>NC_069421.1:47304927-47419927 GCF_026875155.1 Cherax quadricarinatus
ATAATAATAATAATAATAATAACAATAATAACAATAATAATAATAATAAAAATAATAATAACAACAACAATAATACTATTAATAATAATAATAATAATAATAATAATAATAATAATAAATAATAATAATAAAATAATAATAATAATAATAATAATAATTATAATAATAACATAACATAACAACATAACAACATAGCAACACAACAACATAACAACATAACATAACAACATAACAACATAATAACATAACAATATAGCATCATAACAACTTAACAACATAACAACATAACAACATAACAACATAACATTATAACATGACAACAAACCTAACAACAGACAACACAACAACATAACAACATAACAACATAACAACATAACAACATAACAATATAGCAACATAACAACATAACAACATAACAACATAGCAACCTAACAACATAACAACATAACAACATAACATAACAACATAACAACATAACAACATAACAACATAACAACATAACATAACTACATAACAACATAGCAACATAACAACATATCATAACAACATAACATAACAACATAACAGCATAACAACATAGCAACATAACAACATAACGACATAACAACATAACAACATAACAACATAACAACATAATAACATAAACATAACAACATTGCAACATAACAACATAGCAACATAACAAAATAGCAACATAACAACATAACAACAAAGCAACATAGCAACATAACAACATAAGAACATAACAACATAAGAACATAACAACATTAGAACATAACAACATAACAGCATAACAACATAACATAACAACGTAACAACATAACATCAATAACAACATAACAACATAAAAACATAACAACATAACAACATAACAAAACAACATAACAACTAAACAACATAACAACATAACAACTTAACATAACAACATAACAACATAAGAAAACAACATAACAACATAACAACATAACTGCATAACAACATAACATAGCAACGTAACAACATAACATAACAACATAGCAGCATAACAACATAACAACATAACAACATAATATAACATAAACAACATAACAACATAACAAAAAAACATAACAACATAACAACATAACAACATAACAAAGCATAACAACATAACATAACAACGTAACAACATAACATAACAACATAGCAACATAACAACATAACAACATAACAAAACAACATAACAACATAACAACATAACAACATAAACAGATAACATAACAAAACAACATAACAACATAACATCATAACAACATAACAACATAACAACATAACATAACAACATAACAACATAACAACATAACATAACATAACAACATAACAACATAACAACATAACAACATAACAACATAACAACATAACAACTTAACATAACAACATAACAACATAACAACATAACAACATAACAACATAACATAACAACATAACAACATAACAACATAACAACATAACAACATAACAACATAACATAACAACATAACAACATAATAAGCTACTCTTGTAAACACATAATATTTATCCTGATAATATAATCCTATTATATACAAATAATCACTTGTAAATATGTAATAATCTCATCAAATTAACATGTTAACGATAAATTAACACGTCTATGATGGTAACATTATTTTTGTTATTTGGAGGAGAGATAATATAATTGTTATATGGAGGAGAGATAATATAATTGTTATATGGAGGAGAGATAATATAATTGTTATATTGAGGAGAGATAATATAATTGTTATATTGAGGAGAGATAATATAATTGTTATATTGAGGAGAGATAATATAATTGTTATATGGAGGAGAGATAATATAATTGTTATATGGAGGAGAGATAATATAATTGTTATATGGAGGAGAGATAATATAATTGTTATATTGAGGAGAGATAATATAATTGTTATATTGAGGAGAGATAATATAATTGTTATATTGAGGAAGGGTAATATAATTGTTATATGAGGAGAGATAATATAATTGTTATATGGAGGAGAGATAATATAATTGTTATATTGAGGAGAGATAATATAATTGTTTCTTGAGGAGAGATAATATAATTGTTATCTTGAGGAGAGATAATATAATTGTTATATGGAGGAGAGATAATATAATTGTTATATTGAGGAGAGATAATATAATTGAGGAGAGATAATACAATTGTTATATGGAGGAGAGATAATATAATTGTTATATTGAGGAGAAATAATATAATAGAGGAGAGATAATATAATTGTTATATGGAGGAGAGATAATATAATTGTTATATGGAGGAGAGATAATATAATT
The DNA here is from genome assembly GCF_026875155.1 of Cherax quadricarinatus. Taxonomy (NCBI): domain Eukaryota; kingdom Metazoa; phylum Arthropoda; class Malacostraca; order Decapoda; family Parastacidae; genus Cherax; species Cherax quadricarinatus. Next base: position 47,307,235 of record NC_069421.1, read on the forward strand.
GTTATATTGAGGAGAGATAATATAATTGTTATATGGAGGAGAGATAATATAATTGTTATATTGAGGAGAGATAATACAATTGAGGAGAGATAATATAATTGTTATATTGAGGAGAGATAATATAATAGAGGAGAGATAATATAATTGTTATATGGAGGAGAGATAATATAATTGTTATATTGAGGAGAGATAATACAATTGAGGAGAGATAATATAATTGTTATATTGAGGAGAGATAATATAATAGAGGAGAGATAATATAATTGTTATATTGAGGAGAGATAATATAATTGTTATATGGAGGAGAGATAATATAATTGTTATATTGAGGAGAGATAATATAATTGTTATATTGAGGAGAGATAATATAATTGTTATATTGAGGAGAGATAATATAATTGTTATATGGAGGAGAGATAATATAACTGTTATATTGAGGAGAGATAATATAATTGAGGAGAGATAATATAATTGTTATATTGAGGAGAGATAATATAATTGTTATATTGAGGAGAGATAATATAATAGAGGAGAGATAATATAATTGTTATATTGAGGAGAGATAATATAATTGTTATATTGAGGAGAGATAATATAATTGTTATATTGAGGAGAGATAATATAATTGTTATATGGAGGAGAGATAATATAATTGTTATATGGAGGAGAGATAATATAATTGTTATATTGAGGAGAGATAATATAATTGTTTCTTGAGGAGAGATAATATAATTGTTCTTCGCATCTTTCAAAAATAATTTTATGACTCATCTCAGTAATCTGGTTATTTTACCATGACATGATACATTATACCATGACATGATACATTATACCATGACATGATACATTATACCATGACATGATACATTATACCATGACATGATACATTATACCATGACATGATACATTATACCATGACATGATGCATTATACCATGACATGATACATTTATACCATGACATGATACATTATACCATGACATGATACATTATACCATGACATGATGCATTATACCATGACATGATACATTATACCATGACATGATACATTATACCATGACATGATACATTATACCATGACATGATACATTATACCATGACATGATGCATTATACCATGACATGATACATTATACCATGACATGATACATTATACCATGACATGATACATTATACCATGACATGATACATTATACCATGACATGATACATTATACCATGACATGATTACATTATACCATGACATGATACATTATACCATGACATGATACATTATACCATGACATGATACATTATACCATGACATGATGCATTATACCATGACATGATACATTATACCATGACATGATACATTATACCATGACATGATACATTATACCATGACATGATGCATTATACCATGACATGATACATTATACCATGACATGATACATTATACCATGACATGATACATTATACCATGACATGATGCATTATAACCATGACATGATACATTATACCATGACATGATACATTATACCATGACATGATACATTATACCATGACATGATACATTATACCATGACATGATACATTATACCATGACATGATACATTTTACCATGACATGATATATTATACCATGACATGATACATTATACCATGACATGATATATTATACCATGACATGATACATTTTACCATGAAATGATACATTATACCATGACATGATACATTATACCATGACATGATATATTATACCATGACATGATACATTTTACCATGACATGATACATTATACCATGACATGTTACATTTTACCATGACATGATATATTATACCATGACATGATACATTATACCATGACATGATACATTATACCATGACATGATATATTATACCATGACATGATATATTATACCATGACATGATACATTTTACCATGACATGATACATTTTACCATGACATGATATATTATACCATGACATGATACATTTTACCAAATACATGTTTAATTTAATCCCAAATAAATATAAAAAAAACCCATGACAAAATCTTTTTCCCATGACAGATAAATTTTATCCCATACATAAATTTTTAAATACATAAAAGATACTTTTTAAAACCATGACATTATTTATACCATACATGAATTTTAAACCCAAGACATAAAACTTTTTACCCGTATATGATATATTATACCATACATAAAATTTTAAAAACCTTTAATTTAAAATTTAAAACCGGGGGAAAATAAACATTTACAATGACATGAAAATTTTAACTGTGACAAACTTTTTCCCAAAGACATGAAAATAAAATCCCCAAAGACATGATACTTTTTAAACCATGACATGATATAAAAAACCCAAAGACATGATATATTATCCCATGCATAAAACATTTTCCCATGCCATGATATATTATCCCCATGACATGATATTTTTAAAAAAAATACAGGATACATTTTAAACCTTGACATAAATATATTATACCATGCCCAAAATATATTATCCATGACATATACATTTTAAAAATGAAAAGAAATTTTTATCCCAAGACTGATATTTTATACCAGACATGATACTTTTCACCATGAAAATAAAATTTTTAAAACCATACATGTTATTATCCCAAGACATATAAAATTTTCCCTTTAAAAGATATATTATCCCATAAACATGATACATTTTCCCATAAACATTATATATTATACCATGACATGATACTTTTTTAACCATGACATGTTTATTTTAACCATGACAGAAACTTTTTACCATGACTGATATATTATAAAAAGACATGATACATTATCCCAATGACAGATGAAATTTTACCATGACATGAATATTATACCATGAAAATGATACATTTTACCATGCTTTATATTTTAAAACCCATGACATGATACTTTTTAAAACCATGACATATAAAATTTATACCATAAACATAAAAACTTTTTAAACCATACATGTTTAAAATATACCATGCCCATGAAATTTTTAAACCATGAAAATAAATATTAAAACCATGGCATGAACATTAAAACCATGACATGATGCTTTTTAAACCATGCCCCAATATATATTATACCATGACATGATACTTTTTAAAACCAAATGACATGATTATTATACCATGACATGTACTTTTTAACCAGACATGATATTTTTAAAACCATGACATGATACTTTTTAAACCATGAAAATTATATTTTAAACCCCTAAACTAATATTATACCATGACATTTTACATTTTCCCAGGACATAAATTTTTTAAATACCATGAAAATGAAAATTTTATACCAAAAAAGATACTTTTTAACCATGACATGATAATTTTTACCATGACATGAAATATTAAACCATAAACATGATACATTTTACCAGCCCATAAATTATTTTAACCATGACAGTTTACTTTTTTAACCATGACATGTATATTAAACCTTTCATGATACATTATCCATGACATAACATTTTAACCATACATGTTTATTATACCAGGGACAAATACTTTTTACCATACATATTTTATTATACCAAAAATAAACCTTTTTAAAACCAAGACATGATAATTAAAACCATGACAGATACATTTTACCATACAGAATATTATCCCAAAGAAAAGGAAAATTTTAAAACCCATGACTGATTTTTTTTACCATGAAAAGAATATTTATACCTTTACTTAAAAATTTTTAAACCATGACAAAAATTTTTTAAAACCCATGACATGAAACTTTTTAAACCAAACATGATATTTTTAAAACCAAACATATATATTATACCATGACATGTTACATTTTCCCCATGACATGTAAAATATCCCAGGGACAAATATATTATACCAAATGATACTTTTTAAACCATGACTTTATATATTATACCTGCCCTGAAATTATAAAAAAGACATGATACTTTTTAAACCTTTGACAAAAATTAATTCCCAAAGGACATGATACTTTTTACCAGGGACATGATTTTTTTTAAAAACCATGACAAAACTTTTAAACCTTTAACATATACATTTTACCAGCATGATTTTTTTTAAACCAAAACATGAAAACATTTTACCATGACATGATAAAATTTTAACCATGACATGATACTTTTTAAACCATGCCCCTGAACTTTTAACCATGACATATTATTATACCAAACATGGGGATATTATACCTTTCCTTTTAACATTTTACCCATGGCATGATTTATTTTACCATACATAAATATTTTAAAAACCATGAATGATAATTTTCCCATGACAGGGATAAATTAAAACCAAATGACGAAAAATTATACCATGAAAATTTATTTTATACCATGACATTTTATATTATCCCAAACCATGAAATTTATACCAGAAAAGAAATTTTTCCATGCCCATGAAAATTTATACCATGCCCGAACTTATACCATGACAATATAAAATTACCTTTACATGATAATTTTTAATCCCCTTTACATGAGATATTATCCAAAGGACTTTATAAAATAACCATGACATATACTTTAATACCATGACATGATTAAAAAACCCCATGCCCCCTGAAAATATTATCCCAAAATGACATGAATTTTAACCATGAAAGAAACATTTCCCAAAGAAAAAGAAATTTAATACCATACATATATATTTTTCCCTTACATGAGATTTTATACCAGACAGATATATTATACCATGAAAATGAATTTTATAACCATGACATAATATTAAAACCCATGACATGAAAAATTTTAAACCATACATATATATTATCCCCTACATGATACATTATACCATGACATGATATATTATACCAGACATTATAACCTTTAAAAATTTTTTCCCTAATATATAAAAGAGAATTTATTTTTTTTTAATATGTTTTTATTTTGATTTGGGTTAATAAAAGTTGCGGAAATTGTGTATTTTAAAACCCAAACCCAATCTTCGTTGCTCTTTTTCCCTATGCACCCCACTCAAAACACTGGGGTTTTGGGGGTCAATCCCAGGAAAGGGGTGGAAACTTTATGGCGTTTTCCTTGAATACCTGTTACTTTTTCAACTTTTGTAAAATAGAAAACCCCGGGAATAATAGCCCGAATGGTGGGGGCCCGCATCCTTGTAAAAAAAAAAACTTTTTGGGGAAATGCTCAGCAAAAAACGACTTTTCCTATTTAGTGGGACGTCATGATGCCCACTACGCCCTGTGCCCCTTTTAACATTACTTGCAAAAATAAAGTACATAGAAAAGATATTTTCCTTGTAAAATTTACGGTGCCAGAACCGCGGGGCCGGGCTGTGCACCCCCTTTCCACCAGTCTTAGCATCACAGTCAGCAGGAAAACTGCCGGGGGGAAAAAAGAAATTTTTGGGGAGATAAAAGGGGAGAAACTTCACCCCCTGCAGCTTCAGCAGACCCCAGGAGTTTCCGTCACAGTTATTAGATATATACAAAAAAAACCTTTTTTTGGGGGGGAAAAATTTTTTTGAAAAAAAAAAAAAATCGTGAAATATAAAACCCCCAATTTCCAAATTTAAATATTTTTAAAAAAAAAATTTTATTATTTTATAAAATTTAAATTTCCACTTTCTTTTTAAAAATTTTTTCCCGTACTTCAAAAAAATAAATCAAAATTTAAAAAAAACTGATTAAAAGGGAAAAACCCCTTAAAAAAAGAAACAAAAAACCAAAAAATACGTTTTTTGTTTAAAAAATTTTGAATCTTTTTTTTTTACGATAATTTTTCAAAAAAAAAATTTATACTCCTAACTCATAAATACCCCTTTTAAAAAAACAATAATAATAATAATTAAAAAAAATAAAATAATAATAAAAAAATTTTTTTTATTATTTTTTTAATATTATTATTATTATTATTTTAAATTATTTTTATTATTATTATTATTATTATTATTATTAATTGCGATTTTTTAGTCTCAGCAGTTGGAAATCATTAAACCCTCGGAAAAAAAACCGGAGACAGAGTAAGGACGGAAACAAAGAAACCGGGGCCTGGGTACCCCACTACTAGCAACCTGAAACCCGTTATGTCCCAACACATTAAATAATCTACATACACTTACGGAAAAACAAAAAGCTTTGTGCACCTCCCAAAACAAACATTTAACCAAGCGGGGTTTAATTTGAAAGGTAAAATTTTTCCCGGGGATGAGACGAAAAACAATGAGAGAATAATATTTATTTTTTTAAAGGGTCTTGGAGGAAGAAAAAACCCCAGGAGAATCTGTGAAGAGTTTTAGTTGACAGTACGGACTGTTTGATAAACTTACATCTGGAAAGTTCTAATTTTTAATGTAGAGTAAGGGATGAGAAACAGGGGCGTTAGTAATATTAAATGAGGTTGGGGTTTAAGAAGTGGATGTAAAATTTTGAATCAAAAGGGTTTAGGGTAACAGCCCCAACATTTCCGGGGAACTAGTGAGTTTGGGGAAATTTTTGGCTTTTTAAATTGCGGATGAAATGGGAATTTGACCACCTAGGGGATGTGTGGAAAATTAAACTTATACACTTTTAAAAATTTAAACATAAAAAAGAAACTGTAAAACATACACAAACCCCCAAACACCCACCTACACATACATACACACACACCACACACACACCCACACACACACACACACCACACACACAAACACACACACACACTTACACACACACAAAACATACCCACACACACCACACACCCACCCACACATAAATCACACACACACACAAAACACATAACACACACCCCACACAAACATACACCCCAAAACCCCACACACACACAACCACACACACCCCCCAACACACCCCACAACACCCACACACCACACCCCTCACAAAACATACCCAAAAACACACTCACACACAACACCCACACACTCACACACACACACACACACACACACAAACCACACCCCACACCACAAACAAAACAACTAAACACACACACACACACACACACACAACACACACACACACACCCCAAAACATACACACAACCACACACACACACACACCCCACACACACCCCACACACACACAAACTCACACACAAACCCCACACTCACACACACACCCCACACTCACACACACCCACCACACACACACACCCCACAGTGTCCCTTTTTTGGGGCAGATGAAAAAAATTAAAAGAAAAAATCAAATCGATGGGGATCAAAAGGATTTAAAAAGAACCTGGAAAATCTACAAGCCTTTGGTAAAGCAACGGGCTCCTTGAATTTACCCTGCCAAATCAAAGTAAATGAAGTTTGGGGAAGGCAAAGAAGACCGCAGAAAACAATTTTATTTTTAGAGGGCCAAAGACTGAAACCCCCCTAAACTAAAGGGAAAAAGATCTGGGGGGGCAAAACACCGACAATTTTCCTGAGGCGCACTTTAATCAGAAACGCTGCAGCATACGGGCGCCGGGCCCCAAACCTAGGATACTTTCCCGATACCTCATTTGGGTTTTTTTTTAAGACTCTGTTTTCCCATTTACTCGGGCCCATACTGATATCAGCCCCTTTTTTGGGAATCCCACACCTATTCAAGCACGTCAAAAATTAGAAAAAGGGGAAAAGGGTTTTGCAACAAGACTACCCCCAGAGCTACGGGGATTGTCCAAACGAAAAAGGGGTTGGGGGAAAATGGGCCTAAACACACTGGGGACGGAGGTCAGGAAGACAGATAACACATATAAAATACTGTGAGGAATTTGACAAGGTGGGAAAAAACGGGATGTTCCGAGAAGGGGCAAAAGACAAAAAGAGGGCAAAAATTGGAAGTTTTAAGACTCAAAAAACACAGGAAAGTTAGGAAATATTTTTTTCATTTATTTGGAAATAGGGGGCCGTGGAAAAAATCCCAAAAAAATGACGTTTTGGGGGGGGAACCATACATAATTTTTTTAAAAAAAAGTATGTAAAGCTCATGGGGGGAGGAGAAGAGGACCTAGAGCAATCAACGAAAAGGGGGGGCCAGGCTGTGATTCACCCTGCAAAACCCCAAATAAGGGGATAAAACACACACACAAAACCCAAAACCCACACACTCACACACACACACACCAAAACACACACACACACATAGCCCCCTTCCCCCCCCCCACAGAAAACCCAAGCTTACAAGGGAAAAGATAACGAAACCATCTTCCAAAGGGGTACCAAATCCTGAGGGAAAAAAGGGGAAAAAGGGGGGGGGAGGAGGGGGCGTTTTCTGACAAAAATCGCTGGAATTTTTATGAGCTGGGGAGAGGGGACCGCGGAGAAGAAAGTGATTACATTCCCGGGGAAACTTTCCCCTTGGAGTCCCAAGGTAATAGCAGGAAAATAACCCCACCCCCGAAAAAGCAGGGGCCAAGGCAAGAGTAAAGCGAGAGCAATAAGCGATGGTTACAAAACTGGGAAAAGTGGCCAGAAGAACTCCCCATGCACAAAACTCCCCGATCATGGGAAATTTAACCACAAGGGGAAACGATTGGGGGAAAAATTTGGGCCCCCCATGGGGGCCCAAAATACATGGAGGGCTAAGGGTGAAGGGGTTTGGGAAATGGAAAACCCCTTTTATGTGCCAACACTAAGGGAAAACTACAAAAAGAGGAGGAAGGAAAAACCCGCAAGGCTGGGCTTAGTATTTACCCTTTAGTATGCAATACGAGGACTCACTAAAGAAAAACCCCTTGGGGGCCCTGACCCAAAAAGGTTTTTTAAACTTCGAAACACAGAAGGGTCAAATGGAGGGGAACATGGGAAAGGCCCAGGGCAAGAAGCCAAACTACAAGAAAACTACACAGGGAAAGAGGAACTACCTGAACGGGTTCAGTGGGACAGAGAAAATGGGAGGGAAGCCATTAATGAAATGATGGGAAAATTTACAACAAAATGCAAGGGGGGAGAGGGTTTGGGACCCAAAGGGGAACAGGGAAAAATGAAAAAGCCAGGGTACCCATGGTTTAACCCCCAAAATTTCAGGGGGGCAAAAACCAAGTTGCAAAGGGAAAGGGAAAAAAATAGAAGGCAAAAGGAAACCCCGGAGAAAAAGAACCCGTCTAGAGCCAGAAACGAATAAAAAACAGATAAAAGGGGGGGCCCAAAGACAAAATGAAAAAAACATTTGCACGAAAGCCAAAACACCCAAACTGTTTTTACACCCCACCAGGAGGAAAAAAAACAGTCAAAGGGCCAGGGAATCAGGGTAAGGAAGGAAGGGGGAGAGACAAAAAGAAATAAACCCGGGAAATAATGAGGGAAACCCAAAAAGAGATTCAAAGAAGTGTTTTACAGAGGGGACAGAAGGGGCCCAAAAAACGGAGGGGGCACACCAAACCAATTTCTGGACCAGGCACACAACCGAGGAAAAAATGAAGAGGCTTCTGAGTGAGCAATAAACCCCAAAGGCAATGGGCCAGATAACACTCCCCATGGGGATTGAGAGAGGGAGCAAGGGCTATGTTTCCCCCCAACAACAATATTCAATCCAAACATCGAAACAGGGAGATTTCCTGAGGCATGGGAAAACAGCAAATGTAGTCCAAACTTTTAAAAAAAGGGGACAACATGAAGCTTTTAAAAAACAGACCGTGTCACTGGGCATGTATAGTATGAAAAAACATGGGGAAGAAACAGGGGAAGAGGGGGTGGGGAAAACCCAGAAAAAACTCTCATCAACACACCAACATGGTTTTTAAGGGGCGGGAAATCCTGTGTCAAAAACCCACTGAGTTTTATACAGGGGAAAAGCAGTAAGACAAAGAGAGAAAGGGGGGTGGGTTGCATTTTTTTTTGGACTGCAAAAAGGCTTTGACAAGTTCCACACAAGAAAAAAGGTTAAAAACGGGGGGACCAAGCAGGGATAACAGGGAAGGCACTACAATGGGGCAGGGAATTCTTGTCAGGAAAACAGCACGAGTCATGGTACGGGGGCCCAGGTTGGGCAAATGGGCACCTGTGACCACGGGTCCCCCCCAGGGGGCATCCCCAGACCATGCTGTTTTCTGGTATTTGTGAACGACATGACGGAAGGAAAAGACTCTTTAGGGGTTTCCCCGTTTGAGAGAAGAAAGTTTTTATAGAAAAATTACTCGAACGAAAAACCAGGGAGAACTACAAAGGGGTCTGGACAGGCTTTCAACCCGGTCCAGGGGAAATTGGGTCCTGGGGTTTTAATCCCCAAACCCAATTTCAAAAATCATTAAGATTTGGGGAAAGGGGAAAAAAAGGGCCCCAACCGGGTTTCGTCCCCGGGGGCAAAGACTACAAAAAACCTTAAATCAAGGGGAAAAAAATCTTTGGGGGGAGTAAAAAACCCCACATCTCCTGAAGCGCACAATCAAACCCAAAAAATGCTGGGACAAAGGGCGCCTAGCAAACCTCAGAACACATTCCGACATCTTAAAAAAGGAATCATTTTAGGAAACCTGTACAAACCCTGTACGTTAGGCCCCCCTTTTAGTTCGGCACCCGTTTTTTAACCCCACCTAGCCAAGCACGTAAGAAAATAGAGAAAAATGCAAAGGTTTGGGAACAAACCATCCCAGAGCCCAAGATTTCCTACGGGGAAGGGTTTAAGGGGAAAACAACCTGACGACACTGGGGGACGGGGAAAAATTAAGGGGGGCCCTGATAACGACAAAAAAAATACTGAGAGGAAAAACAAGGTGGAAAAAAGACAGGGGTTTTCCAGATTTACACAGAACAAGGGGCACATTTTTGGGAACTGAAGACCCCAGATAAAACACAGGATGTTAGGAAATTTTTTTCAAACCACAGGTAGTCAGTAATGGAATAGTTTTGGGGAAACCAAATTTGTGGGGGGCAGGGTCCCCAAAATAGCTTTTAAACAGGGTAGATAAAGCCTTTACGGCTCAGGGGGAAATGACCCCACCCGATCATGAAGAGCGGGCCAGGGGCTGGACTCGACCCCCGCAACCATCAACTAGGTTTATACAAACTATGAGACAAAAAAACCCACAAAACAACACATACCTCATTTCACACTGCCACCCGCTCAAAAAACCAATGGGATTTTGATGAGGGGAGAAGGAGAGAGAAGAACAAGATTTTTAAAAATAGGAACTCTTCCCTCTGGAGGTCCCCCAAGGGGGAAATTTCAGGGATGTTAAAAAAAAAACCCACCCCAAAAATCAGGGGGTCATGGGAAAAGTATGATGCCCGTAATAGACCGATTGTTGACACACTGGTGAAGCTGCCTGAAGGGCTCAGGGGAGCAGGCAAAACTGCAGTTTTTGGGGGCTTCAAACGTAAGGAAACGTGGAAACTTGGGGCCACAAGGGGACAAGAAAAGGGAAGGCTATGATAATTTTTGGGGGTGGTTCGGAAAGCCCCATGAACCAACAAAGTAAGGACCGCCCCAAAAAGAAGGAAGGAGGGAACCCGCAAACTGGGCCCAGAATTCCCCCTTGTGAAATGCAGATATTGAGGACCCTCCCCATATGAAAGACCCCTCGGGGTCAGTGACCACGTGGTTCGGCTTCGAATATAGTATAGTTTAAAAGCGGAGAGAGAACAGGAAGGAAAAGTACTAATGAAGCCAAACTACAAATGAGGGGGAAAAACACAGGGATGAAAAATTTCCCGTAAGGATTAACGGGACAGAGAACGGGGAGAGAAACAGGAAATGAGAAATGGAAATGTGACAACAATTTAAGGAACTGAAGAGGTTTGTACCCAAGGGGAACAGGGAAAAACGAAAAAAAACCAGTACGAGCCCCGGGTTTATTTCCAAAAAAGGGTAGAGAGGGGCCAAAAACCCAAATGTGCTAGGGGAAAGGGGAAAAAGTATAGAAGGGAAAAGCCCCAAAAATAAGGGAAAACACAAAAAAAAAACTGCATAAACAAAAGAGAGGGCCCCAAAACAATACGAAAAAAGATACGGACAAAAGCCCAAAACTGAACCCCCAAACCGTTTTTACAGCCACATAAAAGGGAAACAACAGTCAAAACCAGGGAATCCAACTAGGAAGGAAGGGAAAGGGGGATCACAAAAACGACCGCGAAGTATTGAAGGGGCTCAACATGAAAATCATAGAATGTTTCCCCAAAGAACAGAAGGGATTCCAAAAGACGAGAGGTGGGGACCCAACAACGTTTGGGCACAAACATACAACCAAGGAAGAATAAAGAGGCGCTTTAAACGAGCTACTACCTCAAAAGGTGATGGGGCCCCGATGACCCTCTCTCAGTGGGCCCTAGAGAGGGGGCAGAGGCCCCTAGGGGTACTACCCAATTTAAAAATCTTTAACTCATCTATTGAAACTACAGATCATGTCCCCTGCAAAGGGAAGTTTTCAAAGTCATAGAAGATTGTCAGGGGAAAATGGTGGAAAAATCAAAAAGGGGGGAGCTTATCAACGACACCACACGGTTTTAGGGACGAGAAAATTTTGTTTACAAAACCCACAAGATTCCTAGACGGGGGGACACAAATAAGACAAAAAGAGAATGGGGGGTAAATTTCATTTCTTGGACTTAAGAAGGGGTTTTACATTTCCCCACAAAGTTAGTGGGAAAAACTGAAGCACCAGGAGGAAAAAAACATGAAGGCACGGGAATGGATCAGGAAAACTTGTCAGGGAAAACAAACCAAAAAGATCTGATACGCATGAGGGATCGAGTTGGGGGCCTGTTTAAAGGGGGTTTCCCCAAATAAAGGAACACTTAAAACGCAAAGGGAAAAGAGCATTTTGGGTTATTTTCCCTTAATTTCCAGGGACTAATTTGCTATTTGGGTATCCCTTGGGGGTCAGGTCTTTCTGACGCATCCCCAGATTTGGGAAAACCTTTACTTTAACAAGAAGGGCCCAAAAAATTAAGAAAAATTCCGGAAATTTTCAACAAATTAAATTCTAGAACCAAGCGGGAAAGAACCCGAGGAGAAACCCGATGGGCTTTAGAGAACAGAAAAGGGCCAGGATTTATAAAATAACGAAGATCAAAGTAAAGAGAAGTTTTTTTTTAAGGAACAGGATAGCACCAAAAGGAGTGATGGAAAAAGAATTTCGGGGGTATAGCTGGGAAAATGAAAAGAATTTTGTAGCCCGGATGGAAAGAAGAACCTTTTTCCGCCATTAAAAGTCAAAAAAGGAACGACCTGGGGATGACGTGAAGAAAGGGACAATCAAACACAAACAAAAATCCGTGTACTTTGTAAATGGTCCAAGCGGGCCGAAACGGGCCTCGTAACTCCTCTCTTCTTTTGTCGGTTTTTGTGATCGTTTTCCCGTCACGGTATTGGCCCCTTTTTCTTTTTTTACAAGGTTTTACATACTTTTTAATAGAGTAAGGTTTTAATTTAAGGGTCTTGGAGGAGAGAAAAAACTCAGGAGAATCTGTGAAGAGTTTATAGTGTGACAGTACTGGACTGTTTGATAAACGTACATCTGGAATGTGTCTAAGTTTATGTAGAGTAATGATGAGAAACAGTGGCGTTAGTAAGTATTAAATGAGGTTGAGGTAAGAAGTGGATGTATAATCTTGAATCAAAATGGTAGATGTAACAGCGCACGAGTCGAGGAACTAGTGAGATTGGTAATTTGCTGTAGATTGGCGGATGTATCGGAAGTGACCACCTAGTGATGTGTGTGATATTAAACTTACACACATTTACAAATTACATACAAAGATACGTGTATACATACACAAACACAAACACCCACCTACACATATATATACACACACACACACACACAGATATTGTGTGAGCCATTAACAAAGATCTTCAACACATCATTTGAAACTGGGCAACTCCCTGAGGTATGGAAAATGGCAAATGTAGTCCCAATTTTTAAAAAGGGAGACAGACATGAGGCACTAAACTACAGACCTGTATCACTAACGTGTATAGTATGCAAGGTCATGGAGAAGATCATCAGGAGGAGAGTGGTGGCGCACCTGGAAAGAAACAAGTGTATAATTGACAACCAGCACGGTTTCAGGGAAGGAAAATCCTGTGTCACAAACCTACTAGAGTTTTATGACAAGGTGACAGAAGTAAGACAGGAGAGAGAGGGGTGGATCGACTGCATATTTTTGGACTGCAAGAAGGCCTTCGACACAGTTCCTCACAAGAGGTTACTGCAAAAGCTAGAGGATCAGGCACACATAACAGGAAAGGCACTGCAATGGATCAGAGAATACCTGACAGGGAGGCAACAACGAGTCATGGTACGCGACGAGGTGTCAGAGTGGGCGCCTGTGACAAGCGGGGTTCCATAGGGGTCAGTCCTAGGACCTGTGCTGTTCTTGGTATATGTGAACGACATAACGGAAGGGATAGACTCAGAAGTGTCCTTGTTTGCAGATGATGCGAAGTTAATGAGAAGAATCAAATCGGATGAGGATCAGGCAGGACTACAAAGAGACCTGGACAGGCTACAAGCCTGGTCCAGCAACTGGCTCCTTGAATTTAACCCTGCCAAATGCAAAGTCATGAAGATTGGGGAAGGGCAAAGAAGACCGCAGACACAATATAGTTTAGATGGCCAAAGACTGCAAACCTCACTCAAGGAAAAAGATCTGGGGGTGAGCATAACACCGAGCATAACAACCTGTCGGTATTGTATACCATTTTGATGTTCAATCAGATAACTGCTGCAGCATACGGGCGCCTGGCAAACCTACGGATAGCGTTCCGATACCTCAGGAAGGATTCGTTTAAGACTCTGTATACCATTTACGTCAGGCCCATACTGGAGTATGCAGCACCAGTTTGGAATCCACACCTAGTCAAGCACGTCAAGAAATTAGAGAAAGTGCAAAGGTTTGCAACAAGACTAGTCCCAGAGCTACGGGGATTGTCCTACGAAGAAAGGTTGAGGGAAATCGGCCTGACGACACTGGAGGACAGGAGGGTCAGGGGAGACATGATAACGACATATAAAATACTGCGCGGAATAGACAAGGTGGACAAAGACGGGATGTTCCAGAGAAGGGACACAGACACAAGAGGTCACAATTGGAAGTTGAAGACTCAGATGAATCAAAGGGATGTTAGGAAGTATTTCTTCAGTCATAGAGTAGTCAGGCCGTGGAATAGCCTAGAAAGTGAAGTAGTGGAGGCGGGAACTATACATAGTTTTAAGGCGAGGTATGATAAAGCTCATGGAGCAGGGAGAGAGAGGACCTAGTAGCAATCAGTGAAGAGGCGGGGCCAGGAGCTATGACTCGACCCCTGCAACCACAAATAGGTGAGTAAATAGGTGAGTACACACACACGCACACACACACACACACACACACACACACACACACACACACACACACACACACACACACACACACACACACTCACACACACACACACACACACACACACACACACACACACACACACACAAACACACACACACACACACACACACACACACACACACACACACACACACATACCCTCACACATACACATATCCTCATACACACGTGCCACTGCTCATCAAAAACCAATGGGATTTTGATGAGCTGGAGAGAGGAGAGAGAGGAGAAGCAAGAGTTTAAATAATAGGAACTCTTCAGTCTGGAGGTCCCAAGGTGGTAATTGCAGTGATGTATAACCCACCACAAAACAGCAGGAGGTCATGGCAAGAGTATGATGACAGTAATAGACCGATTGTTGACACACTGGCTGAAGCTGCCTGAAGGGCTCATGCGAGCAGAGCAAAGCTGCTGATTGTGGGTGACTTCAATCGTAAGGAAATCGACTGGGAGAACTTGGAGCCACATGGGGGACAAGAAACGTGGAGGGCTATGATGACGGAGGTGGTGCTGGAAAGCCTCATGTACCAACACGTAAGGGACACGCCCAAAGAAAGAGGAGAGGAGGAACCAGCAAGACTGGACCTAGAATTCACCTTGTGTAGTGCAGATATTGAGGACATCACATATGAAAGACCCCTCGGGGTCAGTGACCACGTGGTTCTGAGCTTCGAATATAGTAGTAGTTACAAGCGGAGAGAGAAGCAGGAAGGACAGTACTAATGAAGCCAAACTACAATGAGGGGAATACACAGGCATGAAGAATTTCCTGTATGGGATTAAGCGGGACAGAGAACTGGCAGAGAAATCAGTAAATGAGAAGATGGAATATGTGACAACAATATGCAAGGAAGCTGAGGAGAGGTTTGTACCCAAGGGTAACAGGAATAACGAAATAGCCAGTACGAGCCCTCGGTTCATCCAAAGGTGTAGAGAGGTCAAAACCAAGTGTGCTAGGGAATGGAAGAAGTATAGAAGGCAAAGAGCCAAGGAGAATAAGGAGAGCAGCAGAAATGAACGTGCATAAACAAGAAGAGAGGCCCAACGACAATACGAAAATGATACGGTAGCAAAAGCCAAATCTGACCCGAAACCGTTGTACAGCCACATCAGGAGGGAAACAACAGTCAAAGACCAGGTAATCCAACTGAGGAAGGAAGGAAGGGAGATCACAAGAAACGACCGCGAAGTATGTGAGGAGCTCAACATGAGACTCATAGAAGTGTTCACAGAAGAGACAGAAGGGATTCCAGAAAGACGGAGAGGTGGGGTACACCAACAACTGTTGGACACAATACATACAACCAAGGAAGAAGTAAAGAGGCTGCTAAGCGAGCTACATACCTCAAAGGTGATGGGGCCTGATGACATCTCTCAGTGGGTCCTGAGAGAGGGAGCAGAGGCTCTAGGTGTACTACTAATAACAATCTTCAACTCATCTATTGAAACTACAGATCAGTGTCACTGACATGTATAGTATGCAAAGTCATGGAGAAGACATGCCAGCACGGTTTCAGGGACGAGAAAATTCTGTGTCACAAACCTACAAGAGTTCTATGACAGGGTGACAGCAGTAAGACAAGACAGAGAGTAGTGGGTAGATTGCATTTTCTTGGACTGTAAGAAGGCGCTTGACAGTTCCACACAAGAGATTAGTGCAAAAACTGAAGCACCAGGCAGGAATAACAGTGAAGGCACTGCAATGGATCAGGGAATACTTGTCAGGAAGACAGCAGCGAGTCATGATACGCGATGAGGTATCAGAGTGGGCGCCTGTGATGAATGGGGTTCCACAAATAAAGGGACACTTGCAAGCGCAATGTGAACGAGCAGGTGGCTTATTGCCCTTAATTTGCCAGGCACTAAGGTTTGTTATCGGCTAGTCTTGGTGGTCAGGTCATACTGACGCATCACAGATATGGAACCTTCACTTTAACAAGTATGCCAAGACATTATAGAAAGTTCCGGAATTTACAACGAAATTAGTTCTAGAACTAAGCGGTATGAACTACGAGGAGAAACTGATGACTTTAGAGAACAGAAGGACCAGGAGTGATAAAATAACGATGATCAAAGTAATGAGAAGTTATTTTAAGATGAACGAGGATAGCACCTACTGGAGTGATGGGAAATAGAATTTCGGGGGATATAGCTGGAATATGAAGAAGTAGATTAGTAGCAGGATGGTAAGAAGAACTTCTTCAGCCATTAAATGGTCAGGAAATGGAACGACCTGGGTAGTGACGTGATAGAGGTACAATCTATACACAATACAAAGTCACAGTGTGACTTTGTAAATGGTCCAAGTCGGACCGAAACGCCGTCGTAAGCTCCTCTCTTCTATGTGCGGGTTATTTGTGTATCGTTCCAGTCACGGTATTGTGCCTTTTTCGTTATTTACAATCTATACATAGCTTTAAGTAGAGTAAGGTTAATTAAATTAGGGCTCTCGAAGCGAGGAAAGAGTGAACCCAGCAGAGGA
This sequence comes from Cherax quadricarinatus, assembly GCF_026875155.1. Lineage (NCBI taxonomy): Eukaryota > Metazoa > Arthropoda > Malacostraca > Decapoda > Parastacidae > Cherax > Cherax quadricarinatus. Next base: position 47,324,951 of record NC_069421.1, read on the forward strand.
AAGAAGAGGCCAGGCCATGACCCAAAACTCAGCCTCTGCACCCATTAACAAGTGTGAGTACATATGGGTGAGCACACATAAATGAATACTGAAAATTCTGAAAGAGTAAGCGGAAAAAACGAATAAAAGAGAGGAGACAGATAAGAATACGACTGAGAAAGGGGATTATATACACTTTTACGAGATTTCAGGAAGTATAAATAGGCACTGAAAAGATTTTTCTCAATATTAGGCAATATTTACTGAAACCGTGTAAGAAATTTTCAATATTAACCAATTTAAATCCACTTGGGAAGAATGATCACTTCCTACTGGAAATAAGAGCTGCTGTTAAATATGACTTACGAGATAAAATAAATGAATAAACAGGATGAAGTAGATTAAAATAATGGAAAATGTAAGTGTTTATTTAAAACTATATGGAAGGAAATATCACCAGGAACACACCTCAAAAAATTTGTTCGAAGTGGTCTGTAGCACATGAATTTGGATTAATTTATTTAAAAAAGAATATGAGACGAAATAACAAAGAATGGTTTAATCCAAGGTGATGGAGAGAGATGAAAGATGTTATTGGAATCATTGTATGAAGAGGCAGAAAATATGGAAGGAAAATACTTAAGAAGAGTAGGAGAAATTTAATATTTTAATCATGTTTATAGAAATAAATACTTTAAAGATAAAATATAAAAAGAATAGAGAAGGATGATAAATGAGGAGGAAATGGGTGAGAAATTAAGAGAAAAGAAGATATATTAAATGAAACGAACTGGAAAACAGCGTAAATGGATTAATTTGAAATGACTAAAAAGGAAATTAAAAATATGTTGCTGGTTGTTAACAGGAAAAGAAATGATCAGGAAAATGAGTAGTTAGGACAGAGAAATGAAAATGGTTTGTGAAAAATATTTAAAAATGGTAACAGAAAATACCTTTTGAACTCTAAACTTGTTTAGTTGACAAACATTACTGCAAAAATAGGCAATTATTGGTAAAATCCAATAAAAAAAGTGGATTCAACTCTTAAAGGAACTAATGTATTAACTGGCAAGAAACTTGTTTCTCGGTTTGCTGTCTCATATATAACGTTTCGGAAAATATTCAGAAAAAACTAAATGGTTGTAACTGACCATAATTATTAAGGAGGTGGACCGGTAAGCCAGAGGAAGGCCTCGGTCAGAAGACCAAAATCTTCAACGGCGGGTCATCATCTAAGACCCGCGTCAGGAAATACTTGTGTTTCCTGACGAACCTTACCTAACCTAATGTTTTGTTCTTATATAGACCTAAGGAAAGTTTTAGAGTTTCTATGAAGACTTACAGTATATGGTAACTAAAATATTAGGGGAATATTAGTTATATTATTGGAACTGATGAGGGACATTTTGATTAAAAGGACAATGTGAAGAATTATAAGAGGAAAAATGTCTTCGTGAGATGACGTCTCAAGTGGGGTACCACAAGGATCTTTTCCTCCCTTTATAACGTTTTTAATTTGGTTGATATAAATGACTTGGAAGAAATAATAGAAAAATCATATGAATGTGACTAGAGTTGATGTAAAAAAAACTTATGAAAAATTGGTAATTAAATGGTCTGTAAGTCTCTACAGGATGACTTGGGTAAATTAACTTCATATTAAGAAAAATGTTATTTAAAGATCACATAAACGAAATTGTGAGAAAATTATATGGTAAACTCTGGAATTAAAAAAAGAAAGATATATCAAATGAATGACTGGAGTAATACTGGAAAAGTTGTACGTAACATTTATTATACTAAAACTGGAATAGGCAGCAGTTGCTCGGTGCTCATCCTAAAAAACAATGCCAGAAAGAGCCGCAAAATTACTACCAGAGGTAAAAAAATGTAGGAATTATAGCTAGAGCCTAATAGAAGGATAAGAGGTGTCAGGACACTCCTCCCTCCTGGGACTCTTGTAATTAATTCACACACACAAGAGGCCACTAACAAATTACACAATATTTTCATTAATAGAAATTATTCAAAAAAAAATTCAGAAGAGCTTGTCACCACTGGATGATTTACCTGAGAAATAAGTAGCAGTTTTAATGTATAAGAATATTAGCACTATCATTTAATATTTACAAGAGGACGACACACCTAGCAACGACTTATACAATACAGAAATTTCAATTATTCATTCAGTAATTATAAATAATTTAAAATATTGCATATAGACATCATCTAAAGGAGTAACAAACAACAGAAATAATGTATAATGTACAGCCTTAGTCCAGTGATATGTAAAACTGAATTATTGATATAAGTGTAATAAAAATCTTACCTCCGTAAGCCATGCGTGTTGTAAAAGTCAACTAAAATGCCGGGAACAATGGGCTAGTAACCCCTTTTTCTGTAAAGATTACTAAAAAGAATAAGAAGAAGAAAATTGTCAAAGTGGGAAGTCTGAAAGTGCGCGGATGTTGTGCGAATGATAAGGAAAGAGATGTGCAAGAAAGGTATACAATACTGACAAGATGAAAGTAAAGACACTTGTGCAACATCTGGATATCTTTATTTTAGACGTTTCGCCATCCAGTGGTTTTATCAATACAGATTCTAGGACATAATTAGAAGACAGTAGAACTATATACAAAAGATGAGGTAATCAGTCCCTCAGCCTTGGAGTGCTCTCAACTTCAACTGTTTTCTAATTATGTCCAAGAATCTGTATTGATAAAGCCACTGGATGGCGAAACGTCTACAATAAAGATAACCAGATGTTGCACAAGTGTCTTAACTTTCATCAAGAAAGAGATGATTGTGGATGTTATGAATGAGAAGAAGCTGGATGTCCTGACTTTAAGTGAAACAAAGCTGAAGGGGGTGGGAGAGTTTCAGTGGAGAGGAATAAATGGGATTAGGTCAGGGGTTTCAAATAGAGTTAGAGCTAAAGAAGGAGTAGCAATAATGTTGAAGGATAAGTTGTGGCAGGAAAAGTGGGAATATAAATGTATAAATTCAAGGATTATGTGGTGTAAAATAAGAGTTGGATGTGAAAAGTGGGTTATAGTAAGTGTTTATTCACCCGGAGAAGAGAGAAGTGTAAAGGATAGAGAGAGAGATTTTGGGAAATGTGAGTGCGTGGGGAGTTTTGAACCAAGTGAGAAAGAACATGTGGTTGGGGGTCTCAATGCACAAGTGGGTAAAAATGTTGTGGAGTGAGTAGTAGGTAAATTTGGGGTGCCAGGGGTAAATGAAAATGGGAAGCCTTTAATTCAGCTATTTGTAGAAAGAGGTTTGGTAATAAGTAATACATATTTTATGAAAAAAGAGGAAAAATAAGTATATAAGGTATGATATAGCATGTAATGAAAATAGTTTGTTGGATTATGTATAGGTGGATAAAAGGTTGATAGGTAGGCTCCAGGATGTACATGTTTAAAGAGGGGCAAGTAATATATCGGATCATTATTTAGTTGTAGCTACAGGTAGAGTAAAAGGTAGATAGGACAGAAGGAAAATTGCAACAGCAAGTAAGAGGTAGGTGAAAGTGTATAAACTAGGGGAGGAGGAAGTTAGGGTGAGATATAAGTAACTATTGGCAGAAAGGTGAACTGATGCAAGTGTGAGTAGTGGGGGGGTTGAAGAGGGTTGGAATAGTTTTAAAAATGCAGTATTAGAATGTGGGGCAGAAGTTTGTGGTTATAGGAGGGTGGGTGCAGGAGGAAAGAGGAGTGATTGGTGGAATGATGAAGTAAAGGGTGTGATAAAAGAGAAAAGGTAGCTTATGAGAGGTTTTTACAAAGCAGAAGTGTTATAAGAAGAGCAGAGTATATGGTGAATGAAAGAAAGGTGAAGAGAGTGGTGAGAGAGTGCAAAAGGAAAGCAGATGATAGAGTGGGAGAGGCACTGTCAAGAAATTTTGCTGAAAATAAGAAAAAAAAATTGGAGTGAGATAAACAAGTTAAGAAAGCCTAGAGAACGAAAGGATTTGTCAGTTAAAAACAGAGTAGTGGAGTTAGTAGATGGGGAGATGGAGGTATTAGGTAGATGGCGAGAATATTTTGATGAAAGGGAAGCGGTAATTTCATGCACTGGTCAAGGAGGAGTGAAGAAGAGCAGGATGTGAGTGTGGGGGAGGTGCGTGAGGCATTACGTGGAATGAAAGGGGGTAAAGCAGCTGGAACTGACGGGATCATGACAGAAATGTTAAAAGCAGGGGATATATAGTGTGGAGTGGTTGGTATTTTTGTTTAATAATTGTATGGAAGAGGGAAAGGTACCTAGGGATTGGCAGAGAGCGTATATAGTTCCTATATATAAAGGGAAAGGGGGACAAAAGATATTGTAAAAATTATAAGGGAATAAGTTTACTGAGTATACCAGGTAAAGTGTACGGTAGGGGTTATTATTGAAAGAATTAGAGGTAAGATAGATTGCGGATTAGCAAGGAGGTTTTCGAGTGGGTAGCGGATGTGTATATCAAGTGTTTACATTGAAACATATATGTGAACAGTATTTAGATAAAGGTAGGAAAGTTTTCATTGCGTTTATGGATTTAGAAAAGGCATATGATAGAGTGGATAGGGAAGCAATGTGGCAGATGTTGCAAGTATATGGAATAGGTGGTAAGTTACTAAATGCTGTAAAGAGTTTTTATGAGGATAGTGAGGCTCAGGTTAGGGTGTGTAGAAGAGAGGGAGAATACTTCCCGGTAAAAGTAGGTCTTAGACAGGGATGTGTAATGTCACCATGGTTGCTTAATATATTTATAGATGGGCTTGTAAAAAAGTAAATGCTAGGGTATTGGGGAGAGGGGTGGGATTAAATTATGGGGAATCAAATACAAAATGGGAGTTGACACAGTTACTTTTTGCTGATGATACTGTGCTTATGGGTGATTCTAAAGAAAAATTGCAAAGGTTAGTGGACGAGTTTGGGAGAGTGTGTAAAGGTAGAAAGTTGAAAGTGAACATAGATAAGAGTAAGGTGATGAGGGTATCAAATGATTTAGATAAAGAAAAAATAAATATCACATTGGGGAGGAGGAGTATGGAAGAAGTGAATGTTTTCAGATACTTGGGAGTTGACGTGTCGGCGGATGGGTTCATGAAGGATGAGGTTAACCATAGAACTGATGAGGAAAAAAAGGCGAGTGGTGCGTTGAGGTATATGTGGAGACAAAAAACGTTATCTATGGAGGCAAATAAGGGAATGTATGAAAGTATAGTGATGCCAACTCTCTTATATGGGTGTGAAGCTTGGGTTGTAAATGCTGCAGCGAGGAGGCGGTTGGAGGCAGTGGAGATGTCCTGTCTAAGAGCAATGTGTGGTGTAAATATTATGCAGAAAATTCGGAGTGTGGAAATTATGAGAAGGTGTGGAGTTAATAAAAGTATTAGTCAGAGGGCTGAAGAGGGGTTGTTGAGGTGGTTTGGTCATTTAGAGAGAATGGATCAAAGTAGAATGACATGGAGAGCGTATAAATCTGTCGGGGAAGGAAGGAGGGGTACGGGTCGTCCTCGAAAAGGTTGGAGGGATAGGGTAAAGGAGGCTTCGTGGGCGAGGGGCTTGAACTTCCAGAAAGCGTGGGTGAGCGTGTTAGGAGTAAATGGTGACGAATGGTTTTTGGGTCCTGACGAGCTGAAGGGATTTAGGGAAACCGGTTATTATAGATTTAGCTGGACTTGAATCCTGGAAATGGGAAGTACAATGCCTGCACTTTAAAGGAGGGGGTTGGGATATTGATAGTTTGGAGGGACTTCTAAACTGTCGTATCTCAGCGCTTCTGCGAAGACAGTGATTATGTACGAGTGAGGTGAAAGTGTTGAATGTTGATGAAAGTATTTTCTTTTTGGTGATTTTCTTTCTTTTCGGATCACCCTGCTTCGGTGGGAGACGGCCGACTTGTTGGAAATTATATATATATATATATATATATATATATATATATATATATTATATATATATATATATATATATATATATATGTGTGTGTGTGTGTGTAAAACAACCACTGTGAAAGAATAGAGAAATTCCAAGCGCTTTTGTGACTACTCACATTATCAAGGAACAATGAAAGTAAAGCATCAAAGGAAGGTATATAAAGGGGTAGCCCACACCTCACTATCAGATCCCACAACAAAGAAACACCTGACGCCCGACTCATAAGAAAGGGAACACTGCAGCAGGCCCGCTGGCCCAACTAAACAGGTCCTTCACACAACCCACCAACAAACTATTCTACCCAAGAAATAAGAATTTTAAAAATTATTATTTTTCCTATGTATTATTAAATTCTTCCTAAATTCTATTAATTATAAATGGATCTAATTTATCTAAACTAAAGGAAATATTCATATTATTGTCAAAACTGCTTTTTATGAAACAAGATTCAATTATATTCCTGTCGACCATGCACTTGCTTGATACTACTTTCTCAACTTTTTATGAAACAAGATTCAGTTATATTCCTGTCGATAAATAACAAAAAAGGCACAATACCGTGACTGGAACGATACACAAATAACCTGCACATAAAAGAGAGAAGCTTACGACGACGTTTCGGTCCGACTTGGACCATTTACAAAGTCAGAGTGTGACTTTGTAAATGGTCCAAGTCGGACCGAAACGTCGTCGTAAGCTTCTCTCTTTTATTTGCGGGTTATTTGTGTATATTCCTGTCGACCATGGACTTGCTTGATACTACTTTCTCAACTTTTTGGAAATGAATTGGATGGTTAAAATCTCTTACATGAATAAATAGAGCATTGGAATCTTGTCCAGTTCTAATGCTATATTTATGTTGTTTTAATCTAAGTTCGAGATTTTTACCAGTTTGACCGTAATAAACTTTATCGCAAATTTTACAAGGAATCTTATATCTGGAGTTTATCTGGAGAGAGTTCCGGGGGTCAACGCCCCCGCGGCCCGGTCTGTGACAAGGTCTCCTTAGGTCAGTGTCCCAGGATGCGACCCACACCAGTCGACTAACACCCAGGTACCTATTTTACTGATGGGGAACATAGACAACAGGTGGAAAGAAACACGTCCAATGTTTCTACTCTGGCTGGGAATCGAACCCAGGCCCTCACCGTGTGAAGCGACACATCCATCAGCATTTTGGGGGGAATTCTTTATCAAAAGTTTTTTTACTGTATCAAGATTTTTTAATACAACTTTAATATTAAAAGTCTTAAGAAGAGAAGGCATATCAACCAAGTTTTCATGGTAAGGGAGAACCAACATATTTTTAGTTGAATAAGGCTGGTTGTCCCTTTTTGGATTGTAAAAAGTATTTCTAGCAACTTTAAAAGATTTATCAATTACATTTCTTGGGTATTTCAAATCATTACCTATTTCATAAATTTTGAATATTTCCTCATCTATGAACTCTGGACTACAAATTCGTAAAGCTCTCAAAAACATTGATGAGAAAACAGACAGTTTGACTCTATCTTGATGCGAGGAATAATAGTGGACATAGGAACATTTATTTGTAGGTTTTCTGTAAATTTTAAATTTGAATTCATTATTACCCTTAATAATTAAAACATCTAGAAAAGGCAATGAGTTATTTTCTTCAAATTCAACAGGCCAGTAGGCCTTCTGCAGTGTTCCTTCGTTCTTATAATGGGCTAAGCTATTTAATTTGCCAAGGAAATGGTGTATATCTCACCTTCAAGGACCATAACATTGTATCAATCGCATCTGCTAGAAAAATGACAGGATGAATAATGAGAACCTTCAAAACTAGGGAGGCCAAGCCCATGATGACACTCTTCAGGTCACTTGTTCTATCTAGGCTGGAATATTGCTGCACACTAACAACACCTTTCAAGGCAGGTGAAATTGCTGACCTAGAAAATGTACAGAGAACCTTCACGGCGCGCATAATGGTGATAAAAGATATTAATTACTGGGAGCGCTTGAGGTTCCTAAACCTGTATTCCCTGGAACGCAGGCGGGAGAGATACTTGATTATATACACCTGGAAAATCCTAGAGGGACTAGTACCGAACTTGCACACGAAAATCACTCACTACGAAAGCAAAAGACTTGGCAGACGATGCAACATCCCCTCTATGAAAAGCAGGGGTGTCACTAGCACGTTAAGAGACCATACAATAAGTGTCAGGGGCCCGAGACTGTTCAACTGCCTCCCAGCATACATAAGGGAGATTACCAACAGACCCCTGGCAGTCTTCAAGCTGGCACTGGACAAGCACCTAAAGTCGGTTCCTGACCAGCCGGGCTGTGGCTCGTACGTTGGTTTGCGTGCAGCCAGCAGCAACAGCCTGGTTGATCAGGCTCTGATCCACCAGGAGGCCTGGTCACAGACCGGGCCGCGGGGGCGTTGACCCCCGGAACTCTCTCCAGGTAAACTCCAGGTAATATCTACATTTTTGGGCATAAGACATAAAATATCATCAACATATCTGAACCATTTAGCTCTATTAGGGAGGAATGTGTTAAGCAACCTTGTTTCAAAAAATTCCATGTATAGGTTACTAAGAACAGGTGAAAGAGGATTTCCCATTGCCATACCAAACTTCTGAGTGTAAAACTTATCATTAAATACAAATTTTGCATCAACAATGCAAAGTTTAATAAGTTTAATGATAGTAGAAACTGGCAATGGTAAATCATAATTAACGAGTTCTTCAGATAAGAAACTTAATAAATCATCAACAGGAACTTTCGTAAACAAGGAAGTAACATCAAAACTAAAATGGTTAGTTTGTTTACTTCCTTGCATATTCTGAAATCACCTGTTTACTGTGATCTTACTGCATATATATATATATATATATATAATATATATATATATATATATATATATATATATATATATATATATATATATATATATAATATATATATATATATATATATGTGTGTGTCACCGTGGTTGTTTAATTTATTTACAGATGGGTTGTAAGAGAAGTAAATGCGAGGGTCTTGGCAAGAGGCGTGGAGTTAAAAGATAAAGAATCACACATAAAGTGGGATTTGTCACAGTTGCTCTTTGCTGATGACACTGTGCTCTTGGGAGATTCTGAAGAGAAGTTCCAGAGATTGGTGGATGAATTTGGTGGGTGTGCAAAAGAAGAAAATTAAAAGTGAATGCAGGAAAGAGTAAGGTTATGAGGATAACAAAAAAGATTAGGTGATGAAAGATTGGATATCAGATTGGAGGGAGAGAGTATGGAGGAGGTGAATGTATTCAGATATTTGGGAGTGGACGTGTCAGCGGATGGGTCTATGAAAGATGAGGTGAATCATAGAATTGATTAGGGGGAAAGGGTGAGTGGTGCACTTAGGAGTCTGTGGAGACAAAGAACTTTGTCCTTGGAGGCAAGGAGGGGAATGTATGAGAGTATAGTTTTACCAATGCTCTTATATGGGTGTGAAGCATGGGTGATGAGTGTTGCAGCGAGGAGAAGGCTGGAGGCAGTGGAGATGTCATGTCTGAGGGCAATGTGAGGTGTGAATATAATGCAGAGAATTCGTAGTTTGGAAGTTAGGAGGAGGTGCGGGATTACCAAAACTGTTGTCCAGAGGGCTGAGGAAGTGTTGTTTAGGTGGTTCGGACATGTAGAGAGAATGGAGCGAAACAGAGTGACTTCAAGAGGTATCAGTCTGTAGTGGAAGGAAGGCGGGGTAGGGGTCGGCCTAGGAAAAGGTTGGAGGGAGGGGGTAAAAGGGTTTGTTTGCGAGGGGCTTGGACTTCCAGCAGGCATGCGTGAGCGTGGTTTGATAGGAGTGAATGGAGACAAATGGTTTTTAATACTTGACGTGCTGTTGGAGGTGAGCAAAGTAACATTTATGAAGGGGTTCAGGGAAACGGCAGGCCGGATTGAGTCTGGGGGGGAAGTACAGTGCCTGACTGAAGGAGGGGTTTTAAATGTTGATTTAAAAACTGTGTTAAAGCACCCTTTGGGCAAGAAGTGATGGAGGATGATGGTGAAATTTTCCTTTTTCGGGCCACCCCTTGTGGGATGGCCCAGTGTGATAATAAAAAAAAATTATATTTGTTTGTATTTTACAATAAAATTTGGAGTAGAGGGTTTTTGAGAGGCTATACAAGTCATCCCTTTAAAATTCTTGGTAAGTGTAGGGTTAGGCACGTGAGTGTTTTGGAAGTCCCACTATCTTTTCCCCTGTAGTGGTAACAACCCGTGAGCGGTGCTGAGACTTTCCAAGTTTTTTACTGCGGAAGAAGAAATTGTGGTAACAGGATATTCCTATTTTAAACTCTAATCAATAGCGAATTTGCTCATAGAGCCCTCTGGAGTAGCTCCCCAGTGAGCTTGAAAACAAATCTCAGTGATCCCACAAAAACCGTTGTTCTGAAGGACCCCAGATTTAAACATGGACTGAAAAGGCAGTAGCAGGGGCCTGTCGAAGCAATTTCAAAATAAATTTGGGTAAAAAAAAAGACCCCAATATAACATAGAAAATTATGTATCTGTAAGTCATAAAGTTTTTGGCCCAAAATCAACAGCCCAAGTCTGTACAGTTTAAAAAAGGCCCGAATTTAGTAGATTTTTCAACAAAATGTTTGGCAAAAAACGAAAAAAAAATGGCTGTCGATAATGTGTCAAACAGGATGGATTAAAAACCTAATGAAAGTTATAGGTCAAAAGACTAGATAATGATGTTTTGTATTTTCTAATTTCCCCACTAAAGCTGACTAAATTGTTTGTGAATATTAATCACTCGCTGATTAACTTGGTTGTTTCCCGCGTGATGCATTGGGAGACACTCCTTGAATTATTCATTTAATCTTCTCTGAACCAATGGCTTCTCTCCCTTTTCCTTTTAAAATTCAAAGCAGAAATTAAAAAACACTGGGTGGATAAGGATAAGATTTCTCACTCAGATTGCTGCAACATCATTATTATATGTAGAGGGTAAGTGACATGAATTATAAGTGCGCACGTCTTCCTCTGCGAGATCCATACTCACACTAATACCACTTGTATATATTCTCACTCTTCGGTTTTGTTCAGCATTACTACTGTTCTTATATGTAAAAAATCAAGAAAGAGTTTGAATTACCATCTTTCGCTGTGGTTATATATACTATATATATACGAGGTCCACCTCTAATGCAAACTGTGGGACCCACAGCCTCGGAGAAGTATGTAAACAGACTTCAGGGAATTATTTTTTGCATTTCTTCCTGAAGCCATTTGAATATTTCACTTCTCCTACCACCCCATTATTTTTTTTGTTTTTGTTTTACGGATAGGTATATTTTATTACATAATATGGTACACAAGGCTTGAAAGATTCACTGATGGTACAAAGATAGCTTATACAGCTCATGAAGTATGAGGGATACATTTTAAGTTCAAATTGCCATGTGTCTGTCAAAAATTACTCTGTAAAAATATCATCCTGCTGTATCCTGGGGAACGTATCCAGGATACAGCAGGCATTACCCCTCTGAACTGCAGCGCTGAGTCGCTGGAATAGAAAACAAGTCGCCCTGGGAGCCCTAGTTACCCTGATGAATCTTTTGCCTAGCTCCTTAAGGAACTTTGATGCATCCTTTCTCCACGGGTCTAGGGTCTCTGAGCCAATGGTAACTGTGGCATGCAAAGAGTACGTAACCTTTATTCGGCGCATGTACACACCCTCATTTACAGGCTATCTCCCCCAACCAGCGAACCAGGTTGCTAAGAGTTGATGATGGGGCCCCGTCGTTCAACTAGTGACCAGGTTCTAGCCAATAAGAAGATGGTTTTGGCAATCGCAGAGGTTATGTGGGTACCACTCTCCTGTCTGCCCTTGTCATTCCCATTCTAGAGCTGGTTGAAGCACGGTCTGCTATCTTGTGGCTTCTATTTCTGCTTTGCTTACCGTGGAGTGCACTATACTTATCTCTGTACATAGTGTACATATTGCTGTTATAAATTGGTGAAGGATAATATAAGTCTAAACTTTTTCTACTGTGTTTATTTTGCTCCCATTACACCCGGGGTAACAGGCCATTTGAATCCTGGGTTGTAATAGTAACAAACATATAATGATGGTTAAGTTCACTATATTTTCTAAATATCTGGGACTCCTTGAAGCTAACAGCTTCCCCTCCTTCCTCCCTGTGTATTGGAGATAGATATCAGCCAATGTGAATGCACATGTGTTGTTCTACACAACCACCTGTTTGCTGTCTGCCCAGACTTGGAGGGTAATACCATCCGGATGCTTTTGGTTGCAGTCAGATCTGCATAATTGGGATGGCTTCCTTATTGCTGGGCATTGGGTATTTGCAAGGCTCCTCTTTATGATATTGTTCACCTCTTCATGCCTTGCAGTCTTTCCCTCGGATCTACGGTAAACAAGACCCTTTTACCTGAATTGTTCAGCCAGTTCACTGCCGCACATACTCCTGTGTTCAATGAAAATAGGAGCGGCAAGGCAAAGGTCAACACTAATGTGGATGGTCTGTGGGTCGAAGCGTGTGCCGAGGGAGGAGTTGTGGACAGCTAAGAGGAAATCTCTTGCATGAGGAGCTCTCACTGCTAGGAAACAGGTTCTGTTTTTTCCCAACTTGCTCTGAATTATTGATGAGGCTATATTGTCAACTATTATACGATCCCAGTGTGACTGTAGTTCTTAGGGAAAGAAAGTCTGGTTTCAGATCTCGTTAGATTATCCCAGATCATGGCTCCGTCAATGAGCTTTTGGTCACGAACTCCAAAACTGTCCCTAAGGTGTTCGGGGAGAATCACTGCTACAGGTCCACTTGATGCAACACGTGACAACAGGAAAGCAGGTAGTGCAATCTGTGATGCCTTGTGGACACTAATGTCTCCAAGTCTGACTGGAAGTGCAGCTTGGTCCCACCGTCCGTTTTCTAGAATAAGGTTGAGTACGTTCGTAAAAATGTGCCTCAGTATACTGGTATACTGTCGTATTCATGCCGTATAGGGTTATTATATGAGGTGCACATCTTAGGAAATATATTAAGGTGGGTAGACTCAAGCACTTTGTGAGAAGATACAAGGTATCGTGAGTGTCAAGATTGCCTATTAGTTCAAATTCAAATTCAAATTCAAAGTTTATTCTCTATAAGGATTACAATGCTGAGTTTACAGAATTTGGTTATTGTGTGGTTTACATGTAGTAAAATAATAATTACAGAGTGTACCACTAGAACACCTAGCATAGCTTCTTTTCGAGAACTGAGTCAATGGCATCAGTTCCCAGAGGCGCTCCAGGCAAGACGCTGTTTGTGTGTGCAATGACTGAGGAACCTGGTAGTCTTAACCACACTGCGTCGATCACTTGTTGACTGACTGAAATGATTTCACATTTGGATGGATTAAGGGTGAATCCCATTTCCTGTCCCCTGTGTAAGATCATCTAGAAGGGATTCCTTTGTACCTGCTAGTGTGCCATCAACCAGGAACCAGATGTTTAGCTCACTGGTCAGCCTGACAGTGATTTCCCTAACCGTTATACAGAAGAGAAATGGTGCGAGAGGATCCCCTTGTTGGACACCCTCTGATGATGTGATTTCATGCCCTCAAAACAGGAGCATTGATTCCTTGCTTTATCCAGCTGAAACAAAAGGGAAGAGATTTCGGGAGATTAAATGCATTCTTGAAATCTAATTTTACCACTGCATTGCCCTCAGTCGGGTTCTTGATAACCCCCTTTTTTGCATAAACCCGCTGTTTTCATTTCCCTTTGAGAAACACCAAAGCCAAGGGTTTGGTTTTAAAGAAACGGGCCCGCTTCTGTGCGAAACTTCGGCAGCAGTTTTGTCTTCTTAAAAATTAAGGGCTTTAAAGTAATACACCAATAAAGAAAGTTTTTAATTTCGTTGGGAAAACAGACCACCAAAGGGAATTGTTAAAAAACCTTTGACATCTGGCAGCAGTTTTTTGGTAATCCCCCGATAACGGATTAAACTTTTTTTTTAAAATGGGGGGTTTTAATTCAGGTAGCTTCCGCAGAGCCAGAGGGGGGAACGATATAATTGTTTTTGAAAACGTTTGATTTGCACGGGGTTTCCACAGGGGGGAAAAGGGGTTTAAAAAATTTGTTGGTGCCGCTGGTTTCCCTTGCAGGGCTTTTCTGTAAGTGCTTGGGCAGTGTCAAAATCCCTGGGGACAACTGAATCGCTGGCTATTATGTATATGGCGTCCCAATAGGAAAAAAACTTGCTATTATGGTTAAATAGCAAGCTCTTTTTTCCCGAAATTAAGGCAACGGAAAATTTGTGTTGTAAAAATTTTTCACAAAAATCATTTGAATCAACGAAAAAATAGTTTCATTACGTTGCTTATTAAAAAAATTTTTTGAAAACTTTTTAAAAATAATTTAGCTGCATTGGCTATATTAAATTGCGCGTGTTTTAATTAGGTTGGTAGTTTTCTAAGGTACTTTTGGTAAAAATTATTTTTTTTTCCAAGGGGGGCCCAAAGAGAGGAAAGCAGAGGCATTTGGGTGTGCCGAGGGCAAAACTTCAAAAAATTTTTGGAATAGGGGAACTCCCAAGGGTAAGGAAGACGAAAATGTGCCCCAATGTTTATAAAAAGGATTCCCTGATATTCGACATGTAATAAAAAATATGTGTGGTAATACTATCCTTTTCTCACCTGATTCCACCTTTTCCTTATTCTCATATCTGACAAAGAGGAGATGTAACCCCGCACGTGTCCCCCCTAGCTAACGATACCAGAATTTGAAAGGACAGGCAGCGTTTAAACTGCAGATCAGTGTCCTGACAGTATGGTATGTATGTCATGGACAAGATTCCCAAGGGGAAGAGTGGTAGGAAATAAAAGGAGCTGCTTAATAACAACAAAAATTTGGGGGGATGGAAAATCCTGGTCCAAACCACTGGAGTTCTCGGAAAGGCAACAGAAGTAAGAAAGGAGAGAAAAGGGAGGATAGATTGCATTTTCTTGGTTAAAAGAAATTTTTGATACGCCCGCACAAGAGGGGTAAAAATGCTAGAGGAGCAGTAGGAATAACAGGAAAAGTACTGTAATTGATTCGGGGAACAGTGTCAGGAAGAAAACAAAGAATGTTTTTACGTAACGAGGTGCGAAATAGGTTGATGTGTGGGTGGAGTTCCACAAGGATAAATTTCTAGGGCATGTGTTTTCTTGAATCGTAAATGACATGACAAAAGATATAAAGTTAGATGAACCCCTGTTGCAGACATGAAACTAAAAAGGAGAATATAAGAGGACGGGACCAAAAAAACCTTAAAAAATAATCTGCCAGTTTAAAAACCTCTGAAAATTTACAAACGGGGGAAGGACAAATATGATGCAACGGAGAAAAGGGCTTGGGAACCAAAGGTTTGAAAACCTCATTCATAGAAAAAATTTTGGGTGGGATTCACTGGAGCACACCTGAGGCGCACATCAACCCAAAATAATGTGCACATGTGGGCGCCTAGCAAACCTAAGAAAAGAGTTTTCGACGTCGAAAAACGAGATTCCGACCTGCACACCTTTCCGTCGGCCTTTTTGGGAAAACCCACCATCAGTATGGAATCCCAATGGGGTCAACCGTCAAGAAATTAGAGAAAGTGCAAAGTTTGTACCAAACTGTTTCAGATTGGATAAGGAACAAGAATGCACAACTAAAATTTTAAAAGCTCGGATGATCCTTGGGATGTTGGAAGTATTTCCTCACCCGTTGGTGGTCGGGAAGTGGCACATTTGGGAGTGCTGTGATACTGGGGGTCCATACAAGCTTAAAGAAGAGGTACAGAAGGTTTTGGACCCGGGGAGAGACAGTGGACCTAGTACGACCTGCAAGATGCGAGGAAAGGACTATACTCTGACTCGACCGCGCAACCACATATAGGTGAGTACACACAACACTTAGCTCTCTCTTTCCTCTCCTCTTCTCTCTTTGTTGTAATTATGAAAGTGCCCGTAATATATAATAAAGAGGTGTTTACATGAAGGGGCCCAATTCCATCGTAATAAATAACGGGTTTTGAAGGTGTTCTACGGGGAAAAGTTTCCTAAACGAATGTTCCCGGTGCATCGAAAACCAAAAGGGGTTTTGTTAACCTTTAAACCAGTGTTGAATATATCGGTAAAAACCTTATTGTTACCCCCCCTGCGGGTTTTAATTCTGTTTTTGGTGACGTGTGTTGTTTATAAAACAATATATAAAAATTTTTACAGAATTGCATATATTTGTGGGTTGCGTTATTAATATTTGTTGAAATCCTCTAGTAAAATTTACTTTTGTATTTTAATAACACGAAATACTTGTGAAATTTTTTATGTTTACCAAAATGATTATTTAACTTCACAATGTTTCAAAAACTTTACGAAAAGAGAAATACCCTTTAAAAGAGACTAGTTTCGTGTTCCACTAAAACTCTGTGATTAGATATTAGACCAAAATTTTTTAAAAGTGATGGAGGGGTAAGCCAGCGGAAGGCCCTCGGTCAGTAACCAAGAGCCCCAACGGCGGTCATCATCTAAGATCCCGTCAGGAAACACTTGTCCTTTTTCCTGATGAATCTTACCGACGTTGGATGGCGACGTCACAGGTCAAGTATAAGACGGATTTCCAGTGATTATAAATCCCGAACGATATCAGGGCCAACTCCCCAGCATTACGAATTTAAACATTGTTAGTTTAAATCTCTAAAAGATCAGAGAGTAATTTCCTTCAGATTGGCCTGTGAGGGGGGCGTTAAAACGTCACAAAGTTCTTTAAAAGTATATAAAAAACTTAGGAATAAAAAAAAAAATTTACGTCGGGGTAATATCAGTACAGTTTAAATCTTTAAACCCAAAAATTTTAAAAATTAGAAAACCCTTTAGTTCCCCAAAATTTAAAGGTTTTAAAATTTAAATTATTGATTTAAAAATTTACTAAATTATAGGCTGTAATATGTTTTTAAAGTAAAAATTTAAAAGTTTAAAATTTATTAACAAATGAAAAATCTAAAAAAAAAAAACAGAAAACAAGGAAATTTGAATAAATGTGTTATCTATAGTATTAAAAATATTTGAGAAAAACTATTTAAAAAAAAAAAATAAAAAGTTGATCACTTTTTATATTATTATATGTAAATCTAATAATTGCTAAAGTTCCTTGAGAAGGGCTTAGGGAGGAAATTTTAAAATATTTCTATAACAATGTTTTCCCCAAAGTAAGAAATTAATTTAAAATTTACAAGGGTGCAGTAATAGGTTTCCTATAATTTTTTAGGTCCCCAAAAATTTGGGGACGTATAAAAACACAAGAATAATTTACCCAGTAAAGCAGAAATTTATATTTTCGTCTGGATGTACAAATTTTTTTAATTTTAAGGACAAGTGTCATTTAAAAAAATATTTAGGAGTTTTAACACAACCAAAAATTTCCACCACAAAAAGCTTGTTTTAAATGTTTCTGGTAACAAAGTGTTGGAGGGTGGCAGGTGGCAGCCATGCCTGAAGGCACTGACCTTTTACACATACGAAAGGGTGATCCAGGGTTTTTAAGTGTATAACGTAAAATATACTAACTAAATTGTAAAACCCGGTAGTGTACAAAATTCCATGATAGTTTGGGATTTAATTAATAGTACAAGACAAAGGGTCATAAGACAGAAACATGGCCATGGCTTCCTCCCGGGGTGTCAGTATTTAAGGGGAAAATGAACTGGGTACGCTGTCAACCCCCGGTCTAGTAACTCAGGGAAAGTGACACTGGGTACGACTGTCATACCGGCGGTGCTCAGTAACTCAGGGAAAGTGACACTGGGTACGGCTGTCATACCGGCGGTGCTCAGTAACTCAGGGAAAGTGACACTGGGTACGACTGTCATACCGGCGGTGCTCAGTAACTCGGGAAAGTGGCCTGGGTACGCTGTCTACCGGGGGTGCTCATAACTCAGGGAAAGTGACCGGGGCGACTGTCATACCCGGGGGGCCCAGTAAATCAGGGAAAATGACACGGGTACGCGCATCCGGCGGTGTCAGAACTCAGGGAAAGTGCACTGGGGAGACTGTCATACCCGGGGGTGCCCCAGTAACCGGGGGAAATGACATGGGTACGACTGTCATACCGGCGGTGCTCATTAATCAGGGAAAGGACACTGGGGAGGGGGTATCCGGCGGTGCTCAGTAACTCAAAAGGACACGGGTACGACTGTCATACCGGCGGTGCTCAGTAAATAGGGAAAATGACACGGGTACGTTTCATACGGGGCGTGTTGGGAACTCAGGGAAAAAGACACGGGGACCGGGCATACCGGGGTCTCAGTAACTCAGGAAAAGGGCACTGGGTTTCGACTGTCATACCGGCGGTGCCCGTAACCCGGGGGAAATACACGGGTTTAACTGTCATACCCCGGGGGTGCTCAGTAAATCAGGGGAAAAAGCACTGGGTACGGCTGTCAAAAACCCGGGGGTGCTGTAATCAGGGGGAAAATGCACTGGGGACGATTCATACCGGGGGGTCCCTAACTCAGGGAAAAAGGGGCACTGGGGGACGGCTGTCATACCGGCGGTGCTCAGTAACTCAGGGAAAGTGACACGGGGGGCCCGTATACCCGGCTGCGTAAACTCAGGGGGGGAAAGGGGACACGGGTCGGCTGTCAATCCGGGCGGTGCTCAGAACTCAGGGAAAGTACACTGGGGCGGTGTCATACCGGCGGGCTCATAATCAGGGAAAATCATGGGGGACGACTGTATACCGGCGGTGCTCAGTAACTCAGGGGAAAATGAACTGGGTCGGCTGTAACCCGGGGTGTCAGAACTCAGGGGGAAAATGCACTGGGTACGGCTGTCATACCGGCGGGGGCTCAGTAACTCAGGGAAAAGACCTGGGGACGACTGTCATCGGCGGTGCTCAGTAACTCAGGGAAAATGCACTGGGTAGACGTCAACCCGGGGGTGCTTTGAACTCAGGGGAAAAGGCACTGGGTCGACTGTCATACCGGGCGGGCTCAGTAACTCAGGGAAATGCACTGGGTACGACTGTATACCCGGGGGTGCTCAGTAACCTCGGGAAAGTGACATGGGTAGACTGTCATCCCGGGGGTGCCAGTAACTCAGGGAAAGTGACACTGGGTACGACTGTCTACCGGGGGGGCCCGTAACTCGGGAAAAAGGGCACTGGGGACGACTGTCTACCGGCGGTGCCAGAACTAGGGAAAGTGACCTGGGTACGGCTGTCTACCGGCGGTGTCGTAAAACCCGGGGAAATGACACTGGGTTCGACTGTCATACCCCGGTGCCGTAACTAGGGGAAAATGACACTGGGTACGACGTATACCGGCGGGCTCGTAAAGGGGAAAAAAACACCGGGGGAAAACTTTAAAGATAAAAACACAAGTGTCAAGATAGGCTTTTAAGAAAAAATAATTTTTTTTCAATACCCAGCCGATCCCCCTGGGCGGGTGACCTAAAAAGAAAAAAAAATTTTTCCCTTTTTTAAAAATTTTGTAAATTTTTCGTAGAAGGGGGGTTAATAGCCCCTTGCTTCGGTTTTAGTTTTCCTCTTTCGAACCATGGTTTTACGGAGGAAGAATTTTTTCCCCCTCTCCCTAGAGATTAGAAAAAATAAAGAAGAAAAAGAACTATTAAAATAAAGAAGAAAACCAGGTTTGTTATAGAATTTAAAACAATAATAATAATAATAATAAAAAAAATTTAAAAATATAATAATAATAAAAATAATAATAAAAAATAAAAATAAAAATAAAAAATTTAATAATAATAATAATAATAAAATAATAATAAAAATAAAAATAATAATAATAAAATAATATAAATAAAAAATAATAATAATAAAAATAAAATAAAAAAAATAATAATAAAATAATAATAATAAATTTAAAAATAATAAAAATATTAAAAATAAAAATAAAAAAATAACTTTTTTTAGTGAATTTATTTTACAAAAAAAGTTTTAAAAACTGAGTGTCATCCAAAAGTCCTTCTTTTGCAGAAAATTTTGGGCAAATTAAGACTAACTTAAGATTTAATAAGGTAATAACCGTTGCAGGAATTTTGTACATTATGGTCATTAAGTGAATTTAAAGATTGCAAGAGAATTGACTTTTCTATATTATTTCATGTTTGTGCTTTAATAAGTTTCGGTAAGAGAAGATTTCAGTTTTGATTATTAAAACTAAGGAGGATACAATGGTATGATTAGCATTTGAGAGGTTTACAAACATGAAAGTATATATTTATTATTATATATATTTATATATTTAAATATTATTTATATATATATTTATATTTTTATAGAGATATAATTTTATATATTATATATTTTTATATATATATATATATATATATTAGATATTATTTTTTTTTTTTAAATTTATGTTTTTTTTTTTTCACTCTGGCGTTTTCCCTCCAAGCTGGGTGGCCCGAAATAAGAATAAAAACTTTCACATCTATTCACTCCATCACGTTTGCCAGAAGGGGGCTTTTACACTAAAGTTTTTTAACTGCAACATTAACACCCCTCCTTTCAGAGTGCAGGCTACTGTACTTCCCATCTCAGGACTCAAGTCCGGCCCTGCGGTTTCCCTGAATCCCTTCATAAATGTTACTTTGCTCACCTACTCCAACAGCACGTCAAGTATTAAAAATCCATTTGTCTACATTACTCTTTCATTACACGCTAGCTAGCTGCTGGAAACTCCAAGCCCCTCGCACACAAAAACCTCCCTTTTCCCCTCACTCCAAACCTTCCTAGGCCGACCCCTACCCGCCTTCCTTCCACTACAGACTGTTACACTCGGGAAGTTTTTCTGTTTCGCCTCCATTCTCTCTACATGTCCGTTCCACCTCAACAACCCTTCCTCAGCCCTCTGGGACAATCAGTTTTGGTATCCCGCACTCCTCTAACTTCCATAACTACGAATCTCTGCATTATATTCACACCACATTGCCTCAGACATGACATCTTCCTCTCTGCTCCAGCTTCTCCTCGCTGCAACATTCATACCCTTGCTTCACACCCTTATAAGAGCGTTGGTAAACTATACTCTCATATTTCCCCTCGTGGCCTCCTAGGGACAAAGTTCTCTGTCTATCCACAGGACTTCTAAGTGCACCACTCACTCATTTTCCATCACATCAATTCTTGATTCTCCTCATCTTTCTTAGACCATCCGCTGACTCGTCCTCTCCAAATATCTGAATACGTTCACCTCCTACCATACTCTTCCCTCCAATCTGATATTCAATCTTTAATCACCTAGTCTTTTGTTATCCTTCATAAACCTTACTCTTTCCTGTATTCACCTTTAATTTTTTCTTCTTTGCAACACCAATACCAAATTCATCCACCAATCTCTGCAGCTTCTTTCAGGAAAATCCTCCGAAGAGCACAGGGTCTCACATCAGCATAGAGCAGCTGTGACAATCTCCACCCTGTGTGTGTTTCTTTATCTTTTAATCCACGCCTCGTCCAAGGACCTCGCAGTTACTTCTCTTACAACCATCATCTATAATATATTAAAATACAACCACGGTGACATCACCCACATCCGTGGTCTAAGGCCTACTTTTACTGGGGGAAAATTTTTCCCTCTTTTTCTATCATACTCTATCTTGAGCCTCACTTCCTCGTAAATTCTTTCACTGATTTCAGTAACCTACCTCATACACCATTACCTTGAAACTTCGGCAACTTTGCCCCCTGATTCCACCTGTCATATGCCTTTTCCAAATCCATAAAACGCCACTAAGACTCTTTAGCCTGATTAAAATACTGTTCACTTATATGGTTTCACTGTTAACACCTGGTCCACACACCCCCTACCGTTCTAAAGCCGCCTTGTTCATCTGCTATCCTATTCTCCGTCTTACTCTTAATTCTTTCAATTATAACTCTACCATACACTTTACCAGGTACACTCAACAGACTTATCCCCTATAATTTTTGCACTCTCTTTTATCCCTTTGCCTTTATACAAAGGAACTATGCATGCTCTCTGCCAATCCCTAGGTACCTTACCCTCTTCCATACATTTATTAAATAATTGCACCAACCACTCCAAAACTATATCCCCACCTGCTTTTAACATTTCTATCTTTATCCCATCAATCCCGGCTGCCTTACCCCCTTTCATTTTACCTACTGCCTCACGAACTTCCCCCACACTCACAACTGGCTCTTCCTCACTCCTACAAGATGTTATTCCTCCTTGCCCTATACACGAAATCACAGCTTCCCTATCTTCATCAACATTTAACAATTTCCTCAAAATATTCCCTCCATCTTCCCAATACCTCTAACTCTCCATTTAATAACTCTCCTCTCCTATTTTTAACTGACAAATCCATTTGTTCTCTAGGCTTCCTTAACTTGTTAATCTCACTCCAAACCTTTTTTTTATTTTCAACAAAATTTTGTTGATAAACAGCTCACCCACTCTCTCATTTGCTCTCTTTTTACATTGCTTCACCACTCTCTTAACCTCTCTCTTTTTCTCCATATACTCTTCCCTCCTTGCATCACTTCTACTTTGTAAAAACTTCTCATATGCTAGCTTTTTCTCCCTTACTACTCTCTTTACATCATCATTCCACCAATCGCTCCTCTTCCCTCCTGCACCCACTTTCTGTAACCACAAACTTCTGCTGAACACTCTAACACTACATTTTTAAACCTACCCCCTTCCTCTTCGACCCCATTGCCTATGCTCTCATTAGCCATCTATCCTCCAATAGCTGTTTATATCTTACCCTAACTGCCTCCTCTTTAAGTTTATAAACCTTCACCTCTCTCTTCCCTGATGCTTCTATTCTCCTTGTATCCCATCTACCTTTTACTTCAGTGTAGCTACAACTAGAAAGTGATCTGATATATCTGTGGCCCCTCTATAAACATGTACATCCTGAAGTCTACTCAACAGTCTTTTATCTACCAATACATAATCCAACAAAACTACTGTCATTTCGCCCTACATCATATCGTGTATACTTATTTATCCTCTTTTTCTTAAAATATGTATTACCTATAACTAAACTCCTTTCTATACAAAGTTCAATCAAAGGGCTCCCATTATCATTTACACCTGGCACCCCAAACTTACCTACACACCCTCTCTAAAAGTTTCTCCTACTTTAGCATTCAGGTCCCCTACCACAATTACTCTCTCACTTGGTTCAAAGGCTCCTATACATTCACTTAACATCTCCCAAAATCTCTCTCTCTCCTCTGCATTCCTCTCTTCTCCAGGTGCATACACGCTTATTATGACCCACTTCTCGCATCCAACCTTTACTTTAATCCACATAATTCTTGAATTTACACATTCATATTCTCTTTTCTCCTTCCATACTGATCATTTAACATTACTGCTACCCCTTCCTTTGCTCTAACTCTCTCAGATACTCCAGATTTAATCCCATTTATTTCCCCCCACTGAAACTCTCCTACCCCCTTCAGCTTTGTTTCGCTTAGAGCCAGGACATCCAACTTCTTTTCATTCATAACATCAGCAATCATCTGTTTCTTGTCATCCGCACTACATCCACGCACATTTAAACAACCAGTTTTATAAAGTTTTCTTCTTTCTCTTTTTTAGTAATGTATACAGGAGAAGGGGTTACTAGCCCATTGCTCCGGCATTTTAGTCGCTCATACGACACGCATGGCTTACGGAGGAAAGATTCTTTTCCACTTCCCCATGGACAATAGAAGAAATAAAAAAGAACAAGAGCTATTTAGAATAAGGATTAAAACCTAGATGTATGTATATATATATATCATGTGCGTGTCTGTGAAGTGTGACCAAAGTGTAAGTAGGAGAAGCAAGATATCCCTGTTATCTAGCGTGTTTATGAGACAGAAAAAGAAAACCAGCAATCCTACCATCATGCAAAAAAAGTTTACGGTTTTTTGTTTCACAGTCATCTGGCAGGACGGTAGTACCCCCTGGGTGGTTGCTGTCTACCAACCTACTACCTAAAAATATTATATTATATATATATATATATATATATATATATATATATATATATTTTTATTATTTATATATATTAAAATATTATATATATTATATAATATATTTTTATATATATTAAATGTTGTTTTAACCAAACCCACTACCACAGGAGGTAGGGACCTTCCCCGGGTGGTTTTGGGTTTCCTACCAAAAACCCCTTTCCACAGGATGGTAGTACCCCCCTGGGGGGTTGGGTTTCCTTTCCCAACCCACTACCACAAAGGGCGCTAGTACCTCCCTTTGGGGGGTTGTTGTCTACCCCCCTCTACCCAGGCGGTTTTGTTTCCTCCCTGGGTGGTTGCTGTTTACCAACCTATTTTTTCCCCCAGGATGGCAAAATACCTTCCCGGGTGGGTTTTTGTCTACCAACCTACTACCACAGGGGCCCGGGAGTACCCCCTGGGTGGTTGTTTTTTTACCCAAACCCATTTAAAAAGGACGGTAGTACCTCCCCGGGGGGGTTGCTGGGCTACCCAAAACCCATTTCCCCAGGACGGGTAGTACCTCCCCGGGTGGTTGTTGTCTTTCCAAACCCACTAACACAGGACGGTAGTACCCCCCTGGGTGGTTGCTGTCTTTCCAACCTACTACCCCCGACGGTAGTACCTCCCCGGGTGTTTTTTTCTACCAACCTACTAACACAGGACGGTAGTACCTCCCCGGGTGGTTGCTGTCTACCAACCTACTACCACGGCGGGTAGTACCTCCTTTTGGGCCCGGGTTTTGTCACCCAACCCATACCACAGGACGGTAGTACCTCCCTGGGGTGGTTGATGTTTCCCCCCAACCCACTACCACAGGGGCGTTTTTCCTCCCTGGGTGGATTGGGGTTCCAACCTGCTTTCCACAGGGCGGCAGTTCCTCCCTTTGGGGGTTTTTGTCTACCCCCTACTACCACAGGACGGATAAATAAACCCCCCTGGGTGGTTGTGGTTTACCCCTATTCCACAGGACGGTAGTTCCTCCCTGGGTGGTTGTTGGGCTACAAAAAAAAAAAAAAAAAAAAATAAATAACCCCCGGGGGCGGTAGTACCCCCCTGGGTGGGTTGCTGTCTACCAACCCACTACCCCGGACTGTAGTACCTCCCCGGGGGGTTTCTGTTTTTCAAAACCCACCCAACACGGGAACGGTTGTACCCCCCTGGGTGGGGGGTTGTTCTACCAAACCCACTACCCCAGGACGGGGGAGTTTCCTCCCTGGGGGGTTTGTCTAAAACCCATACCACGGACGGTAGTAAATCCCGGGGGTTGTTGTCTACCCAAACCCCTACCCCAGGACGGTAGTACCCCCCTGGGTGGTTGCTGTTCCCAACCCAAATACCTAAAGGGCGGTGACCCCCTGGGTGGTTGTTGTCTACCCAACCCACACCACAGGCGGTTGTAAAATCCCTTGGGGGGTTGGGTTTTCTACCAACCTACACCCAGGAAGGTAAATTTCCTCCCTGGGGGTTTTGTTACCCCAATACCCACCCCCAGGGGCGGGAGTACTTCCCGGGTGGTTGCTTTCTACCAAACCCACTTTCCAAAGGACGCTAGGTTTCCCTTTCCCGGGGGGGGTTGTTATCTACCAACCTTTCTACCCGGAAAGGTTGTACCCCCCTGGGTTTGGGTTTTTGTTTACCAACCTATACCACAGGGGCGCTAGTACCCCCCCTGGGTGGTTGTTGTTTTCCAACCCACTACCACAGGACGGCAGTACCTCCCTGGGTGGTTGCTCTCCCAAACCTACTACCACAGGACGCTAGTACCTCCCTGGGTGGTTGCTGTCTACCAGCCTACAACCACAGGATGGTGGTACCTCCCTGGGTGGTTGCTGTCTACCAACCTACTTCCGCAGGACGGTAGTACCTCCCTGGGTGGTTGCTGTCTACCAACCTATTACCACACGACGGTAGTACCTCCCTGGGTGGTTATTGTCTACCAACCTACTACCACAGGACGGTAGTACCTCGCTGGGTGGTTGCTGTCTTCCAACCTACTACCACAGGACGGTAGTACCTCCCTGGGTTGTTGCTGTCTACGAACCTACTACCACAGGACGGTAGTGCCTCCCTGGGTGGTTGCTGTCTATCAGCCTACAAACCACGGGAAACGTGAGTACCTCCCTGGGGGGTTGCTGTCTACCAACCTGCTACCACAGGACGGTAGTACCTCCCTTTGTGGTTGCTGTCTCCCAACCTACTAACACAGGACGGTAGTGCCTCCCTGGGTGGTTGCTGTCTACCAGCCTACTACCACAGGACGGTAGACCTCCCGGGGTTGGTTTGTCTATCAACCTACTACCACAGGACGGTAGTACCTCCCTGGGTGTTTGCTGTCTACCAGCCTACTACCACAGGACGGTAGTACCTCCGGGTGGTGGTTTTGTCTACCAACCTACTACCACAGGACGCTAGTACCTCCCTTGGTGGTTGCTGTCTACCACCTACTACCACAGGACGTTATTACCTCCCTGGGGGGTTTGCTGTCTACCAACCTACTACCACAGGACGCTAGTACCTCCCTGGGTGGTTGTTGTCTACCAACCTACTAACCACAGGACGCAGTACCTCCCTGGTGGTTGTTGTCTACCAACCTGCTACCACAGGACGGTATACCTCCCTGGGTGTGCTGTCACCACCCTACAACCACAGGACGCAGTACCCCCCTTTGGATGGTTGTTAGTCCTACCAACCTACTACCACAGGACGGTAGTACCCCCCTGGGTGGGTGTTGCCCTACCAACCTACTACCACAGGACGGTAGTACCTCCCTGGGTGGTTGCTGTCTACCAACCTACAACTACAGGACGTTGTTCCTTCCTGGGTGGTTGTTGTCTACCAACCTACTACCACAGAATTTTAAGTACCTCCCTGGGTGGTTTGCTGTCTACCCGCCTACTCCCACAGGACGGTAGTACCTCCCTGGGTGGTTGTTGTCTACCAACCTACTAACCACAGGACGCTAGAAACCTTCCCTGGGAGTTGTTGTCTACCAACCTACTACCACAGGACGGTAGTAACCTCCCTGGAGTGGTTGTCTGCCAACCTACTACCACAGGACGGTAGTACCTCCCTGGGTGGTTTGCTGTCTACCATCCTACACCACAGGACGCTAGTACCCCCTGGGGGGTTGTTTGTTTTACCAACCTACTACCACAGGACGCTAGTACCTCCCTGGGTGGTTGTTGTCTACCAACCTACTACCACAGGACGCTATACCTCCCTGGGTGGTTGCTGTGTACCAACCTACTACCACAGGACGCTAGTACCTCCCTGGGTGGTGTGTGTTACGAACCTACTACCACAGGACGGTAGTACCTCCCTGGGTGGTTGCTGTCTACCAACCTACTACCACAGGCGCTATGTACCTCCCCTGGGTGGTTGCTGTCTACCAACGTACTAACACAGGACGGTAGTACCTCCCGGGGTGGGTTGTTGTCTACCAACACTAACACGGGAAACGGTAGTACCTCCCTGGGGGTTGTTGTCAAACCAAACCTACTAACACAGGAGGGTATTTACCTCCCTGGGTGGTTGGTTGTCTACCAACCTACTAACACAGGACGCTAGTACCTCCCTGGGTGGTTGCTGTCTACCAGCTTACTAACACAGGACGGTAGTACCTCCCTGGGTGGCTGTTGTCTACCAACCTACTACCACAGGACGCTAGTACCTCCCTGGGTGGTTGCTGTGTACCAACCTACTACCACAGGACGGTAGTACCTCTCTGGGTGGTTGTTGTCTACCAACCTACTACCATAGGACTGTAGTACCTACCTTTGTGGTTGTTGTCTACCAACCTACTACCACAGGATTAATAATAAAACAATAATTGAGAAGTAACCACTAGGCAATCCTCAATCCTGGCGGTGCCAGAGAGAAACTAAAATAATATAGTCTAGGGAAATACTCGCTAAACAATACACATACAGAACAATACAGGCAGTGTCAAGAATATATCCATGAGGCAACATATTACTTAATGCATTCAGACTGGTGTCCTAATGGGAGAGAAAAATACACCTTCTTAAGATTCAGAAAGCCAGATAATATGCGCCCATTGTAATGACCATTTGTCAAAGAGAGCCGGGACAGTGTCGTTAATGAATCTTGACGTAGAATACATCAGCAGCACTGCCCTGAAAATTGTCAAAATAAGCTTGAATAACAGACTTATGAATGATAAATTAAATATATATGAATGTACGGTTGGTAATCCATTTCATTGATGGGTAAACATGGACAACCGGTGTAAGGAAACATGCCCAATGTTTCTACCATCGCCAGGAATCGAACCCGTACCCTCACTGGCGAAACGTTTCCAAAATATAACCTCCAGATGTTTCACAAGTACCTCATTCATCAATTTATTGGTATTATGAACCATTTATATAATAAACAGTGTGAACCAGGACCAGTATGTACTTAATCCCGACTCTCTTTTGAGTAAATATATCAGTACCTACAGTTCAGAATTAATTTGTTGGACACCTGTCCCGTGATGACAACTCTCACACTGTTTACTGTACCATATAACCAAAGGGCACACTGGGAATCTTAATACATATCTTTTACTCTCTTTGCAAGTTAGGTAAATTCCGGGATGTCTAACCATTTTGGCATAACCTACAACACATAGTGATGCTTTCTTCTCAGAGTCACTGTTGACCAGCACGAATTATACTCTGCTTTACGCTTCTTCTGTTTCATACTTGTATAGGAGTCGGTTTTTAATGATAGGTGTCTACCTCCACGTAAGTAATTGCTTATTTTCCTCGTTTTTCTTGTTAATGATATCCTCTCAACTTTTCCCTTGTTCTGTGATTATATGTTCGCATCCACATTAATAGAGTCTATGATTCTGCTTCGTGTACTGGGAACATGATGTGACGCAGCTTATATATGATGTGACGCTCCTAGCTTATATATGATGTGACGCTCCCAGTTTATGTATGATGTGACGCTCCCAGCTTATGTATGATGTGACGCTCCTAGCTTATGTATGATGTGACGCAGCTTATAATGATGTGACGCAGCTTATATATGATGTGACGCAGCCTATATATGATGTGACGCAGTTTATATATGATGTGACGCTCCCAGCGTATATATGATGTGACGCTCCCAGCTTATGTATGATGTGACGCTCCTAGCTTATATATGATGTGACGCTCCCAGCTTATATATGATTTTGACGCTCCCCCAGCTTATATATGATGTGACGCTCCCAGATTATGTATGATGTGACGCTCCCAGCTTATATATGATGTGACGCTCCCAGCTTATATATGATGTGACGCTCCTAGCTTATATATGATGTGACGCTCCCAGCTTATATATGATGTGACGCTCCTAGCTTAAATTGATGTGACCTCCTAGCTTATATATGATGTGACGCTCCCAGATTATGTATGATGTGACGCTCCCAGCTTATATATGATGTGACGCTCCTAGCTTATATATGATGTGACGCTCCCAGCTTATATATGATGTGACGCTTCTAGCTTATATATGATGTGACGCTCCTAGCTTATATATGATGTGACGCTCCCAGCTTATGTATGATGTGACGCTCCCAGCTTATATATGATGTGACGCTCCCAGCTTATATATGATGTGACGCTCCTAGCTTATATATGATGTGACGCTCCTAGCTTATATATGATGTGACGCTTCCACTTTTGTATGATGTGACGCTCCCAGCTTATATATGATTTTGACGCTCCTAGCTTACATATGATGTGACGCTCCCAGATTATGTATAATGTGACGCTCCCAGCTTATATATGATGTGACGCTCCCAGCTTATATATGATGTGACGCTCCTAGCTTATATATGATGTGACGCTCCCAGCTTATGTATGATGTGACGCTCCCACTTATATATGAAAGTGACCTCCTAGCTTATATTGATGTGACGGGTCCTAGCTATATATGATGTGACGCCCCCAGCTTATGTATGATGTGACGCTCCTAGCTTATATATGATGTGACGCTCCCAGATTATGTATGCTGTGACGCTCCCAGCTTATATATGATGTGACGCTCCCAGCTTATATATGATGTGACGCTCCTAGCTTATTTTATGAATGTGACGCTCCCAGCTTATGTATGATGTGACGCTCCCAGCTTATACATGATGTGACGCTCCCAGCTTATACATGATCCGGTGGGATTATGCAGAGGTTATAATCGCAATGGGACATAATAATAATAATAATAATAATAATAAAAATAATAATAATAATAAAATAATAATAATTATTATTATTATTATTTATTTAAAATTTTTATTATTAAATTTTTATTTATTTATTATTATTTTTTATTATTATTATTTTTACTATCATCATTTTTTTATTAACACATCGGCTGTTTCCCACCAAGGGAAAAAGAAAAACTTTCACCATCATTCACTCCATCACTGTCTTGCCAGAAGGGTGCTTTACACTACAGTTATAAAACTGCAACATTAACACCCCTCCTTCAGAGTGCAGACACTGTACTTCCCATCTCCAGGACTCAAGTCCTCCCTGTTGGTTGCCCGGAATCCCTTCATAAATGTACCGTACTCAAATCCAACAGCACGTCAAGTCCTAAAAACGATTTGTCTAAATTCACTCCTGTCTAATATGCTCACTCATGCTTGCTGGAAGTCCAAGCCCTCGTACACAAAACCTCCTTTACCCCCTCTCTCCAACCTTTCCTTGACCGACCCCTACCCTGCCTTCCCTCCACTACAGATTTATATATATATGCTTTCCAAGTCATTCTATTTCGTTCCATTCTCTCTACATGACAGAACCACCTCAACAACCCTTCCTCAGCCCATCTGGATAATAGTTTTGGTAATCTCACACCTCCTCCTAACTTCCAAACTACGAATTCTCTGCATTATATTCACACCAAACATTGCCCTCAGACATGACATCTCCACTGCCTCCAGCCTTCTCCTTGTTGCAACATTCACCACCAATGTTTCATACCCATACAAGAGTGTTGGTATTACTATACTCTCATACATTACCTTACGCTTACGCTTTTCCCCTCATCAATTCTATAATTATAATAATAATAATAATAATAATAATAATAATAATAATAATAATAATGATGATAAATAATAATAATAATAATAATAATAATAATAATAATAATAATAATAATAATAATAATAATAATAATAATAATAATAATTATTATTATTATTATTATTATTATTATTTCTCTGAGCCATAGAAATAATGTAGATACATGTGCTAGTACAATAGAAGGAACAGAACCACTAATTAAGCAATGCATTTCGAGCAAATTGCTGACCGAGTTTCACGAAATAATTGCCTTATATTATATTAGTCTATGCATTCACATGTATACCTATAGGCATGAATACATACATACACGTATACATAACTACACGCATATATACACTCGAGCGTATATACATATAATTACAAAGGAATAAAACACACGAATATTGGAACAAGCACAATTACGCACTTTATCATCTCTAAGATATAAAGAATATCACAGGAGTGAAGAATATTAATGACAGAAACATACACAAATGTATGAATTAAAATATTTATGCAGAAGTCATATATGTTGTTAGAATATAGCGGTCTGAAGTCTGTTGTATACCTCAGTGGATGCCTTCTGTCAGCTGGACTAATAATACCTTCAAACTTCTGCACTAATTGCGATACAAACCCTACAGGAGTAAGGGGCCCAGACATGCTATGTATTATACTGACGAGAGTAGTTTGAGAAGATCATTAGTCATGAACTAGGCGACGGACCATGTGTGTCACTGGGTTGGAATAACGGGATACCACCAACCAGTTATAAGACATTAATTAATTCTTATGAAATAATGTCATAATTCCTAATTAATTTGAATCATAAGTTCATTTCAATATCCAGTAAATAACAGTTATTGTTAACTTTACATATTGTTACGCAGACGTTCGTAGTATAATACATTAGTCATGACTCACGAAATCGTAATGACACGATTGCAAACAAACCATACCACGGGCGGGATTTGAACCCGCGGTCAGAGAGTCTCAAAACTCCAGTGGCTAACGCGACGGTCTGGAGTTTTGAGACTCTCTGACCGCGGGTTCAAATCCCGCCCGTGTTATGGTTTGTTTACATTAGTCATGTCTTCAGTTTACACTAAACTTAGACACAGATTGTTACCTGGTGATATATCAGAGACTTCAGTATATATTCCTGTGTGATGCGTGATACTGAAGAAATTAGTCTGCTCCTAATGGTTATAATTATAAATAGGATTTTTATAGAGATGGATCGGTAAGCCAGAGGAAGTCCTATGTCAGATGACCAAAAGCTCCAGCTGTGGGTCATCACATGACTAAGACCCGCGTCTCCGCGTCTTAGTCATATAATGTTTTTTTCCTGACAAACGTTACGCAATACCAAGCAATTAGTAGTGGTCTTTCATGTAGTGGAAATGACCACAGTGGCTGAAATTGTTAGAAGTGCAGATAAGTGATGATTCCAGGATTCTACTGTATTGAGTGTTTTCTTATCTGGTGATAATTTTGGCGTTTCTGCAGTTGATTAAATGGTTGTGGTAATTTCGGTATTGAATGCAGGCGTTCTTTAAATCTTTTGATCTGCCTGCGTACTGGTGTTCTGAAATACGTGTTTGGAGGTCTCTGGATGTTCTCATACGTGTAATAGGCTACAGAGGATTGAACCTTGTCTTGTCTATTACTGGTGATGTCCTTGATGGTGGTGGAAGTGGACGTAGAAACTTGGAATGAGGTACTGGAAAATATGTTGGAAACGTGTTTGGCAACGGAGTTGTTGGGGAGGACTATGTATCTCTTCTTGACATTGTCTTTTCTGGATGAGTTAAATATGTTAAATGCCCGGTGTCTGCAGTCTCTAAGGAAGTGACGAGGAACTTCATCGGTATCCTAAGTAACTACATACACACCTGCCTGTCCCATGGGGGATCCTCATCAGATCCAACCTACTAAACATTCTCAGATAGTTCCGTCTCAAATCTAACCTAAACAGCATTCTCCACCTGATTCTCCTTCCTATAAACACTCATGTACTATTCACCCAGGTAGATGTGTTTGTGAAGCCACTGTGTGGCGAAACGTTTCCTCAAATAAGGATTCCCTTATGCTGCATAAGTGTCTGAATCTTCAGCTTGTCGGTTTTCAAACCATTCATCAGAGATGTGTCTGTGACTCGAAAATGTCCACTGTGTGGGTGAAACGTTGTCAATAAAGGATCACATTATACTGCTTTTGTGTTTATTTTTCCTCTATTGCCAGACTTTAAAAAAACGAAATCAACATATTGTAGTAGAATGTTTGCCTCATATGGTGCCTTTGGTCGACTCTCAGGTAACTAAAAGGCCTCATATAGTGCCTTTGGTCGACTCTCAGGTAACTAAAAGGCCTCATATGGTGCCTTTGGTCGACTCTCAGGTAACTAAAAGGCCTAATATGGTGCCTTTGGTCGACTCTCAGGTAACTAAAAGGCCTAATATGGTGCCTTTGGTCGACTCTCAGGCAACTAAAAGGCTAATATGGTGCCTTTGGTCGACTCTCAGGCAACTAAAAGGCTAATATGGTGCCTTTGGTCGACTCTCAGGCAACTAAAAGGCTAATATGGTGCCTTTGGTCGACTCTCAGGCAACTATAAGGCTAATATGGTGCCTTTGGTCGACTCTCAGGCAACTAAAAGGCTAATATGGTGCCTTTGGTCGACTCTCAGGCAACTAAAAGGCTAATATGGTGCCTTTGGTCGACTCTCAGGTAACTAAAAGGCTAATATGGTGCCTTTGGTCGACTCTCAGGTAACTAAAAGGCTAATATGGTGCCTTTGGTCGACTCTCAGGCAACTAAAAGGCTAATATGGTGCCTTTGGTCGACTCTCAGGCAACTAAAAGGCTAATATGGTGCCTTTGGTCGACTCTCAGGCAACTAAAAGGCTAATATGGTGCCTTTGGTCGACTCTCAGGCAACTAAAAGGCTAATATGGTGCCTTTGGTCGACTCTCAGGCAACTAAAAGGCTAATATGGTGCCTTTGGTCGACTCTCAGGCAACTAAAAGGCTAATATGGTGCCTTTGGTCGACTCTCAGGTAACTAAAAGGCTAATATGGTGCCTTTGGTCGACTCTTAGGCAACTAAAAGGCTAATATGGTGCCTTTGGTCGACTCTCAGGCAACTAAAAGGCTAATATGGTGCCTTTGGTCGACTCTCAGGCAACTAAAAGGCTAATATGGTGCCTTTGGTCGACTCTCAGGTAACTAAAAGGCTAATATGGTGCCTTTGGTCGACTCTCAGGCAACTAAAAGGCTAATATGGTGCCTTTGGTCGACTCTCAGGCAACTAAAAGGCTAATATGGTGCCTTTGGTCGACTCTCAGGTAACTAAAAGGCTAATATGGTGCCTTTGGTCGACTCTCAGGCAACTAAAAGGCTAATATGGTGCCTTTGGTCGACTCTCAGGCAACTAAAAGGCTAATATGGTGCCTTTGGTCGACTCTCAGGTAACTAAAAGGCTAATATGGTGCCTTTGGTCGACTCTCAGGTAACTAAAGGCTAATATGGTGCCTTTGGTCGACTCTCAGGTAACTAAAAGGCTAATATGGTGCCTTTTGGTCGACTCTCAGGCAACTAAAAGGCTAATATGGTGCCTTTGGTCGACTCTCAGGCAACTAAAAGGCTAATATGGTGCCTTTGGTCGACTCTCAGGTAACTAAAAGGCTAATTATGGTGCCTTTGGTCGACTCTCAGGTAACTAAAAGGCTAATATGGTGCCTTTGGTCGACTCTCAGGTAACTAAAAGGCTAATATGGTGCCTTTGGTCGACTCTCAGGTAACTAAAAGGCTAATATGGTGCTTTGGTCGACTCTCAGGTAACTAAAAGGCTAATATGGTGCCTTTGGTCGACTCTCAGGTAACTAAAAGGCTAATATGGTGCCTTTGGTCGACTCTCAGGTAACTAAAAGGCTAATATGGTGCCTTTGGTCGACTCTCAGGTAACTAAAAGGCTAATATGGTGCCTTTGGTCGACTCTCAGGTAACTAAAAGGCTAATATGGTGCCTTTGGTCGACTCTCAGGCAACTAAAAGGCTAATATGGTGCCTTTGGTCGACTCTCAGGTAACCAAAAGGCCTAGTATGGTGCCTTTAGTCGACTCCCAGGTAACTGAAGGGTCTATTATGGTGCCTTTGGTCGACTCCCAGGTTACTAAAAGGCCTAATATGGTGCCTTTGGTCTACTCACAGGTTACCTCATATGGAGTGGGTCCTGATTCATATTATTATTACTTTTTTTTTGGGGGGGGGGAAATGGACAGTAAAAATATTAAGTATGCACTGTCTTATTTAAACCTGACATACATACATTTTAAAAATATGCTTAACAATTCGCAAACGGCGAAATTATTTACAAATATTGTCTCTACGTCCACAGCAGGACTCGAACCCGCTAACTCCACAGTACTTTACCACCAAATATATTGTTTGTTATTTGGAAATTTATGATAAGTGACCTTATACACCTTGTCACCTTGAATATCCATATAAATCAACGTCTTCTACTGTTGATAAATTAGACACATGTGCAACTCTTGGGTATCTTTATTGAGGAAACGTTTCGCCACACTGATTACTGATTACTGATTACCTCATTCTCCTCCTGTTCTTCAGGATTCTCCTTGGTATGGACTGATGAAGCCACTGTGTGGCGAAACGTTTCCTCAATAAAGATACCCAAGAGTTGCACATGTGTCTAATTTATCAACATGTCGGTTCTCTGAACCATTCATCTACAAAGTCTTCTACTGTGTTTCACATCCCTGTCATCTCTCACCCAAGAAGGGTGACTTAAATATAAGGAAACACTTTCACCGTCATTTATTCAATCACTGTCTTGCCAGAGGGTGCTAACATTACATTTCGGATGACTCCCTGAATTTCTACAGCCTCGCCAATTCCTCAGACCGCATACACGGTGTTTCTCATCTTCAGGACTTTGTTCTAGTTAACCGGTGCCTCTTAATCCCCTCAAAAATGTTTCCATGCTCGCATTCCAACATCACTTTAATTCATAGCAGTTACTTATCTCTACTTACTCCAATTTAATGAGCACACACAAGCCTTTTAAACTTCCAAGCCTTTAGTATTCCACATCTCTGTTAAGCCCTCCACTCTATTATTTCCTGGGATGGCTCTTACCCCTCCTTTCTTCCAGCCGAGATTCATGCGTCTGTATGATTACTTTTTTGGGGCATTCTTGGTAAGTCAAACTAAGATGTGAATTTCTAGGTTTTCGAAACTGGGGTAGCTGTGTGACAGGTCACACTAAAGTGTGATTTTTTTGAAGGGGGGGGGTAGGGGAAGAATCCCAAAACGGGGCCCTGCAGAGAAGCTAGCTTTTTCAGGATCAAGCTCCCGACCCCCCTTCTAATCTTCTTCACCAACCCAAACCTCACACCCTCTACCCTTCATCACCCACTTCCTCCCTTCAACCTCCCACACCACACTCCAACTCCACTACTACCGACTTCATTGCTTTCACATATGCCAATCTCCCCTCCAACACCCCAATCTCACCCTACAATTTAAATTGTATCCACCTACCCCCTCCACACCATTATGGTGTAATGCCCAATACCTTATATATTTTAAACTTTATCAACCAACATTATCACCCACGTAATATGCTGCTAATGACCTATAAGAAAACTCTGATTTTTATTAAAATCATACTAGTATCAACCTAATTCCATTTATCCAAATGGGTATTTAGAGGGTAATTGCAGAAATGAACCACTATTTTCGACCTTATTTCAGTTGACCTTAAGCTGCATATTACCAAATTAGGCTTTACCTCGTAAGCTTAAAAATACGGTAAAAATTTGAGGGCAACCACAATGTGGCATTTGCTAGGCTACGAGGCTTAAAAATCGTAAAACAAACCAAAATTCTTCTCATTGTATATACTCTGTTCAACAGAGTATATACAATGGTTCAAACAATGGTATACAATTCAGTGGTAAAATACATTAAGACATACAATTCAACCACATAAAAGGATTCTTTAAGAATATGTTACAAAATAACACATGCTTCAAGACAGTTAAAAAACAATATATGACAACATATCAATCACACAAGTGACATTTCAATACACAATACACAAATAAATAACAAAAAAGGCACAATACCGTGACTGGAACGATACACAAATAACCCGCACATAAAAGAGAGAAGCTTACGACGACGTTTCGGTCCGACTTGGACCATTGACAAAGTCAATATTACAATATTACATATTATATATCAGTTTTAGTCTTCTTCATGGTAAGACATACACATTTTAGCCTTCAACAGTAATATTTACAATATATCCTAGCTCAGTCTTCACTGGAATATCAGAATGTCTGTATCCTAGTGATCTAGAGATCCAATAGTTGACGCTTCAACTCAGTTTGTAAATCCTTATATTTTATGCTGAATATGTAAGATTCTGTGTCTGTGTAAAACAAATGAACATCAATCATCCTCATAGTGAGCCTTTAACACTTTTTGGTAATCTCAAAAATTTGAAACCCGAGGTAAAAAGGTTGATTAGCCATTAATTTTGGCTTGGTAAATGGATTTTTGGCGACATTAGAGAAAGCGTTCTCATTATTTATTTATCATTATGGGTGCCATATTAGTCAGCTTATAAGCTTTGGACATAATGGGGCATTGTGTGACAGTTCTCTGTTCAATATTAATTCTGATAAACGATTTTAAAAATTTACTCTGCTCATAAACATATACTATGTAATCTTTCAACCTCTGAACCAATATTCATTAATAATTGCAATAAATCTATTTTCACTAAACAATTTTTCTGTGGTAGATGACTAGTGACTAATATGCTGTTGGATTTCTGCAGCTTTCTACTTTCACTTGTCAAAACAGCTTCACAACGAGGAGGCAGCATATCTTCTGTTATATTCGTATGTGGAAGTAATAAGTAAAGATCATCTGAGCACCTAGACACATCAGGGTTTTACTGGCTTGGTATCCCTCTCCCTCATTCGTTAATTTAGGTATTCCCTTCCCTGGGAGTGACTCAACCATCACACTGGCATAGAGAGAATTGAAATCTAGGTATAATATATGTTTGCCCAAACCGATTTCTTCTTTATTTGTGTTATTAAACTGTCTGATTGAACTAGTAAAGCCATCTTCAAGATTCCTCTTATTCATATCATTTAATTCATGAGAATGGAACGTATTTAGCTCAGCTTTAGATTTTAACAAGACATCCCAACTGAATGATAGTAAACTTATGTAATTATTGACATTTAAACTGTATGTATCGTTGGGTGTTCTTCGCCACTCCTTAAACACATCAGCTAATAATCTCGCATCCGTCTTTAAATATAACTGTAAATGATCACCCAAAATCTTACATTTCCCCAACTGAAAAACTCTCTGTACATGTTCGTATGTACATGTTCGTAATCTTCCTGGTTAATCTCGCTATTTCTTAACGAATTAAAGAATTTATCTTTAGTGGTAACTGTTCTTCATCTAACCTCGACAAATTATCAGTGTAATGGATAGCGTAGAATTTTCTTAACAATGGTAACACGTCTTTAGAAGCATCATTAAGTATACTCTGAGTATACCTCAAAGATTAACCAGTCTTGATATATTGTTCTGCTAGGTTCAAAAGAAACCCGTTCAACAAATCTAAGAATCTTGAACCCTCACCCTGCCAATATCCACTTTCAAGAATCTGAGTGCTTGTTTGGAATGAATCTCAGAATCATATTTGGTAACAGTTAAATCTTTCATAATAATTCCAAAATCATAGGAGATATTATGACAGAACATTAATAACTTACTTCTCTCTTATCCTTAACACTGCAAAATGCAGTAAACACAATATACACTGACGTAATTAATGAATGGCAAATTATGATTATGATGTCTGTGATTCAAATTAGTTTTATCTTCCTCAGCCATAATATACTACTGCCTCCTCCTTTGACTATCTTCCTATTCATGATTCACCTTTACAATAAATGATTAACGGCCTCCTTGCCCTTATAACTTTTCTCACTAATTACACGTCCTTCCCTATCAAAAATGACATCGCAGTAGACAATAGCCTTGTGATAAGTGTTAATTTTACCGTTCAGTTCATGATTACTGTTGACCTTCATGACGGATGTTACACCTAGGAAGCATGGAAATATTGTAGCTCTAAGAAAACATGCTAATTTGAGTATCAGACAGATCACCAAAAATTTGAACCTAGCAAAGTCAACTGTTGGTCGGATTCTGAAGAGAACTGACGACACTGGTGTGTCGAGTGTGTCGAGGAAGACACTGGAAGAAAACGTAAGACAACATCCCACAACGACAAGGTTATCATAAGAAATATTTGAAGATCCCAAGGAAACCAGCAAAGATCTACAGAAAGATTTGGCTTCAGCTGGCGTAAATGTTGATTCTTCAACTGTTCAACGAAGTCTCTTTGAGCTGGTAGAAATGCCAGAAAGCCGGTTAAGAAACAATTATGACTGCTGCTATGGAGAAAATAACAGATCCAGTGCGCACTTGATCATAAGGGATGGACGACAGATGAATGGATCTATATCAGAGGTACTGAGATGGAGCAAAGGCGAACCTCTTCGGAATGGACACATTCACAAGCGCCACCTAAGATGTTTTAGGACAGTTTTACTGCTAAAGGCCCTGGATCTCTTGTTATTGTTGAGGGAATGATGAACAGTGACAAACACAAGGCAATCCTGGCAACTCATTTGCATCCCATTGTGAACAGAGACTTTCCTGGTGGAGAAGGCATTTTCCAGCAAGGTCTTGCTCCATGCTACACTTCCAGTAAAATGCTAACATTCTTCGAAGAGAATAACCTGGAAACTCCCCTGACCTCAACCGAACTGGGAATCTATGTGAAATAACCAAACACAGGATGGCAAAATAAGACTGTTCAATTGTGGAGAAGC
The DNA here is from genome assembly GCF_026875155.1 of Cherax quadricarinatus. Taxonomy (NCBI): domain Eukaryota; kingdom Metazoa; phylum Arthropoda; class Malacostraca; order Decapoda; family Parastacidae; genus Cherax; species Cherax quadricarinatus. Next base: position 47,364,897 of record NC_069421.1, read on the forward strand.
TGATTGCTGCTGTTATTAGGACCTGGTACCAAGACGAAGAACTTGCCATGGCAAAGAGAGTAGCAATGCTTATAAAAGCAAATGATAATCATATCTCTTATTAAATCAATTATTTGCCATATCACTGCGGTGTATTTTTCAAATAAACATCAATTTTCCAAATAACTGTCTTATTTCATAACTGTCTAATTAATATGCACTCTACTGTATGCTTAACATTTCGCAAACAGGCGAAATTATTTGCAAACATTATCTCTAAGCCCACAGCAGGATTCAAACTTACACGCTCTACATCAAAATACATAGTACCTTCTCCACTCGACCAGATCTCAGATAAATATGGGCGCCTAGGTGAAGCTAAGCAATCACTCCCTCTCTCGACGACACTGTATGTCTATATTCCTTATTGCCTTTCCTACACAAAACTAAAAAAATCCATCTTTATCCTCTCTGAGCTGATGAACAAATAGAGACTTTAATTTCCTATTCAAATAAAGACATTTTTTCGAGTTACAAGATGACTGCGTGATTGAGACACCTCTTCTTGGTTTGAACTAATTTGGGTATTGTACCGCTTCTTTCCCTTACTAAAACAGTTATAGGCTGCAGCAGCTCGCAGTACACATAACCTGTCGTTAACGTCAGCTTCTTGGGGTGATCCACGTATGAACTCAACTGAATTTTATATCCAACCCTTAAAAATTTAAAAATTAAAGGATTCAGTGGGTTCGATAATCCATACAATAACCTTCATATTCGTGGAGATCATTCTGTAATTGTTCTAATGTAGATTTCATTCATCAGTCAATTGTCTCTACTAAATTTGTAAAATCTTTTATTTTAAATGCTTGATTATTGACAAATTGACCACATTTGGTCTCACCTGATATTTTGTCTCAAAGTTCTAATTATAAGAGTTGGGTGGATGCTTAATGAGACTGGAGATGCAATATACAAGTTAGCAAACTTTTCTAAGAAATATCCCCAATAATTATGTAAATACATCCCCAAGTCTAGCTCACACGACTGTGGTGCACTGTGTTGCCTTATCACATGTCTCCCTCTGAAGTCCTCAGTATAGTCTAATTCACTCACATTGTTAGGGTCCTTTGAATTAGGTCTGTGAGGAGGCCCCGGTTGTGGTGAATCAGATCTATGAGAAGGACCAACTGAATCAGATTTATGAGAAGGACCAGCTGAATCAGATCTATGAGAGGGACCAGCTGAATCAGATTTATGAGAGGGACCAACTGAATCAGATTTATGAGAAGGACCAGCTGAATCAGATTTATGAGAGGGACCAACTGAATCAGATTTACGAGAGGGACCAACTGAATCAGATTTACAAGAGGGACCAGCTGAATTAGATCTATGAGAGAAACCAGCTGAGTCAGCTCTGTGAGAAGGTCCTGGAGAATCATGTCTCTGAGCTGGATCGACCTGAAGTGAAGTTCTATCTCGCTTGGTCTAAGCTCCACGCTACAGTTCACCTGCATAAATTTATCAGCCATTACCTCCGTTTTCAATATTACATGTTATTCATTTCAAGAATACTTTTTAAAACATACAATACATGGCAAATTTTAAACATAGAGGTTGCAATACAATACATAGCAACGTTATATGTAATATTACATAAACTAAAATCTTATAATTACAAGCATTGATCCTGATCTCAACCTTTTATTAAATGACTTACACGAACCGAACAGCAACTGTAATTATTTTACAGAAGACCAAGCAAAGACATTACTCAGAGCCAACAATAACATAACTATCTTTAATTACAATGTCAGATCTTTGAGCAAACATTGTGATGACCTCACAGCATTACTCAGTTCCCTTCATACCAGTATGTCAATCATCACACTCACAAAAACCTGGCTAAAGCCTGGTACTACAGATGTCTATGCCATTCCTGGTTACACAGCCATACACAACTGAAGGACAGAACAGCAAGGGGGTGGAACATGGAGAATATATTATAGCTAAATTTAAATCAAAAGACCTAGAAAAAACCCTCACAGTGATAAACATCTACAGAGTACCACAGTCAACATTTCAGGATGATGAATGGCTCCATTGTGAGCTCCGACATATACGTTGATTCCGTCACTACCAACACATACAACAGGCTGCCGAGTTAGTTTCTGTTCCACCAGAAATGTATAGATAGTCTTGGCAATCTCCTTTCCATGGCCTGACTTGGGAGTCACAAGAGTGAGATATTGAGTGCCGGGCTTCACCATGATGATGTAATGATCTTTCACCTCTATCTTTGGACTCCATTTCTTGATCTTCTCATTCTTTGTCATTAGACGAGTGTACGCTATGCTTCAAGAAGACTGTGTGTACACTATCCTTCAAGAAGACTGTGTGTACAATATACTTCAAGAGGACTGTGTGTACATTATGCTTCAAGAGGGCTGTGTGTACATTATGTATCAAGAGGACTGTTTGTACACTATACATCAAGAGGACTGCTGTAGAATGAGTACATTCGCCTTCAGCACGCTTTTATATTTCTGTGACAAGGGTGCCTATTAATTTTATCATAGAATTTGGTTTAGAATAACACGTAAGCAATCACTAGGACATATTTATTAGAAAACGTTTCGGTCCTGGGACCTTGATCACTTCTAACATACAGAGTGACGCATTGTGACCTGAAGAATGCCATGTTGGGACGGGGACGGGTAGACGATGAGATCATGTGACTCCTGTGTTGCTGGGCAGGTGCTGCTTTGCCTGGTTGAGCATCATGTAATCTAATGTTTTAGAAATTTTGTGGTTTCTAGTGTTACGTTCTATTGTGTCGGTGAGGGCGATTAGCGAGGCTTCTAGACATTGTCGGCGTCTAAGGTCTGGTTCGGTGAGAACGAGTTGTGCCTCATCCCAGTCCATCAAATGCCCCGTGGAGTCTCTGTGGAGGACACAAGCATACCTTATATCATCTCTGTAAATCGAAGAGCCAGTAACAGAGACAACTTAAGGTACGCCTGTGCTCTCCACAGAGACTCCACGGGGCATTTGATGAACTGGGATGAGGCACAACTCGTTCTCACCGAACCAGACCTCAGACGCCGACAATGTCTAGAAGCCTCGCTAATCACCGTCACCGACACAATAGAACGTAACAATGGAAACCACAAAATTTCTAAAACATTAGCTTACATGATACTCAACCAGGCAAAGCAGCACCTACCCAGCAACACAGGAGTCACATGATCTCATCGTCTACCCGTCCCCACCCCAACATGGCATTCTTCGGGTCACCATGCATCACTCTCTATGTTAGAAGTGATCAAGGTCCCAGGACTATAAACGTTTTCTAATAAATATGTCCTATTATTTGCTTACGTGTGTTTCTATACCAACTTGTCTGTATTTATTACCAAGGTTTATACCACCATAGTATCTATATTAGTACATTTTATAAGACAATTTTCACCCTTACAGCAGAAAAAATACTGGTGCTGGGTATTTGCTGCCTTCACCGAGGTGTTAGCGGTGTTAAACTTACATGTGATCACACTCCTGTCTAGCATCACCAGGTGTCAGGTGCTCTGACCTGGGTCACATCCAACTGTGACCCCACCTGGTGGCCGCCAGGTATTTGCTGCCTTCATCAAGCTTAAATATATAGACTCACATTTCTCTAAATGTGTAATTAGCCTACAATATAAACCAGCACAATAAAAGTGTTTATTTTATTATTATCACACTGGCCGATTCCCACCAAGGCAGGGTGGCCCGAAAAAGAAAAACTTTAACCATCATTCACTCCATCATTCACTTGCTGGAAGTCCAAGCCCCTCGCACACAAAGCCTCCTTTACCTCCTCCCTCCAACCCATCCTAGGCCGACCCCTACCCCGCCATCCATCCACTTCAGATTTATACACTCTCGAAGTCATTCTGTTTCGCTCCATTCTCTCTACATGTCCGAACCACCTCAACAACCCTTCCTCAGTCCCCTGGATAATAGTTTTGGTAATCCCACACCTTCTCCTAATTTTCAAACTACGAATTCTCTGCATTTATATTCACACCACACATTGCCCTCAGACATGACATCTCCACTGCCTCCAGCCTTCTCCTCGCTGCAACATTCATCACCCATGCTTCACACTCATAGAAGAGTGTTGGTACAACTATACTCTCATACATTCCCCTCTTTGCTTCCACGGACAAAGTTCTTTGTCTCCACAGACTCCTAAGTGTACCACATGTGTCCCTCATCAATTCTATGATTCACCTCATCCTTCATAGATCCATCCGCTGACACGTCCACTCCCAAATATCTGAATACATTCACCTCCTCCATACTCTCTCCCTCCAATCTGATATCCAATCTTTCGTCACCTAATATTTTTGTTATCCTCATAACCTTACTCTTTCCTATATTCACTTTTAATTTTCTTATTTTACACACCCTACCAAATTCATCCATCAACCTCTGCAACTTCTCATCAGAATATCCCAAAAGCACAGTGTCATCAGCAAAGAGCAACTGTGACAACTCCCATTTTGTGCTTGATTCTTTATCTTTTAACTCCACACCTCTTGCCAACACCCGATCATTCACTTTTCTTACAACCCCATCTATAAATATATTAAACAACCACGGTGACATCACACATCCTTGTCTAAGGCCTCCTTTTACTGGGAAATAATCTCCCTCTCTCCTACATACTCTAACTTGAGCCTCACTATCCTCGTAAAAACTCTTCACTGCTTTCAGTAACCTACCTCCTACACCATACACTGCAACATCTGCCACATTGCCTCCCTATCCACCATGTCATACGCCTTTTCCAAATCATAAATGCCACAAAAACCTCTTTATCCATATTTAAATACTGTTCACCTATATGTTTCACTGTAAACACCTGGTCTACACACCTCCTACCTTTCCTAAACCTTCGTTTATTTAATAAGAAAATGTATTTCAAAACATACACATCTAATGACACTTGCATATTCAGTTTTCCTGAGCGAATCATTCTTATGTGATTATTCAGTTTCAGGAAAATCGTATTTCAGAATTGAAATTGTGAAGTCATATTATGGAAAATTCAAAAAATATTATTGTATGTAGAGTTACGAACCATCTCCGTGAAAATAACGCACAGATTTCACATAAATTAAGTATTCATAAGGAAATAGTCATTCCCAAAATTGTAACGTTACATCACGAACATTCATTATTAATCATGGATGATATTTTTTTTTAAACCTGATAAATGTGAAATCATTCTACATTTTTACCAAAGGAAAATATATGAATGTATCTGTAATTATGATTAAATAAAATTTATATCATGGTGGGCTTTATAGGAGCTCTATAGCATTGAATGCTATAGAGCGCCTATAAGACCCTATAAAGCGGCTTCATCAGTCCAATACAAAGTAGAAATGGGTAAGAAGAGGAGGAATTTGAGGTAATCAGTTCCTCAGCCTGGAATCGATGTGTTCAATCATTTAGTCTTGTAGAAAGTACAGGATATGGCCGGAGAAGTGGCTGATATACTGTAGTCAGGTGAGTGGAAGCTGGAGGAGGCGGGATCTTAGTGGAACCATCCACTAGAATAAGTTGGTCTTCGTCCAAAGGTTGGAAAAGTGTTGAACAATTCCTTGTATCAAGATCTCATGATGTTGCAGTGTCGGTTTTCAAAACCATTTATCACATCTGTCAGACACTGTAACATCATGATATTAGTGACACATCACAACTCCTGGTAGTAATCAAAGGCTTCGACAATGAATTTAATGTCACACAAAAATCAGCATCAGTGCACAGCGCAGCAACCGGAGAAGATATCTTCAAAGAACTGAAAAAAAAACTATTAGAATATAACCTGGAGTGGAATAAACTGCAATGCGTGATTATTGGTGGAGGAAAGAACATGTCTGGGGCGAAGAAAGGTTTCGTTGGACAAATCACAAAAGTTTGCGATTTGTCTGCATCATCAAGCATTGTGCGGAAAATATGTGGATATGTCTTGCGTTCTGAAACCTGTTGTTTTAACAATGAATTTCATTCGATCTCAAGGGCTTAATATCGCCAGTTTGGTGATTTTTTCAGAAACTAATTTTGTGTTCGTTGACTTGCCTTATTATACAGCAATTCTATGGCTTAGTTGGGGAAAGGTTCTATCAGGGTTCTTTCAGCTCAGAAAGGAAATTTATTCATTTCTCACAGAAAAGAATCAACCTGAACCACTTTTATCAAACGTTGACTGGTTTTAAAAATTGGCTTTTTTTTGCAGACATGACAAGCCATGTGAATCAATTGATTGTGAAGTTACAAGGTGAAGCAAACTTAACCTGTGATTCATTCACGCGTGTCAAGACATTCAGGGCAAATCTGATAGTATTTGAAGGACAGGTGAAGGTTTCTAACTTGGTTAATTTCCCATATTTGAAAAATTTCATGGAGGAAATGAAGAAGAATTTCCTTCTTCTTTTGTGATAGAAATCATTAGTAACTTGCTAAAATTATTTCAGAAACGATTTTCTGATCTTTATGGAAAAACAGATGAAATAAAATTATTTGGAAATCCATTTTCCTGCAGTGTTGAAACATTCCAAAGTCAGTTTCGACTGTAAATTATTGATCTCCAATCAGACGGACATGTTGAAAGAAAATTTTAAAAAAGGAAATCTGATCCAATTTTATAAGTCTTCACAGCCTGAACATTTCCAAAATTTGAAGTGATTTCCTTGTGGATTCGTATAAGTTTTCTGGTACAACGTTCCTTAGTGAACAAACATTATCATAAATCAAGTATGTCAAGTCTAAATGTCACACAAATTTATCTGATCAGCATTTGAAGTCTATTCTGATAATTGGCTCCTCAAGCTTGAATTCTCGTTTCATCAATATTATGAGATTAAAACAGCAGTTCGGTCATTCCTATTAATCTTGTGTCAGTTTATCTCATCAACAGTTCAGTAGTTCATTATACTGTCACATCAGCAGTTCAGTAGTTCATTATACTGTCACATCAGCAGTTCAGTAGTTCATTATACTGTCACATCAGCAGTTCAGTAGTTCATTATACTGTCACATCAGCAGTTCAGTAGTTCATTATACTGTCACATCAGCAGTTCAGTAGTTCATTATACTGTCACATCAACAGTTCAGTAGTTCATTATACTGTCACATCAGCAGTTCAGTAGTTCATTATACTGTCACATCAACAGTTCAGTAGTTCATTATACTGTCACATCAACAGTTCAGTAGTTCCCTTATACTGTCACATTCAACAGTTCAGAGTTCATTATACTGTCACTCAACAGTTCAGTAGTTCATTATACTGTCCATCAACAGTTCATATTCATTATACTGTCACATCAACAGTTCAGTAGTTCATTATACTGTCACATCAACAGTTCAGTAGTTCATTATACTTTCACATCACTGGTTTATGTTTGACATTTTTACTCATTATAAATCATTTCTCAAACAAGGTATTATTTCTTCGTAATTATCACATATTTCTTTTGTTCTGAATCACATCATCATGATAACAAAATGGATCCAAATTAAACTTATTCATTTATTTACATTTTATTCATTAATTAATATTGATTTATAAGATTGTGTTAGAGGGTTAGTCGGGAATTTTATCCCTTTCCTCCTGAATACTATTATCCCCTGGGTATTGTAGTATGGACAAAATATGTGATGTTAAATGTGGGATAGAGACAAAGAATTAGGAAAAAAATCGAGGTGTGGAAGCTCTGAAGGAAAAATGCTTTTGGTGGAAGGTGAAGAATCGCTTTTAAAAGACTATAATAAAATTGTAAAAGAATGGTTTGTGGAGATTTCTTCAGTGTGTAGTAAAGTTTCGTTGTGGCAGTGTACCGGAAGGAGTACTATACGTTTCACAAGGTAAACTCAACGCTCCAGTCCCTATTTATACCCATTAGATAACTGATGGGTTTCCAAAACTGGACGGATGTCAACTTGGAATCAAGTAAAGCCGCCAGGTGCACCTGTCAAAAATTAGCTGTGAATCAATATTCTGACAAAATTATCGAATTTTATTTCAAAGTTCTAGTCAGTTTTTAGATATATTAAGTTTAATGATGGAGCTAGATTTAAACATTGTAAATGAGAACGGTGGTCGCAGATAAAGCGGTTTTTTCTTAATGGTATATGTCAGACTATCTTTAAATCAGTGGGATTATATCTTAATAAGCAACTTATAGAATAGGACCCTTTTTATTTATATTCAGATATATGGATGTACTCAGTCACTTGTTCTCGTCAAAACTGAACACATTAAGCAGAAATATTTCTTTCAAAATCAAGAGACGCTAAAAAAATGTTAATACAAACGATTAAAAAAAAAAAAAAAGGATGGGGGAAGGTTGAGGAAATGGAATCTAAGGTGTTGAAGAGGGAAGGTGCGACTGTGTGTTTACCCGCTATTAGACACCATTATCTTACTCTAACAATATTGAATGTAGTGAGTTTATTTATTCCTGGGCGGTTTTGATTCTCTTAACCGACAGGTTTTATGTTTATTATTAAAACAATTATATTATGGGTGGACAAAGTAATTCCTTATACCAATGATTTAATCACTTTAAATTCAAGTTTGAAAGAGAGTTACATTAGTTGTGAATACTTGTTTAAAAAGATTCTTTTTAAATCCTATATTCTTGCCTCGAATCAAACGCAATTAATTGTTGATAATCCATGAGGACAGGTTATTCCCGACGGAATTTTTATGATAATGTTTGATAGGAATTCGTATGATGAAGCACCTTACTTAAAGTCATGATACTTTGAAGATGATGATTTGAGACATTCTGGACTGAATATCAACTCTGAAAGTACTGCAAATATTGATTGTAAATTCCCTATCCATGCAAGTACCTTATATTACGCAACATTGAAATCGTTGGGATTGGAGTCTCAACATATTCTAAGTTAAGAGAGTCTTATTAATGGCAGAACTGTTATCGGGTGAAAGTTAAGAGACATGTGCAACATCTAGTTATCTTAATTGTAGTCGTTTCGCTATCCAGTGGCTTTATCAATACAGATTCTAGGACATATGTAGAAGTTGCAAGGGAATTGAAGATTAACCCAAAAGGATTCTTTCAGATATACTGAAGTAAGATTAGGGACACGATAGGCCCACTTAAAAGTTTCTAAGGTCTGACCACTGACAGTGATGATTAAATGTGTAAATTTTTCAACAGTTACTTCCTCTCAGTTTTTACTCAGGAAGATACTAGCGAAATTCCAGAAATAAATTATGTAGAACAGGACGATAATAAACTATGCAAGATTGTGGTAACTAGTGACATGGTCCTCAGACAAATAGAGAAATTATAACCGAACAAATCCCCAGGCGCTGATGAGCTGTTTGCAAGGGTTTAAGAGGAATGTAAAGAGGAACTTAGCATTCCTTTGGCTAATCTTTCAACATATCACTACAAACTGGCATAGTGCCACACAAGTGGAAAATGGCAAATGTAATACCTACTTACAAGGCAGGTGACAGGTCATTAGCTTCGAACTATTGACCAATAAGCCTTACCTCCATAGTGGGAAAATTTATGGAATCAATAATAGCCAAGGCAATTCGTAGCCATCTTGAAAGGGATAAATTGATTAATGAATCTCATCATGGTTTTACAATGGTGTGTTCCTACCTTACGAATTTATTAACTTTTTTCATTAACCCTCCCCTCAAACATCTCCTTGCCAACCTCAACAGATCACATGACCATAACACAAGGCACAGATCACTCTTTGATGTTCCTCGTGTCCATCTCACACTATGCAAAAACTCAATGCACATAAAAGGCCCTAAAATCTGGAATTCATTACCTGTAAATATAAAAGAAACACTACCTGTTTATAAATTCAAGTCTCTTCTCAAAGATCACTTACTCACCCAAAACAAAATAAATACTGAATAACTGAACCTTATAAATTGTATATCTTAAATGTTTCTCACAATTATATCACATAAATGTTAAACCTAAAACCCAATCTAACTTTATTATTTTTTTAAATACACTACCTAACAGAATACTTCATACGACTGAATGTACAACAATGCATGCAACCATATGACCTGTCTTTGTAATACTCACTTGTGCTTTATAGTAATCTGTTTACAATAATGTTTTATCACTGATTTCATCATTGCTTAGTTAATCCTAAGTTAATTTTAAGCCAGCCCGTAATGCTATGCATAGTATAAGTGGCTTTGGCATGCTGCTCTTATCTGTATTTTTTGTACCTCTGTATGTGTGCTCGAATTGTTAATAAATAAATAAATAAATAAATAAATAAAGGCATTTGAGGAGGTAGATCATGGTAATGAATATGATATTGTGTATATGGACTTCAGTAAGGCTTTCGATAGAGTTCCACATCAGAGGCTATTGAGGAAACTTAAGGCACACGGAATAGAAGCAGATTTTTTTTTCCTGGTTGACAAATAGGCAGCAGAGAGTTTGCATAAAATGGGGGGAAATCAGAATGGGGGCACGTTACAAGCGGTGTTCCACAGGGGTCAGTGTTGGGCCCGCTGTTGTTCACAATTTATATAAGCGGCATAGATGAGGGAATAAATAGCGACATAAGCAAATTTGCTGATGACACCAAATTTCACCATCCAATTCATTCTAATGAGGATATTAGAGCACTCCAGGAAGATTTGAATAGACTTATGCAATGGTCGGAGAAGTGGCAGATGCAGTTTAATATAGACAAATGCAAAGTTCTACATGTTGGACACGGAAAAATCCATGCCACATATAAACAAAATAATGTAGATCTTAATATTACTGATTACGACAAGGGTTTAGGAGTTCTGATTAGCAGTAAACTGAATCCAAGACAACAGTGCATAAGTGTTCGCAATAAAGCTAACAGAATCCTTGGCTTTATATCAAGAAGTATAAATAATAGAAGTCCTCAGGTTATTCTTCAACTCTATATATCCTTGGTTAGGCCTCATTTAAACTATGCTGCACAGTTCTGGTCACTGTATTACAGAATGGATATAAATGCTCTGGAAAACGTACAAAGGAGCATGATAAAGTTGATCCCATGTATCAGAAATCTTCCCTATGAGGATAGACTGAGGCCCTGAATCTTTACTCTCTAGAAAGACGTAGAATTAGGGGGGATATGAATGAGGTGTATAAATGGAAAAGAGGAATAAATAAAGGGAATGTAAATAGCGTGCAAAAAATATTTAGCCAAGACAGGACTCGCAGCAATGATTTCAAGTTGGAAAAATTCAGATTCATTAAGGATATAGGAGAGCACTGATTTGGTAATAGAGTTGTGGATGAGTGGAACAAACTCCCGAGTACCGTCATAGAAGCTAAAACGACATGAAGTTTAAAAAATAGGTTAGATAAATACATGAGTGGTGGTGGGTGGGTGTGAGTTGGACCTGACTATCTTGTGCTAGTAGGTCTGATGCGGTGCTCCTTCCTTAAGTGGATGTGACCTGGACCTGACTAGGTTGGGTCAGTGGCATAATCCGGTAGGCGACTTGGACCTGCCTCGTATGGGCCAGTAGGCCAGCTGCAGTTTTCCTTCTTATGTTCTTAGTGTGACCCCCAGAATCACCTTCCCCAATAAGCCATCTTACAGACACCTTTCCCCCTACTATCATCCTCTCTATATGTCTAAACCCCATCAACAACCTTTCCTCAGCCCTCTGAATATATATTTAATAACCACACACGTTCTTCTAATCCTAGATCTGAATTCTCAGCATGGTATTCACACCACATGTCGCAAAACACATCCCCATTGCCTCCTGCCTTCCCCTAGATGCAATGTTCAAAACCCATGCTTCTCACCCATATATGTGCTGGTACCTGTGTACTTAGATCAAGTTCTTTGTCTCCACAGCAGTTTTAAAGCTCCTATCCGCCTTTCACCCCTTGTCAGTTCCATGGTTCACCTCGTTTTTCACAGACCCGTCCACCGACGACTCCACTCCCAAATATCTGAACACATTATCTTTCGCTGTACACTCTCCCTCGGGTCTGATACTTTATCTCTCGCTACCAAAGATTTTTTGTTTTTTCTCATAACTTCCTCTTTCACTATTGTGTTTATGAAGCAAAATTTATCATCTTGTTCTTGCGGTGTTGTGTGAATGGAACAAAATTTTAAATATTTCCTTTCTTTCCGGAATTTGGGTCACTGGAACAATAGATGATTGAACTCCATGGAAATCACTAGATATTGTTGCGGTTTTTTTTTTATCCCTGCACTGATTATTGTGTAATCAGAACCCATAATGTCATTACTGCAACTGTAAGACAATGATGGGATAGATAACTAGAATTTTCAAAGCAAGAGACAGCAATATTGCTGTGTATGAGATTGCAATATTGCTGTGTACTAACGGCACCCTTCAAAGTACGTGAAATTGCAAAACTGAGAAATGTAGAGAGAACCTTCACTGCTCAAACACTTAAATTATTAGGAACGCCTGAAGCTCCTCGAACTGTACTCCTTAAAACATATGCGAGAGACATATATGAAAAACTACACCTGGAAGATTCTGAAAGAACTGGTTCCAAACCTGCACACCAAAATCACTACATATGATCACATGAGGCTTGGCAGAGAGTGCAAGATACCTCCGGTGATAAGCAGGAGCCATGAGTAAATACACAGAGAATTCAATATATATAAAGGGAGGTATCTCATGGACTTCTTGGGAGGGTTAACATATTGCCCATGGCTCTCTTGAGGGAACTAAATGAGGGATATGAGGTAGTGCTACTGGGCCTTATGTGTGGCTGATGGTCAGTGGACTGTGGTTATGTGGTACAGTGATGCCTCTCTCTTAGTACAAAAGCCTTATTGTGTCTAGTTTGCCGTGAGGTGTAAGACAGATATTAATTTCGTTTAATTAGCTAAAGTGAATTGCCTAAAACAAATTATTTTGGATAAGTACTACTATCTGACGTTCAGTTTAATTTTTGATAGATACAACAATTAGGAGAGTGCCAGAGTATCGGTATAGGTGGGAATCGGCGTTTTTTATAATATCAGTAGCGGCATCGGTAAAATCTGCCAATATCACCCGATACTTTTAACATATTAATGTTACACGTGTGCTTAAAACTATCAAAACTAACACTCTTTATTACACATACACACACACACATACACAGGCATACACGCACACATACACAGGCATACACACACACACATACACAGGCATACACACACACACACACACACACACACACACACACACACACACACACACACACACACGGATCCCTCTGTCCCCACCCCCCACACAACGAACCCCAACCCTACAACAACCCCCTGGGAACTCTGCCCCCATTGCAACCCCTCATATGCCCCCGCCAGGGCTCCTGCTCTCCCAAGCCCAATATCCTCCCAGGACCACATTTTAAGAAAAGAAGTTGAAGGTTTGGTACACGAATGCGGAATCAATGAGAAGTCCCCAGACATCATAGTAGTCACAGAAACGAAACTCACTGAGAAAATAACAGATGCAACCTTCCCACCAGGATATCAGATCCTGAGGAAAGATAGAAGGAGCAGAGAGGGAGAAGGGGTTGCTCTGCTCGTAAAAAAACGATGGAAATTTGAGGAAATGGGAGGCATAGACGAGATTGGAGAAAGAGAATACACAGTAGGTACACTTCAGTCTGGAGAGCACAAGGTAGTCATTGCAGTGATGTATAATCCACCACAGAACTGCAGGAGGCCAAGAGAGGAATATGAAGAGATCAACAGAGCAATGGTGGACACACTGGCTGAGGTGGCAAGAAGAGCTCACTCGAGCAGAACAAAGTTACTGGTTATGGGCGATTTCAATCACAGGAAGATCGATTAGGAAAACCTGGAGCCACATGGGGCTCCCGAAACATGGAGACCCAAGATGATGGATGTGGCACTTGAAAACCTCATACACCAATATGTTAAGGACACTACCTGAGAGAGAGAGAGGGGAGGATGAACCAGCAAGACTGGACCTTGTGTTCACCCTGAGCAGTTCAGACATTGAGGGCATCACATATGAGAGGCCCCTAGGAGCTAATGACCACGTGGTTCTGTGATTTGAATACATAGTAGGGTTACAAGTGGAGAGGGTAACAGGAGTTGAATAGGAAAAGCCAGACTATAAACGGGGGGACTACATAGGTTTGAGGAACTTCCTGCAAGAGGTTCAGTGGGACAGAGAACTGGTAGGAAAGTCGGTAAACGAAATGATGGAATACGTAACAACAAAATGCAAGGAGGCAGAGGATAGGTTTGTTCCCAAGGGCAACAGAAATAATGGGAAGACCAGAACGAGCCCCTGGTTTACCCGAAGGTGTAGGGAGGCAAAAAACTAAGTGCAAAAGAGAATGGAAAAAGTACAGAAGGGGAAGAACACAGGAAAATAAGGAGATTAGTCGAAGAGCCAGGAACGAGTATGCACAGGTAAGGAGGGAGGCCCAGCGACAGTATGAAAATAACATAGCATCGAAAGTCAAGTCTCACGCGAAACTGCTGTACAGCCACATTAGGAGGAAGACAATAGTCAAAGACCAGGTGATCAGGCTGAAGAAAGAAGGTGGAGAACTCACAAGAAACAATCACGAGGTATGTGAGGAGCTCAACGTGATATTTAAGGAAGTATTTACAGTAGAGACAGGAAGGGCTCTGAGAAGACAGTACAGAGGGGAACACCAACATTGAAAATACCAACAGGTGCTGGATGACATACAAACAACAGAGGAGGAGGTGCAGAAGCTGCTAAGTGACCTAGATACCTCAAAGGCGAGGGGTCCGGACAATATCTCCCCGTGGGTCCTTAGAGAAGGAGAAGAGATGCTGTGCGTGCCCCTAACCACAATCTTCAATACATCCCATGAAACTAGACAACTACCTGAGGTATAGAAGACGGCAAATGTAGTCCCCATTTTTAAGAAGGAAACAGAAACTAGGCATTAAACTACAAACCAGTGTCAGTGACGTGTATAGTATGCAAAGTCATGGAGAAGATTATCTGGAGGAGAGTGGTGGAGTACCTGGAACGGAACAAGATTATAAACGACAACCAGCACGGATTCATGGAAGGCAAATCCTGGAGATTTATGACAAGGTAACAGAAGTAAGTCACGAGAGAGAGGGGTGAGTTGATTTCATTTTTCTGGACTGCAGGAAGGCCTTCGACAATGTTCCTCATAAGAGATTAGTGCCGAAGCTAGAGGATCAGGCGCGTATAACAGGAAGGGCACTGCAATGGATCAGAGAATACCTGACAAGGAGGCAACAACGAGTCATGGTACGTGATGAAGTATCACAGTGGGCGCCTATGACGAGCTGGGTCCCACAGTGGTCAGTCCTAGGACCAGTGCTATTTTTGATATATATGAATGACATGATGGAAGGGATAGACTCTGAAGCGTCACTGTTAGCATATGATGTGAAGTTAATGAGAAGGATTAAATCGGATGAGGATCAGGCAGGACTACAAAGAGACCTGGACAGGCTGGACACGTGGTCCAGCAACTGGCTTCTCGAATTCAACCCAGCCAAATGTAAAATCATGAAGATTGGGGAAGGGCAACGAAGACTGCAGACAGAGTATAGGCTAGGTGGACAAAGACTGCAAACCTCACTCAAGGAGAAAGATCTTGAGGTGACCATAACACCGAGCACGTCTCCAGAGGCACACATCAACCAGATATCTGCTGCAGCATATGGGCGCCTGGCAAACTTGAGAATAGCGTTCCGATACCTTAGTAAGGAATCGTTCAAGACACTGTACACTGTGTATATCATGCCCATACTGGAGTATGCAGCACCAGTTTGGAACCCACACCTGGTCAAGCACGTCAAGAAATTAGAGAAAGTACAAAGGTTTGCAACAAGGCTAGTTCCGGGGCTCAGGGGAATGTCCTACTGATGACACTGGAGGACAGGAGGGTCACGGGACACATGATAACAGCATACAAAATACTGCGTGGAATAGAGAAGATGGACAGAGACAGGATGTTCCAGAGAGGGGACACAGCAACAAGTGGTCACAATTGGAAGTTGAAGACCCAGATGAGTCAAAAGGATGTTAGGAAGTATTTCTTTAGTCATAGAGCTGTCATGAAGTGGAATAGTCTGGCAAGTGATATAGTGGAGGCAGGAACCATACTTAGTTTTAAGACGAGGTTTGATAAAGCTCATGGAGCAGGGAGACAGAGGACCTAGTAGCGACCAGTGAAGAGGCGGGGCCAGGAGCTATGTATCTACTGCTGCGACCACAAATAGATGAATACACGCACGCACGCACACACACAAAAACACACACACACACACACACACACACACACACACACACACACACACACACACACACACACACTCACACACACACACACACACACACAAGGTACCATACATAGTTTTAAGAAAAGGTATGATAAAACTCATGGAGCAGGGAGACAGAGGACCTAGTAGCGAACAGTGAAGAGGCGGGACCAGGAGCTATAAATCAACCTCTGCAACCCCAATTAGGTCAGTGCACACATACATACACACACACACACACACACACACACACATACACACACACACACACACACACACACACACACACACACACACACACACACACACACACACACACACACACACACACACACTCACACACACACACACGCACACACACACACAGACTAGGCACCTGTGACGAAAGGGATATATGTGAACGACATGACGGAAGGGATAGACTTAAAAGTGTTTGCAGATGATGTGAAGCTAATAAGCATCAGGCAGGACCACAAAGGGATCTAGACAGGCTGCAGGCCAGGTCCAGAAACTGGCTTCTAGTTTAATCTTACCAAGCGCAAAGGCGTGAAGAACGGGAAAGGGGTCAAAGAAGACTGCAGACAGCAGAGTCTTGTGGGCCAAAAACTGCAAACCTCACTCGGGGAAAAGGATCTTGGGGTGAGCTTAATACTGAGCACATCTTCTGAGGAGCGCATCAACTAAATAACTGCTACAGCATATGGGCGACTAGCAAACCTAAGAACAGCGTTCCGACACCTCAGTAAGAAGTAGTTGAGGACTCTACACAGTGTACGTCAGGCCCATACTGGAGTATGCAGCACCAGTTTGGAACCCACACCTGGTGAAGCACGTCAGGATATAAGAGAAATTGTTAAGGTTTACAACGAGACTTGTTCCAGAGCTAAGGGGCATTTCGTACGAGAAGAGGTTAAGGGATATCTACCTTACAACACTGGAGGAACAGGAGAGAGGAATTGATAAAGTGGTCAGAGACGGGATGTTCCAAAGATGGGACACAGCAACAAGGGGTCAGAATTGGAAGTTAAAGACTCAGATGAGTCAAAAGGATGTTGGGAAGTATTTCTTCATAGAGTTGTCAGGAAGTGAAACAGTCTGGAGAATGATGCAGTAGAGGCAGGTTCCATACATAGCTTTAAGAAGAGGTATGATAAAGCTCATGGAGAAGGAAAAGACTGGACCTAGTAGCGACCAGTGAAGAGGTGGAGCCAGGAGCTATGAATCGACCCCTGCAACCACAAATTGGTGAGTATACACACACCACACACACACACACACCACACACACACACGCATTTTCTTGGACTGCAAGAAGGCGTTTGACACAGTTCCACACAAGAGATTGGTGCAAAAACTGGAGGACCAAGCAGGGATAACAGGGAAGGCACTACAATGGATCAGGGAATATTTGTCAGGAAGACAGCAGCGAGTCATGGTACGTGGCGAGGTGTCAGAGTGGGCACCTGTGACCAGCGGGGTCCCGCAGGGGTCAGTCCTAGGACCAGTGCTGTTTCTGGTATTTGTGAACGACATGACGGAAGGAATAGACTCTGAGGTGTCCCTGTTTGCAGATGACGTGAAGTTGATGAGAAGAATACACTCGATCGAAGACCAGGCAGAACTACAAAGGGATCTGGACAGGCTGCAGAACTGGTCCAGCAATTGGCTCCTGGAGTTCAATCCCACCAAGTGCAAAGTCATGAAGATTGGGGAAGGGCAAAGAAGGCCGCAAACGGAGTACAGTCTAGGGGGTCAGAGACTACAAACCTCACTCAAGGAAAAAGATCTTGGGGTGAGTATAACACCAGCACATCTCCTGAAGCGCACATCAACCAAATAACTGCTGCAGCATATGGGCGCCTAGCAAACCTCAGAACAGCATTCCGACATCTTAATAAGGAATCGTTCAGGACCCTGTACACCGTATACGTTAGGCCCATATTGGAGTATGCGGCACCAGTTTGGAACCCACACCTAGCCAAGCACGTAAAGAAACTAGAGAAAGTGCAAAGGTTTGCAACAAGACTAGTCCCAGAGCTAAGAGGTATGTCCTACGAGGAGAGGTTAAGGGAAATCAACCTGACGACACTGGAGGACAGGAGAGATAGGGGGGACATGATAACGACATACAAATACTGAGAGGAATTGACAAGGTGGACAAAAACAGGATGTTCCAGAGATTGGACACAGTAACAAGGGGACACAGTTGGAAGCTAAAGACACAGATGAATCACAGGGATGTTAGGAAGTATTTCTTCAGCCACAGAGTAGTCAGTAAGTGGAATAGTTTGGGAAGCGATGTAGTGGAGGCAGGATCCATACATAGCTTTAAGCAGAGGTACGATAAAGCTCACGGCTCAGGGAGAGTGACCTAGTAGCGATCAGTGAAGAGGCGGGCCAGGAGCTCGGACTCGACCCCCGCAACCTCAACTAGGTGAGTACAACTAGGTGAGGTGAGTACACACACACACACACACACACACACACACACACACACACACACACATATATATATATACAAACACTCAAACACACACAAACAGACAAACAAACAAACAAACAAACAGACAAACAAACAAAGGCATGAGGTAAAATAGGCATGAGAACCAGAGGAAAAGACAGTAAATGAAATGATGGAACAGGCGACCGCAAAGATCAGGAGGCAGAGGAAAAGTTGGTACCAAGTGGCAACAGAAATAATTGGAAGACCAGAGTGAGCCCATAGTTTACCCTGAAATGTGGAGAGGCCAAAGCCGAGTGTGCTGGAGCATGGAAAATGAATAGAAAGTAAAGGACTCATGGGAGTAAAGAGCTAAGCCGAAGAGCCAGAAAAGAGACTCACGGGCAATAAGAAAATGACATAGTATAAAGAGCCAAATCTAACCCAAAATTGTTATAAAGTCACATTAGGAGGAAAACAAGAGTGAAGGACCAGGTACTCAGGCTGTGGAAGGAAGGAGGAGAGCTCACAAGTATTAACCAGGAAGTATGCGATATAGTCAGGAATTCATATTAGAGATACAAAGGCTTCCAGCAAACCAGGACGGTAGTGTGGTGCAGTGTGTTTAGCAAGTGCTGGACACATTCACTTAAAACTAAATGGAGACATTTATAGTTTATCCAGAAGGAGACGGTCATAGTTTATCTATCAGAAACAGACTCTTAAACTATGGGCGTCTCCTTCTGGATAAACTAGAAATGTGTCCCTTTAGTTTTATATGATTCGGCTGTAAACCAGTTTTGTTAATTAATATTATGGAATTTTCCTACGATAATTGCTAGATATATCTATATTCAGAAGTTAAAGTTTATTATATCGCTTCGAAGCTTGAACGAATTTTTGATAACTGTCATGTTACTAATGTTATATTTTCTAGGTCATTACTATATTGGTGATTGTGGGCTGGCTGTCTTCTGGTGTTTTAATACTTAATCTTTCTGGCATTTGGCATGGTGTGCCTGTGACACTTAGCATCTCCTGCCTCCCTGGTCCTGCCTCCCTGGTCCTACCTCCCTGGTCTTGCCTTCCTGGTCCTGCCTCACTGGTCTTGCCTCCCTGGTCCTGCCTCCCTGGTCCTGCCTCACTGGTCTTGCCTCCCTGGTCCTGCCTCCCTGGTCCTGCCTCCCTGGTCCTGCCTCCCTGGTCCTGCCTCACTGGTCCTGCCTCCCTGGTCCTGCCTCCCTGGTCCTGCCTCCCTGGTCCTGCCTCCCTGGTCCTGCCTCACTGGTCCTGCCTCCCTGGTCCTGCCTCCCTGGTCCTGCCTCCCTGGTCCTGCCTCCCTGGTCCTGCCTCACTGGTCCTGCCTCACTGGTCTTGCCTCCCTGGTCCTGCCTCCCTGGTCCTGCCTCACTGGTCCTGCCTCCCTGGTCCTGCCTCCCTGGTCCTGCCTCCCTGGTCCTGCCTCCCTGGTCCTGCCTCCCTGGTCCTGCCTCCCTGGTCCTGCCTCCCTGGTCCTGCCTCCCTGGTCCTGCCTCCCTGGTCCTGCCTCCCTGGTCCTGCCTCACTGGTCCTGTCTCATTGGAACAAAAAACGTTCCCCTGAACCAATCTGCTTAAATTTCCTACTCCTTCTGGAACATTGCAAACTCCTGACGATGTGCTGAATGCAACACGAAAGGCCGTGCGTGAGCGTGTTTGATAGGAGTGAATGGAGACGAATGGTTTTTAATACTTGACGTGCTGTTGGAGTGTGAGCAAAGTAACATTTATGAAGGGGTTCAGGGAAACCAGCAGGCCGGACTTGAGTCCTGGAGATGGGAAGTACAGTGCCTGCACTCTGAAGGAGGGGTGTTAATGTTGCAGTTTAAAAACTGTAGTGTAAAGCACCCTTCTGGCAAGACAGTGATGGAGTGAATGATGGTGAAAGTTTTTCTTTTTCGGGCCACCCTGCCTTGGTGGGAATCGGCCAGTGTGATAATAAAAATAAAATATATATATATATATATATATATATATATATATATATATATATATATATATATATATATATATATATATATATATATATATATATATATATATATATTATATATATATATATATATATATATATATATATATATATTGTGTGTGTGTGTGTGTGTGTGTGTGTGTGTGTGTGTGTGTGTGTGTGTGTGTGTGTGTGTGTGTGTGTGTGTGTGTGTGTGTGTGTGTGTGTGTGTGTGTATGTATGTATGTATGTATTAATGAAATCATGAAACTAGTGATTTTGAATCATTAACGAAATTGCGGCTGACCGAGACTCGATCCCGCGTCTCCTTGTCCACCCCGTGGAAAGAGACAACGTTCGCGACGCTCTGCCCACTGGACCATCAATCCTACAAACAACATGAGCCTAGCG
This sequence comes from Cherax quadricarinatus, assembly GCF_026875155.1. Taxonomy (NCBI): domain Eukaryota; kingdom Metazoa; phylum Arthropoda; class Malacostraca; order Decapoda; family Parastacidae; genus Cherax; species Cherax quadricarinatus. Next base: position 47,386,077 of record NC_069421.1, read on the forward strand.
AACTAGGCTTGTTTCATATTGCGAGGACATACGTGGCCGTGGTAACCTCATAGATAATTTCAATCTACTCCTGTTTGAATACCAGACTTCACGAGCAGTCTATACATTAATGAAATCACGAAACGAGTGATTTTGAATCATTAACAGAGAGAACTATGGCAAAAGCAAATCCTTCTTATTTAAGTCCGACCTAAATTTATTCACAAAGGCGGGTAGCACTGTGTTTCTTAACGGCATTGATCTACAACTTCAAAATTTTTTGAGGGTGTTCATCTATAGGTGTTATTCTTTATATTATATTAAACTAAAGCTCTTGGGCCTTTTGAGGTTGTTGATCTACAACTCTTGGACCTCTTGGGGGTTGAGCTCTAGCTATTAGGTCTAAGGAAATTAACCTTCAGTCCCTCCTCCTCTTTGAGGGTACAGTCACTAGGGCTCTTGTTTGCAGCGGGACGTAATACGCTTTAATTAAGTAATACAGGAATACATTCCTCGCTCATTACTGCGATTAAACACCATCTACTTACGAAGATATTCAGGTTCTGAGAGAACTCAGACATGAAGAACAGAAGTACTTATGTACAAAGAAACTGTATCACCAAAAAAAATCAGTACTCAGGTACTAGTGAACAACAGTACGCAGGTACCAGTAAAAAATAGTACTCAGGTGCCGGGATAATAGCTATGTCTTGCGTCGTCTAAAATTCCGTGGAAGAAAATGAAAAGCAGCGTAAGAGGAGAGACAGGCGGCTTAACAGGGATTACATGGGCAGTTGTGGGAGTGTGATGAGGCAGGCAGGAGCTCAGGAATGAGTTTACAACGACAGGAGGAGACGGCAGGAAAAAAAACAGACAGATGGGAAGAACACAAAAATACGGGACATGTCGGTGGTCTGGCTGATGTTGGGTAGACGTCAAACACGAAGGTGGAGGTTACGAGCTTGTGAAACTCTTCCTCAAAAGTGGAGGCAGAATTTGTGAAGCAGAGATATTTCTACCTTTGTCTGTTTCACTAAAGAAGAAGAAGAAGCTATATATTATAGGATAGAGATGTGTGCTTTTCTACCTTTTCCAACGCATTATAAATTTGTGTACCCTTACCGATATGGTGGAGACAGCTATAGGGTGGGAATTATACACATTTATACCTTTGCCTCTATCACTATATAGTAGAGAAAGAAGCTATACGAACGAAGTTAGAGACGTGTTTCCATCTGCCTCTACTACTACACTAGAGGTTGACGCCCTGGGTTGAAAGTCTGAGACGAGCGCACCTCTGTATATTCCCCCATAGTGGAGACCCAAGTTGTGAGGATCTTGTATCTCTTGTTCCAAGACCCAAGTTGTGAGGATTTTGTATCTCTTGTTCCAAGACCCAAGTTGTGAGGATCTTGTATCTCTTGTTCCAAGACCCAAGTTGTGAGGATTTTGTATCTCTTGTTCCAAGACTCAAGTTGTGAGGATTTTGTATCTCTTGTTCCAAGACTAAAGTTGTGAGGATTTTGTATCTCTTGTTCCAAGACCCAAGTTGTGAGGATCATGTATCCCTTGTTCCAAGACCCAAGTTGTGAGGCTCATGTATCCCTTGTTCCAAGACCCAAGTTGTGAGGATCATGTATCCCTTGTTCCAAGACCCAAGTTGTGAGGATCATGTATCCCTTTTTCCAAGACCCAACTTGTGAGGATCATGTATCCCTTGTTCCAAGACCCAACTTGTGAGGATCATGTATCCCTTGCTCCAAGACCCAAGTTGTGAGGATCATGTATCCCTTGTTCCAAGACCCAAGTTGTGAGGATCATGTATCCCTTGTTCCAAGACCCAAGTTGTGAGGATCATGTATCCCTTGTTCCAAGACCCAACTTGTGAGGATCATGTATCCCTTGTTCCATGACCCAAGTTGTGAGGATCATGTATCCCTTGTTCATCCCTTGTTCCAAGACCCAAATTGTGAGGATCATGTATCCCTTGCTCCAAGACCCAAGTTGTGAGGATCATGTATCCCTTGCTCCAAGACCCAAGTTGTGAGGATCATGTATCCCTTGTTCCAAGACCCAAGTTGTGAGGATTATGTATCCCTTGTTCCAAGATACAAGTTGTGAGGATCATGTATCCCTTGTTCCAAGACCCAAGTTGTGAGGATCATGTATCCCTTGTTCCAAGACCCAAGTTGTGAGCATCATGTATCCCTTGTTCCAAGACCCAAGTTGTGAGGATCATGTATCCCTTGTTCCAAGACCCAAGTTGTGAGCATCATGTATCCCTTGTTCCAAGACCCAAGTTGTGAGGATCATGTATCCCTTGTTCCAAGACCCAAGTTGTGAGGATCATGTATCCCTTGCTCCAAGACCCAAGTTGTGAGGATCATGTATCCCTTGTTCCAAGACCCAAGTTGTGAGGATCATGTATCCCTTGTTCCAAGACCCAAGTTGTGAGGATCATGTATCCCTTGTTCCAAGACCCAAGTTGTGAGGATCATGTATCCCTTGTTCCAAGACCCAAGTTGTGAGGATCATGTATCCCTTGTTCCAAGACCCAAGTTGTGAGCATCATGTATCCCTTGTTCCAAGACCCAAGTTGTGAGGATCATGTATCCCTTGTTCCAAGACCCAAGTTGTGAGCATCATGTATCCCTTGTTCCAAGACCCAAGTTGTGAGCATCATGTATCCCTTGTTCCAAGACCCAAGTTGTGAGGATCATGTATCCCTTGTTCCAAGACCCAAGTTGTGAGCATCATGTATCCCTTGTTCCAAGACCCAAGTTGTGAGGATCATGTATCCCTTGTTCCAAGACCCAAGTTGTGAGGATCATGTATCCCTTGTTCCAAGACCCAAGTTGTGAGGATCATGTATCCCTTGTTCCAAGACCCAAGTTGTGAGGATCATGTATCCCTTGTTCCAAGACCCAAGTTGTGAGGATCATGTATCCCTTGTTCCAAGACCCAAGTTGTGAGGATCATGTATCCCTTGTTCCAACCTGCTTTATTATACTGAACAATCAGATACAATTTTGGGAAAATAATGATCTGTTTCTTTCATCAGGATAATTAATAGTGAAATAATAGATGAAAGTTGTTAAGAAAACCTTGTCAAAACTTAAAGCATCAGATATAACATTACTCTCTATATAAATATGAAAATAATAATATAGAAGAATTTGTAATGAGATGTGATGCTGAGGAGGTAACTAAAATGTCTGAGATTATTCTTTCTTTTTTCCTGTAGTTTCTTTCAGGGCGATAACTAAGTATCGTAAGGGTTCTTAAATGGAGATATCACAGGTTGAAAGTAGACACACTTGTAGGATGGTAGCTATATTGTCAGTCTGAGATGGTGAAGGATGGAGCCCAGTGCCTTGCCTGTCTACGCCTGGATGGTCTGCCGCCGAGTGAGGCCGGGACAGAGGGATGAGCCTCCTCGTGTGCATCCCGCAACGTCACACAAAGCCACAGGCCTACGAGGGGTCTCGTGTCTAAAGCACATGGATGATGCTACCGCTATGCTATATAATACTGGGAATACCGGGATCAGCAACTATGCTGACATACGGAATTTGTCTTCATGTGGATCAAAGTTTTTTGACATAAGTGTAACTTGGCACCACCGAGGGTCATATTGTTGCTGGCAAGTGTGACTCCATAATTGTTTACTCTGACTGTTTATTGGGCAACCTTCGATGTTGATGAGATATCTAAATTATCTTATTATATGCTAATTGTATAACTCCTTTTAAGGTATTTTTACTAATGAAGTTTTATACGGAAAATCCCTCCCAAAAGTGAGGATTAACTCTGGCGCCTACAAGCAGCAGCAGCAGCACCACCACCACCACCACAGCACCACCAGCACCAAAAGCAGCACCAGAAGCACCAGCAGCACCAGCACCAGCAGCAACAGCAGCACCAGCCTCAGCAGCAGCAGCAGCAGCACCGGCCTCATGAGTAGCAGCAGCAGCAACACCAGCAGCACCCGCAGCACCAGCAGCATCAGCACCAGCACCAACAGCAGCACCAGCCTCAGCAGCAGCAGCAGCAGCACCAGCCTCAGCAGCAGCAGCAGCAACACCAGCAGCAGCACCAGTAGCAGCACCAGCAGCAGCACCAGCAGCAGCACCAGCCTCAGCAGCAGCACCAGTAGCAGCACCAGCAGCAGCACCAGCAGCAGCACCAGCCTCAGCAGCAGCACCAGCAGCAGCACCAGCAGCAGCACCAGCCTCAGCAGCAGCACCAACAGCAGCACCAGCCTCAGCAGCAGCAGCAGCAGCACCGGCCTCAGGAGTAGCAGCAGCAGCAACACCAGCAGCACCCGCAGCACCAGCAGCATCAGCACCAGCACCAACAGCAGCACCAGCCTCAGCAGCAGCAGCAGCAGCACCAGCCTCAGCAGCAGCAGCAGCAACACCAGCAGCAGCACCAGTAGCAGCACCAGCAGCAGCACCAGCAGCAGCACCAGCAGCAGCACCAGTAGCAGCAGCACCAGCAGCAGCACCAGCAGCAGCAGCACCAGCAGTAGCACCAGCAGCAGCACCATCAGCAGCACCAGCAGCAGCACCACCAGCAGCACCAGCACCAGCACCAGCACCAGCAGCAGCACCAACAGCAGCAGCAGCAGCACCAGCAGCAGCACTAGCAGCAGCACCACTAGCAGCAGCTGCACCAGCAGCAGCACCAGCAGCAGCAGCACTAGCAGCACCAGCAGCAGCACCAGCAGCAGGACCAGCACCAGCAGCACCAGTACCAGCACCAGCACCAGCACCAACAGCACCAGCAGCAGCCCCAGCAACAGCACCAGTAGCAGCAGCACCAGCAGCAGCACCAGCAGCAGCACCAGCAGCAGCAGCACTAGCAGCACCTCCAGCAGCACCACCAGCACCAGCAGCAGCAGCACTAGCAGCAGCTGCACGAGCAGCAGCACCAGCAGCACCTCCAGCAGCACCACCAGCAGCAGCAGCACCAGCACCAGCAGCAGCAACGACAAGTTTAAACAGTTTCCAAAATCTAATATTTCAAAATAACACATAAAAATCCTTCACGTATATTTAAACTCGAACACCTTAGTTCTTGAACACAGAGCAGAATGGGTCTCATGAGGACCCATGAATTATCCTGGTCTTCAACTTTTACTCCAAAGTATGCGTGGTAAACTTGGTTTTAACACTGTGAATTATTTCTCTGTTGCTTCTTAACAAATTTACTACAAATATGAGAGAAAATGATGGAAGAGTTAATACATCCTGGTGTAGCCATTGTCACAGCAACTACAGCTGTAGTCTTAAATAAAACAAAAATACAATAAGCTCCTGTACAAAAATAAAACACAAATACAATACACGTTCGTGAAGTGCAGAGAGATGACGTCCACTGACAGGTTTGTGCTTCCTCAAGCGTCCTGAAACAGCCTCTCTCTCTCTCTCTCTCTCTCTCTCTCTCTCTCTCTCTCTCTCTCTCTCTCTCTCTCTCTCTCTCTCTCTCTCTCTCTCTCTCTCTCTCTCTCTCTCTCTCTCTCTCTCTCTCTCTCCTCTCTCTCTCTCTCTCTCCACATTCATTTATTAATTTTAAGATCTGTTTTGGACAAGTGATAGTGGCAACACTATTTAGCAGACAGCTGTACATGATACATTAATCTGAGCACCATTGTGAAATCATCACATTGAAATTAATAAGAAACGAGCTACAAATCTTAAGTAAATAAACTGATGTAGGTCCTGTGGCTAGGCTATGTTGTCTGTAAATTAAGCTGTAATTCATATAATTAAGGGTGGCTGACAAGGTCATCATTTCCCTTAAGTAGTCATCTTTACTGTTTGTTAAAGTAACTGTTACCTTGATCTAGAGGATTCTTACTGAGAGTGCTGCAAATTTCTAGATCATTTGGTAACAGGTTCGTTTCATTCGGTTAATGCTGTTGGAAGGGATAACTACCCCATTTGATGTGTTTTAATTCGTAAGATGACGCATAGGATAATTTTAAAGTCCTGATATGTTTTAATAAATCATTGTGGAAAATTGATATCACGGGTCATAGTAATGGTGAAGACACCATGCACGCCGGAATAAAATGTTAAATTGAGTTATCTCAGAACTTGCAACCACCCAGCACATTGATTTGGTGCTCCTGTTATTATACCTTAAAGTTCGTCAGTCAAAAATTTATTGAGTTAGCGGTTACTTAACATAATAATTATACCCTTTACAAATTAAGTCAAGGACTTTATAAAATGGAATTGTAACCAGGGATATTGCAATTTTTTATTTTTTATTGGAAAGTTGTGGAGCTTGGTATATAGTTCCGACAGACAGAAGAATTAGACGCGTTCGCGGTACTTACTCATCTTATTTCCAAAACGGTTCACCCACAGAGTAGGCATTTTCATGTGAATAAGCGTAACTAAATATGGAGACAGGAGGAGGAGTGGAGAAATACAGATATGATAAGTCTATTAGTATCGAAGAAGTAGTTTGGAGGTGGTTATTTCCTCAGCCATGATAAACATTCTGCTTCATTGTCCTGAACAATGTTCAATGTTATTCTTGAGAAGTTATTCTTGAGTACTTTAACTTTAGTCATATTCACTGGAATTCTTTGGCTGGGAATCTTAAGTCAAACGACTTCCTCGAAGTAATTCAACACTCTTGAAACAATTTGTGGCAGAACCGAGGGAAAATAACGAGTGATTTAGTTCTGGTAAACAAGGTAACCCGTGTTAATAATTTAGAGAATACAGAGGAATTTGCCACGAGCGACTACAAATCTAAAACATTTAACACTGAATGAGAGTATGTATGTAAGGATAATTCAGCAATGATCCTAAATTTTCGTTTAGCAGACAACAATGTGCTTGGAGTACACATATGTGTAGACAGGAGTAACTAAGAGAACTATCTGAACCCCAATGGAAATAAGTCACTCTGTCTGACTTTTTTGGGTTATCCCAGGTTCTCTACACACATGCTGCTATGTATGATAATTCTATGTAACTGTATTTGTGTATACCTGAATATACTTACTTACTTACTTACTTACTTACTTACTTACTTACAGTTTTCTGAACACTATACATACTGCCCCCCCCCCAAAAAAAAAAAATTATTCCCTATAGTAAAATTAATAATGTATCTTTATTTCTATAAGTACAAGATACCACTTTTACAGACCATAGGTGACATCAGTGACATACTTTATAGAAAGTCCCTTGTTATGTAGAGCATTTCAGGCAAGTTAAGCTAATTTTGTCCCCAGGATGTGACCCACACCAGTAGGCTGACACCCAGATACCTACTTACTGCTAGTTGAACAGGAATAGCATGTGTCTTAAGGAAACATGCACAAAGTTTCCCTCCCCCGTACAGGGGATCAAACCTCGTACTCTGAAGGCGTGAGCTGAGTGCATTACCAACCGAACTACGGGACACAGTAGAGAAATAAGACTGAATATAAAAAATCCGAAATGGAAGAAAGGGAAGCTCAAACATCTTTTAGGAGAGAAGGAATTTATAAACGAATCAAAAGAGGTGAGAAATATCTCATGATTCAATACATTCACATTAGAAAGGTTAAAAAAGAGATCAGAAAATTTCGTAGTCCTGTTTAGCCTAAATTGCTAAAGATTCAGACGCTAATCCGAAAGGTTTTCGGTGTCTGACAGGAATGTAGATGAATGGTTCAGAGAACCGACTCAAGGCTGAGGGACTGACTACCTGAAAACTCTTGTTCTTCACCATTGTCCTTTGTATAGACTGATGAAGCCACTGTGTGACGAAAGGTTTCCTCATTAAAGATACCCAAGTGTTGCACATGTGTCTAATTTATCAACATGGCAGGTGTTCTCTAAGCCCACTGTAATCTGCTAAGCGAAAATCGACTGTTACTGAATTATCCATTCTATCAGTTTTCCATTCAATTATAAAGTTAATCGATTTGTTGTCGCTCGTGCCAGATTCCTTTGTAATTTCTAAATCATTAGCAAGAAAATCCTTGTTTTCAATACCGTCACAAACTGCTTCAATAAACAATTTTGAATTTCCTCTAAGACTCTACATTCCAAGACAAGGAATTCAATCAATCCGACTAAACTTAAAGTCTCGTAGAATTACTAAGATATTATGCCTCGTAGCCGTAAGAATTTCTTCCAGAGTAGTCTCCCTTGGTCCCTCGACGGTACGTCTCGCCTAAAATTAATCTGTCATGCCTCTCCGAGAATTCTACCCAGACATACACTTTGAGCCTGCAGTAATTCAAGTTTTCTCGGACATACAGAGCCACCCGCACCTCCCCACGCATTACCTCTATCAACGTGAAGCAACACTGTGACATCGGCAGACACATCTCGACTCTTCAAATTAAACACTCAATTACTGTAAATATATGTCCCCTCGAGGCAGGTTCCTTGACGCTGGTGAGGGGCTCTTGATCTAATGAACTGGATCTGTGCTCCAGTTCCTTGAATTAAGCCTGAATACCTTCCAAATAGAAGTGTGTGAGATCATTTTCATTTGTAGGTTTCCTGTAAACTTGAAACCTTAGAGTGTTTTCTGCCTTGTTAATAAGGACGTCTAGAAAAGATAACTTGTCATTGGGCTCTTCTTCTAGTGTAAACTGGATAGCCGGTTCAACTGGGTTGAGACTTCCCTGAAGATTCCGCACATCAAAATATTGGGAGTTATTATGAAGACGTCGTTCACGTAACATAACCAAGTGACGCTGGTGGGGATGAATTTGGTGAAGTGTTCAGCTTCCAGGTGCTCCATATACAAGTTGGTGAAGTGTTCAGCTTCCAGGTGCTCCATATACAAGTTGGTGAAGTGTTCAGCTTCCAGGTGCTCCATATACAAGTTGGTGAAGTGTTCAGCTTCCAGTTGCTCCATATACAAGTTGGTGAAGTGTTCAGCTTCCAGGTGCTCCATATACAAGTTGGTGAAGTGTTCAGCTTCCAGGTGCTCCATATACAAGTTGGTGAAGTGTTCAGCTTCCAGGTGCTCCATATACAAGTTGGTGAAGTGTTCAGCTTCCAGGTGCTCCATATACAAGTTGGCTAAGACGGCGCTGATGGGGGACCCCATTTCCATACCATAGGTTTGTTTGTAGAGCCTGTTATTGAAAGAAAAGCAGTTGAAATTAATGCAGAGTTCAATCAGGTTAACGAAATCTCCAGGAGGTAGAGGAAGATTAAGGTCTTGATTGATTTTACGTTGAACACAAGCCACTGACGTTCTACGACGTAAAGTCAATCAGGACCTTACTTGGTTACCTGGAGGTTACCTGGAGGTTATTCCGGGGATCAACGCCCCCGCGGCCCGGTCCATGACCAGGCCTCCCGGTGGATCAGGGCCTGATCAACCAGGCTGTTACTTCTGGCCGCACGCAGTCCAACGTACGAGCCACAGCCCGGCTGATCCGGCACTGACTTTAGATATCTGTCCAGCTCTCTCTTGAAGGCAGCCAGGGGTTTATTGGTAATTCCCCTAATGCTTGATGGGAGGCTGTTGAACAGTCTTGGGCCCCGAACACTTATGGTGTTTTCTCTTAGTGTACCAATGGCGTCCCTATTTTTAATTGGGGGCATTTTGCATCGCCTGCCCAGTCTTTTACTTTCGTAGGGAGTGATTTCTGTGTACAGATTTGGGACCATTCCTTCCAGGATTTTCCAAGTGTGGATAATGATAAATCTCTCCCTTCTTAATCATCCTCTACCTCCCGGAGATTTCATTGACCTGATTGAACTATACTAAGACCAAAAGACGCATAATCATTGGATTTTTCCTAAGAGCATACCGAATTTGCAGTCCAGGAGGAAGAAGAATGTACATACATACACCAGACATTTACTGATCTACATTTCCCTTTCTTTTTCATCCTCGGCTGCAAAAGAAAAAAAAATCAGATCATCAATTCTCCCCGCACAAACATCACTGCTAACAATGTTATAATCCTTCCTTACAGCCGGGTTATACTGAATATTTCTAAAGCGCTCACACAAGGTAACACTAGAGTTTCAATCGTAACTTGTACTTCCATAAAAGATCTGGGGTTTATACTATTCCCTGTGGAGGTTGTGACAGTATATACATAGGTGAAACAGCAAGAAACCTCAAAACATTTGTCAGTGAACACATTAATGCATGTAGGAGCGGCAATTTGAGCAGTGCCTGCATACAACACTGGAACTCCGTCAGACACCTGGTGAAATTCAACGACGCCCACATAGTGATTAAAGAACCCAATTTCCGTAGACGTAAATGCCTTGAATCATCATTAATTGCTACTTCTAACACAAAGAGAATAAAGGCAGCTTCATAAAGGCAGCAAGAATTCTCCTCAAATCAATAAACCCCACCATCACATAGCTGCTACCACTACTACTAGTACCATAACCACGAGTACTACGACTACTACAACAAATACTACTACTGCTACTACTACAACAAGTACTACTACTACTACAGCACGTACTACTACTACAATAAGTATTACTACTACTACTACTACCTCAACGATTATATTATATTTTGCACCTCACTTTGTACCCATATATATACCTCTCAGAGTCTCAGTATTTCGGCTTGACAAAGCTCCTGGAGAGCGAAACTTTGCCTCAATAAAATATCACATTAGTTACACTTGTGCTCTTTTACCTAACATAAGCTAGTCATTGTATTAACCTGTTAGTTTTGGGACTAAGTTGATACGGCCTTGACTCCTGGCTGATCTTTGAGTTACAGTTCACAATTCTGTTATTAATATATCGCGAATCATAAGTTATTCATGTGAGGTTAATGATTGTCATCTCACTCAAAGGGAACAGTTGTAGCTTCAGTCTTTTAATTTATAATGGTATAAAACACTAAATAACATTTGACATATAAGTGTTTTATTTTTGTAAGAGAAGGAGGACTCGAGGGGTAGTCTGTTGTGTTGTGGTCTCCCTAGTGGAGATTGAAATTTGTGTGTTTCTGCTTTCAGCAAAGCAGTTAACAGAACTCACCATTCAGTCGTTGGTTTTACATTAATTTTAACAGTATGTTCCTCTGCAGAAACACCTGGGCGCCCAGTTATCAGCGGGTACATGACAGGTGAGGTGCTGAGGGAGGGCGAGAGCCGAGTTCTCACCTGTCAGGTAATGGGTGGACACCCACACCCTTGGGTCACCTGGTACAGACACGGTCGACCCATCAACCTCACTTCTATGATGAGAGATACACTTGCTGTCTCCCTGACCTCGCCAAGAGTTACCAGCAGGAGACTGGAGGAGGAAGAAGTGAGGGTGAAGCAACTAGTGAGAGCGACGCGTGAGGAGGACGGGGCGGTGTATGAATGTCGCGTCAACAGTCATCTGTCAGAACAATCACTCACCACCAACGTTACTCTCACCGTACATTGTAAGGTTATGATTTTGTTCTGTTATTGTCTCTGATAGCTTCACTTTCACCGTTATTTTCTCCTATAGCCTCCCCTTCATTATGCTTTATCATTTTAATTTCGGTTACATTGTAAACATTGCACTATAAAACAATGTAGCAGTTAGTGGGATATTATTTCAGTTCATCACTCTCAGTGATGAATTGAGAAGCTTATGCAACATATGGGAATCTTTATTGAAGAAACGCTTCGCCACACAGTGACTTCATCAGTCCTATACAGAGCAGGAAGATATAAGGATAGGAGGAGTTTGAGGTAATCAGTCCCTCAGCCTGGAGTCGATGTGTTCAGTCCATCAATCTTGTAGAATGTACAGCATAGGGCCGTAGACCTGGCTTATATACTGTATATACTGTATAAAAGCCACGTCTACGGCCCTATGCTGTACATTCTACAAGATTGATGGACTGAACACATCGACTCCAGGCTGAGGGACTGATTACCTCAAACTCCTCCTATCCTTATATCTTCCTGCTCTGTATAGGACTGATGAAGTCACTGTGTGGCGAAGCGTTTCTTCAATAAAGATTCCTATGTGCTGCATAAGTGTCTCAATTCTTCAACTTGTCGGTTTTCAAAACCATTCATCACTCACTCTCAGTGATGCAACACGTCCTAAGGTAGAGCAATGGTTGTCTAGAGATGACTGACACTCGTCTCCAGTCAGTTTCCTTAATTTGTGACACTATATAAATCAAACAATAAAAAATAAACTGTATGTATATAAAGATGAGTCTCACAGTAACATCTCTAACTGATAAAACTGAGAACGTCATCAATAGGAACATTAGTGAAGACATTGTTGATGACGCTCGATGAAGTCCTGAGAGTGACGGAGGTGAGAAAGGGTGAAAGAGCCAAGGAAAGGAGTGAGAGTTTTGGCCAGCCACGAGGTGAGAGATTAAGAAATAGAACCATCAGAGAAAATAATGAGACGTTTAAGAAAGTGTTTTTATTTCTTCCATCTTCATTTTCTCAATGACTGTTTTGCTAAAGAAGTCTTTCCCTATTCCTTCTCCCATTTCCTCAAATTCAATTTCTTGGCCACTCCCTTTCCTGGTCATGCCCGCCTCATACTTCAGTTGTTTATACTTTCTACTAAGTTTCACGTTAACGACGCTTTCTTCATCCTCTGTCAACCTGTCAGCGTCAAATTGTTCTATTTTCCCGTCTCTTGGGCCTTACAGATCAAAGTACACAGTTTTATCTTCCACAGCCCCGGGTCTAAATTCTCTCTCCCTGACTTTGTTACTAATATTTCGTCTGTCACACTTTTCCCAGCATTCTTGGACTTTGTCACTTCACCTTCTCTTCGTACTGTCATTGATCTGACATGTCGCTTTAATTATTTTCCCCCAGCCTGACTCTCGGGCTATGTCTGGCATTTTTTTGCTGTTCATGGTGCTGTCATTCCAGATTTTGATAGCTTTTTTTTCTAAGAATCATCACCTTCATTACTATCAGCTTGCCCTTACTTATCTTAGATCCATTACTAATATTGTTATATTTCCTTCTGACAAAGACAAATAGGGAGTTATTCTTTGTCGTTTCATAATTTCTTCTACAGTTTTTTTCTCTTATTCTGCATCCTCCTGGCTGGGCAGAACACTCACTTCTCTGGCCACATCCGTCTTATAAAATGCTCGGTACTGACTTTGAGTCTCCCTTCACGAATGTTACTCTTGAGGATGTACTCAGTTTTCTCAGAGTGAAGACCAGTGAAGGGCTGCTTCATCTCCCTATAATTATTGATGTCTTTCCTGATCTCATTCGCCTTTGTGTGCACTAACTCTTTTTCCTTTAAACATAAATTTTATTCTCAAACATTTGATGTTGCTATGGACTCTCCTCTATCCCATATTCTTGGTAACCTTTATATTGAATACTTCAGAACTGTTCTACTTACTATGATAGGGGTAAGTTCGTGTCTCAGGCTTCTCTACGTACCAATGTCTTGGTACTACAGCCACATGATTGGTATTTTTCCTCCTTCCATGAGTTTCAAAGCTGAATGGGGAATCTAACGCTTTGCCTCCTTTCCTTGATGTTCATGTCTACCTATCTGTGATACGCTTTTCTTTTCAGTTTACCGCCTGGCTATATAGAGTGTAATGTACATTCACTACTTTTTCTTATATTGGTCTTTTTCTTAAGATATGTATTGGTGTTTCTCTCTTTCTCAGTGTCCTCTGCATCCGTGACCCTTCAATTTCTTGACTTAGAAATTTCCCGTCTTCGCGTCTGCTCCATTTACTGCTCTTCCTGTCCTCTCCAATACTTTGGTAACCATGGCCGCTCTCATTCCAACATTCTTAAAAAAATGGCTTCGTCAGATATCACACTATCCTATTAATTGGACCTCGGCTGAAGGTATCTACTTCCGTAGCCTCCAGCAACACCTTATTGTTGAATCAGCTGTTAGACATAGCTTTCTTTGCATTAATTTTAATCGTAGCTTTGCTTCTGCTGATGCGTGTCTTTCCCACTGTGTTGTGAAATACTTTAGTCTTCAGAACACCCGTGACTTGACCTGCTACTAATGCTATTACTACTTCTACTACTACTACTATACGCAAATAACTCGCACAGAGGAGAATGATACTTATGACGGTTTGACTGGGACCATCAACTAGTCACACAGAAGAGCGAAGGGAAGGGGGGAGGCCGGAAATCCAGGGAAGGTAGAGGTTTAAAGACAGAAGTAGTGGTAGTAGTGGTGAAATTAGTAGTAGTCGTAGTAGTAGCAGTAAATAGTAGTAGTAGTAGTGCTAGGAGTAGTAGTAGCAGTAGTGGTAAGAAGTGGTAGTAATAAGCAGTAGTATAGTAGTAGTAGTAGTAGTAGTGTTAGTGAGAGTAGTAATAATGGAAGTACTGTAAGGAGAAGAGAAGAGACAGCACTGCAGAAGAGCTTGTGGTCCACAAGGGCGGCACCAACAATGTAACCTCTGAGCGGCTTCAAGCTGAACGTGTTGGTATATTTTAGGAATACTGGTTTGTCTCTGGTAACAAGAAAATACCTTTTAAACTTTATGTTCTAAAAGCGTTTTTTTTTTCTTTGTTGGGAAGTTTAAATTAGATTTGGGCTGTGTATGTCCTAATTTGCCATGTCAATTGAAGAAAATGTTATATTACTTTTCTTATGATAACTTTAACGAAATTGTCTTCTGATTTGCTTCGTATTTTTTAAGGTTATAATTTAACTGCATCAAAAACTTACGAAGTTTTCTTCACTATTCCAGTATAAAGATAAGTTTCTTAGATCTCACAGTGACTGAAATATATATTATTATTACTGTGTATCCTTGAAGGGGGACTTTTCAGTGGCTGCATGACGGTTTTTTACCCACCAGATCTTCGTTTCTAATTCTCCTCATCCGATCGGCTTCAAATTATCATTGTTGGTGTTCGATAAATACGCCAAAAATCTAAGAAAAAGATGTAGGACTCATTCCTAGCCTCTAGAAATGTTTCTTATAACTTCCTGAATCTTGGAGACAGACTCCTCCTAACTTGATGACGGCGGAGAGTGAAACTGCTCATCTGCTAATTTTATTTGTACAGTAGAGGGAAATTTTGTTAAATATATCTGAGTCAGCCTCTTCTGAATGGCTGCAATATTTAGTGGCTGATAAATCTTACACACAGGATAACTCCCATTAAGCTTAATTTGTCTGTGGCCAGATTTGGCAGTACCCTAAATTTAAAAATAAAATTAGAGAGTTTGAGCTCCCTTCGATAACTGGCTTCAGATTTTCAGCCCTGAAGTGTTGTCGAGTCAAACACGGGTCACTTTGTTAGTGAGCTCCGTAAGATATTGATTTCTTTTGGAATGCCTCAGCGTAAACATCTAAATGTCAACGCTGAGACATTCCATAAGACGGTAGACACCGTCTGAGTTTAGAATATTTAGATGCCAATTAAAAATTTTAATGAAATTGCTAAATAACTTGGATGTGTAAGACTCAGATCAATCACTGCATCAGTCACTGGGATTTAAAAAAAAATTGTTTTTCACTCTGAGTTATGTAAATTTTATATTGCCAATTTATTAAATGAATCAAAATGCTTTTTCAAAGTGTATACTAATGGGAAGTATTATATAACTGGGCTTTATGCATGCTACTCCCTTCCTCTAATACGACTCTACCAACAGCATTATCCCTAATCCCTCCGTTGTAGCGATACACTAATCCCACTAATCTCAGTGTTGACGTGTACTTGGCTCTGTGAAGACCTGTTTGCGCCCTCTCTAGAATTGAAGCAAGATGCCCTCCATCGAGCAACTTTACCAACAGCTTAAGGAAGAATTGAGGTTGGCGAATATGGAAATTCGGCGACTGACCGAGGAAAACAAAAAGATTCGGAGTAGTCCTCCTGTTTTGAGTCCTCAGGTCAAGAAGGGAAACTGGTCAGTGGCTGGACAGCAGGGAAAGAAGTTGACGATCAAGAAGACGAATGGAAAGGTAGAAACGATGAAGAAGAAAGAGACTGCCGTGGAAACTGTTGTGGAAACATCTAATACATTCTCAGTGATACCCGACGAATGTGAGTCGACTACTGGGAACGTCATGACGAAAGACATTAAGGAAGGTACGAATATTGTTGTTGTTGGGGATAGCCAAGTTAGATATATGGATAGGGCGTTCTGCTTGAAGGACAGGAGTAGGAGACAGAGAGTTTGCTTTCCTGGAACTGGGATGGAGGATATTGTTAGCCGTCTGGATGACATCATGAGAGGTAATGGGAGCAATCCTATTATCTGTCTCAGTGCTGGAGGCAACGATGTTGGCAGACGTAGGAGTGAGGACCTGATTAGCAGGTATAGGTCAGCAATAGAAATAATTAGAAGTAAGGGTGGGAACCCTCTCATATGTGGTATTTTGCCAAGGAGGGGAGTTGGAAATGAATGGTTGTCCAGGGCAATTGGTGTCAATTGCTGGCTGGACAAATACTGTAAGGAAAATGCGGTAACATTCATCGACAACTGGGACCTCTTCTATGGCAGAAATGACATGTATGCTAGGGATGGGGTTCACTTATCTAGGTGTGGGGTGGGAGCACTGGCAACTGCAGTGGAGGGAGCAGTTAGGACTTTAAACTAGGAATAGTTAGTGGTATGGGTTTTGGCAGGAAAACAGTGAAGTCCCAGTGTAGTAATATTACGAGTTCTAGGGGAACTAGTAATAATAAGAACGAGATAGATATTGAAAAGCCAGGGACCTTGGGTGATAAGGACAGTAATAGGTTTAGTAGAAAAATAGAAATGAGCAGGAAGGGTAAAGAGAAAGGACAGTCTTTCAATGTTTATTATGCTAATTGCCGTAGTGCTAGGAATAAGATGGACGAGTTGAGATTAGTTGCTAGTGTAGGTAACATTGATGTATTTGCCTTAACTGAGACGTGGTTTAATTCAAAAAGTCGGGACATGCCTGCGGAATGCCATATTCAGGGTTTTAAATTGTTCCAAGAAGATAGAAGTATTGGGAGGGGGGGTGGGGGGCATTGTATGTCCGAGATCGCTTGAACTGTTGCATAAAAAGGGGTATTAAGTCTGAAGTAACACATACAGAGTCTGTTTGGATAGAATTTTCAGAGGGGCATGAAAAACTGATTTTAGGAGTGATATACCGTCCCCCAAACTTAGATAGGGACCAAGGGAGACTACTATGGGAGGAAATTGTTAAGGCCACAAGGCACGATAATGTATAATTCTAGGAGACTTTAACTTTAGTCATGTTGATTGGAATTTCTTGACTGGGAGTTTAGAATCATACGACTTCTTAGAAGTATTTCAGATTGTTTTTTTGAAGCAGTTTTGTGACAGAACCTACAAGGGGAAATAACCTACTTGACTTAGTTATGGCAAACAATGAATCCCTTGTTAATAATTTAGAAATTCAGAGGAACTGGGTGCTAGCGACCACAAATCAATTACATTTAGCATTGAATGGAATACGATAGTAGCGATAACTCAGTAACAGTCCCAGATTTTCGCTTAGCAGATTACGATGGGCTTAGAGAACACTTTATCATCTGTTGACTGGGGTAACGAAGAGAGCTATCAATATGACAGTTTTCTGAACACTATACATGCTGCTCAAAGAGCGTTTATACCCATATAAAGAAATTAGATCAAATAGAAATGACCCAAAATGGATGAATAATAGGCTCAAATATCTACTAGGGCATAAGAAAAGGGAAATTTTAAATAGGCGTATCAAAAGAGGTGAGGGTCATCTATGAATCAGTATATTGACATTAAGGGGAACATTAAAAAGGGGATAAGAAAAGCTAAAAAGGGACTATGAAATTAAAGTTGCTAGGGATTCTAAAACTAACCCAAAAAGTTTTTTCCAGGTCTATAGAACAAAAGTTAGAGATAAGATAGGTCCCCTTAAAAATAACTATGGGCACCTTACTGACAAAGAGAATGAAATGTGCTTGATTTTAAATAATTATTTTCTCTCAGTTTTTACACAGGAAGACACTAACAATATTCCAGTAATTAATTTTTACAGTGGGCTAGAAGAAGATAAATTATGTAACATCACAGTCACTAGTGAGATGGTTGTGAAGCAGATAGACAGACTGAAGCAAAATAAGTCGCCGGGTCCCCGATGAGGTTTTTTCAAGGGGTTTTTAAGGAATGCAAAATGGAACTCTGTGAACCATTAACTAATATTTTTAATTTATCTCTTCAAACAGGTGTAGTGTCTGATATGTGGAAGATGGCTAATGTAATTCCTATTTTTAAAACAGGGGACAAGTCGTTACCGTCAAATTACCGCCCAATAAGCCCGACCTCAATTGTAGGCAAATTACTAGAGTCAATTATAGCTGAGATTATAAGAAGCCATCTCGATAAGCATAGCTTGTTTAATGATACTCAGCATGGATTCACAAGAGGCCGGTCTTGTCTAACTAATTTATTAACTTTCTTCAGTAAAGCTTTTGAGGCTGTTGACCACAATAAAGAATTTGATATTATTTACTTAGATTTTAGTAAGGCTTTTGATAGAGTTCCGCACCATAGACTGTTAAAGAAAGTGGCAGCTCATGGCATTGGGGGAAAAGTGCTCTCGTGGATCGAGTCATGGCTCACTGTGGAAATAAATGGTATAAAATACCGACACAATGGCAATATAAACACAAATGCAGTATAATGTGATCCTTTATTGACTACGTTTCGCCCACACAGTTGGCTTTTTCAAGTCACAAACAGAACTACCTGGGGTGGAAGGAACGCGAGTATTTATAGTCCGGCTGAGGTCAGGTGAAGAATGCTGCATCTGATGATGTACCGAGTTGGGTTGTAGAGTCTAAAAACTTGGGTAGCTTGGAAAGGAGACTGGACAAGTTTGTGAGCAGACCTTCTACAGTGTTCTTATGTGGGATAGCGATGAAGAAGTTTCTTGGCAAGTGGTTCAGCTATGTTATAACATAGCTGAACCACTTGCCAAGAAACTTCTTCATCGCTATCCCACATAAGAACATAGCTGAACCACTTGCCAAGAAACTTCTTCATCGCTATCCCACATAAGAACACTGTAGAAGGTCTGCTCACAAACTTGTCCAGTCTCCTTTCCAAGCTACCCAAGTTTTTAGACTCTACAACCCAACTCGGTACATCATCAGATGCAGCATTCTTCACCTGACCTCAGCCGGACTATAAATACTCGCGTTCCTTCCACCCCAGGTAGTTCTGTTTGTGACTTGAAAAAGCCCACTGTGTGGGCGAAACGTAGTCAATAAAGGATCACATTATACTGCATTTGTGTTTATATTGCCATTGTGTTTATATTGTCATGGCTCACTAACAGGAAGCAGAGAGTGTCCATAAATGGGGTTAAATCCGAGTGGGGATCTGTAACAAGTGGCGTTCCACAGGGATCAGTCTTGGGCCCGTTGTTGTTTATAATATATATCAATGATCTTGATGAGGGAATTACTAGTGATATGAGCAAATTCGCCGATGACACAAAGATAGGTAGGATAATTGATTCAAACGTAGATGTTATGGAACTTCAGGAGGATTTAAACAAACTCTATTCTTGGTCAGAAAAGTGGCAGATGCAGTTCAATGTAGATAAATGCAAGGTTCTGAAGCTTGGGAGTGCCCATAACCCTAGTACTTATAAGTTAAATGATGTAGAACTTAGCCATACAGATTGCGAAAAGGACTTGGGGGTTATGGTGAGCAGCAACCTTAAACCAAGACAGCAATGCCTAAGCGTACGTAATAAGGCAAATAGATTACTGGGATTTATATCAAGAAGTGTAAGCAACAGAAGTCCAGAGGTCATACTGCAGCTTTATACATCATTAGTAAGGCCTCACCTAGATTATGCAGCTCAGTTCTGGTCTCCATATTACAAAATGGACATAAATTCGTTAGAAAACATTCAGCGTAGGATGACTAAATTAATACCTAGCATTAGAAATCTTCCTTATGAAGAAAGACTGAAGACTCTTAAGTTACATTCACTTGTTAGACGAAGAATGAGGGAGACCTGATCGAAGTGTATAAGTGGAAGATAGGTATTAATAAAGGGGATATTAATAAGGTCTTGAGGATGTCTCTCCAAGAGAGAACCCGCAGTAATGGATTTAAATTAGATAAGTTTAGATTTAGAAAGGACATAGGAAAGTATTGGTTTGGAAATAGGGTAGTTGATGAGTGGAACAGTCTACCTAGTTGGGTTATTGAGGCTAGGACTTTGGGTAGTTTCAAATTTAGGTTGGATAAATACATGAGTGGGAGGGGTTGGATTTGAGTGGGACTTTCACATCAGAGCTTATTTCTTGGGTGGCATTGAAAATTGGGTTGGGCAAATGTTTTGTTAGTGGGATGAATTGTAAAGAACCTGCCTAGTATGGGCCAGCAGGCCTCCTGCAGTGTTCCTCCTTTCTTATGTTCTTATGTTATCTCGGTTTTAACAGATGAGCACAGAAAGTTTAGTGAGGATTTATTGTCAAATGAGAGTTATGAGTTGCTTGAACTATTTTCTGAAGCAACTCCAGACGTAGCAGCTATCACAGATCAAAGTTGACCGAAATGATATCAGTAGCAACACTTCCAGCAGGATATCACGTCTGGAAATAAATGGTATAAAATACCGACACAATGGTTTTTGATTAGCAACGCCTCTCCTCCTTCCTTGTTTCTCCTGTCTTCCTTAGACTTGATATCCTGGAAATATAAACACATATTCAGTATAAGATGTCACAAACAGATCCACTCCAGGTAGATCTGTTTGTAACTTGAAAAAAGCCCACTGTGTGGGCGAAACGTTGTTCAAAAGGAATCACATTATACTGCATATGTGTTTATATTTCCAGGATATCAAGTCTAAGGAAGACAGGGGAAACAGGAAAGGAGGAGAGGCGTTGCTAATCAAAAACCAGTGGAGTTTTAAAAAGGCAAACATGAGACAAACAACTTTAGTGGCCTCACTTATGACTAGGTGACCCGAAAGTGGTAGTTGCAGTGGTAAACAACCTGTCACCTAATATTAGGATAACTAAAGAGTAATGTGAAAACAACAAGAAAGCAATGGCTGGCAACATAGCAGGCGCAGCAAGTAGGGAACATAGTACTCAAGCAAAAGCTATTAAATTTTGGTGATTCGAGCCACAAAGAAATAGACTGGGAGAGCTGAGACGCAGATGAGAGACTGAAAGTATGGCGGAGTTGAATTGATGAGGGTAATTAGGGAAATTTTCTCTGAGTAACCATTTTAAGAGAAAATGACGAGAGAGAGAAGACAGAGAGAGAGAGACAGAGAGACAGAGAAAGAGAGAGACAAAACCTGAACTTTGAGTACCTTGTGGAGCTAAATGAAGAGGGAAGAACTGCAGTTGGCATAAACCTTGGTAATAAATACCGACAAGTTGGTTTAGAAAGACACGTATCCAAACACTACGACATATTTATTAGAAAACGTTTCGGTCCTGGGACCTTGATCACTTCTAATATACAGAGGTAGAAAGGCATTATATATATAGGCGGAGAGTGAGGTGTGTGACGCACGTGGCCTGAGGAATGTCATGTTGTGATGAGGACGGGTAGACGATGAAATCATGTGACTCCTGTGTTGTTGGGTTGGTGTTGCTTAAGTACCATGTATGCCAATGTTTTTGAAATTTTGTAGTTTCCAGGGTTACGTTCTATAGTGTCGGTGACGGTGATTAGTGAGGTTTCTAGGCACCGTCGGCGTCTGAGGTCTGGTTCTGTGAGAACGAGTTGTGCCTCACTCCAGTTCATCAAATGCCCCGTGGAGTCTCTGTGGAGGACACAGGCGCACCTTACATCATCTCTGTTAGAGGCATTTCGATGCTCATTCAGGCGGACTGCAAGATCTCTCCTGTTGGACAGGACGAGAAGCCAGATTTTAAAAGACAGAGCTTCGAGGAGAAGAAAGAACTTCTGCAAAATAAAAGAAAACTGGAAGGGAAGTCAGTGGATGGAGTACATAGCAAGAAAGTGTTGGAAGTTAGAGGCTAATTTGTTACCAAGAAAAACTGGTAAGAGTCAAGACAAAGAGAAGCCTTGGTTCAACCAGAGTCTGAGAGACATAAGAACATAAGAGAGGAGGAGAACTGCAGCAGGCCTGTTGGCCCATACTAAGCAGGTCCTTCACAATCCATCCCACTAACGAAATATTTGCCCAACCTAATTTTCAATTCTACCCAAGCAATAAGCTTTGATAATTCTGTTAACTCACGTGCAAGTCCCACTCAAATCCAACCCCTCTCATTCATGTATTTATCCCACCTAAATTTGAAACTACCTAAGGTTTTAGCATCAATAACCCTACTAGGTAGACTGTTCCACTCACCAACTACCTTATTTCCAAACCAATACTTTCCTATATCCTTTCTAAGTTTAAACTTGTCTAATTTGAATCCATTACTGCGGGTTCTCTCTTGGAGAGATATTCTCAAGATCTTATTAATATCCGATTTATTAATGCCCATCTTCCACTTATACACTTCGATCATGTCTCCCCTCATTCTTCTTCTAACAAGTGAATGTAATTTAAGAGTCTTCAATCTTTCTTCATACGGAAGATTTCTAATGTTATGTATTAATTTAGTCATTCTACGCTGAATGTTTTCTAACGAATTAATGTCCATACTGTAATATGGAGACCAGAACTGAGCTGCATAATCTAGGTGAGGCCTTACTAATGATGTACAAAGCTGCAGTATGACCGCTGAACTTCTGTTGCTTACACTTCTTGATATAAATTCCAGTAATCTGTTTGCCTTATTAAAAATAAAAATACAAAAGTGTGTGAAAATACTATAAAAAGTGAAGGACAGAAGTGAGAAACTACATAAGAAATTAATATGCAATGATGACGAGAGCAACTGAGCGACAGTCTGAGAATGACATAACTGCAAAGACCAAGTCTGAAGCAGCACTGTTTCACTTCTATGTCAGAAGAAAGACGATATTGCAATACTTGGTCAGGAGAGCTAATGAAAAATGACAGGGAGGTCTGTGGACGGATGATCGAACGTTTTGAAGAGATTTCCTTAGTGGAAACTGGAAAAATTCCAGAAAGCCTGAGGAAAAGGTTACACCGAGAGGCAGTGGATGTCACACACCCAACAGGGAAAGAACTTTTAATGGAACGGGAATGGGATTAGATTCTTCAGAGTGAACAGAATCACTAGCCAGACTTCTTACTAAGATCTACAACGGTTTCCACTGATCTAGAAAACAGAGAAAGAGTTCTCTTTAGTTAAGAAAAGAAAGTTGCAAGGAAGCAATGAACCTTACACCAATTTCACTGACTTGTTTGCCATAAACAATTACCAGTATGGGTTCACAGATGACAAATCTTATCAGCCTGTTGGAGTTTTTGACAAGGTAACAAATGTGACACAGTAGAGGGATGATTGTATTGTCTTTTCTTAGACTGACACAAGGCATCTGAAATTTGTAGCCTACAGTAGGCTGGGGCAGAAACTTGTAGTCAAGAATAAAAGAAACGTACTCTGAGAGATGAACTATACTTAACGAAAAGAAAACAAGGGGTGACGATCAGGAAGGAGCCGTCAGAATGGGGAAGCGAAACAGTGAAGATTTCGCAAATAGTTACGTTAAACCAGTAATGTTTTTGGTTTATGTGAATGACTTTCCAGATGAACATGAATCATATGTATCTCTGTTTTTGATAAAGTAAAGCTAATAAAAAAAATAAAAACCAGTGATAACAGTGAAAGGCAGCAAATGTATTTGGACAAACTGTAAATGTTTGAGGCCCATCCTACAGTACGCAGCTGCACTGAACCCTTGTCAGTCTAATTATGTCATATTTAACAATATTTATAGTGGGATTAGCTGCTAATTTTCAATTTGATGTAAAAAAATAATTGCTTTCTCTGCTCTGAGGCAAGAGTGATAATAGGTATCTTGGCATATACATAAATGACATCGGTATTTATATATGCTGAGAGGAAGGGAGGGGGTAAAGGAGGTTTTGTGTGCGAGGGGCTTGGACTTCCAGCAAGAATGCGTGTTAGATAGGAACAAATGGAGACAAATGGGTTTTAGGACTTGATGTGCTGTTGGAGTGTGAGCAGGGTAATGTTTATGAAGGGATTCAAGGAAACCGGCAGTCCGGACTTCAGTCCTGGAGATGGGAAGTATAGTGTCTGCGCTCTGAAGGAGGGCAGACACAGTTAAAGAAGAGCTATAATTTGGCAGCCACAGTTAAGCTGTACGAACTATGATAAAATCTTAAAGACATTAAAGATGTTGACTGAGAGGAGGAAAAGAGGAGACATGATAGCTACATGTAAAGTCTCGAAAGGATCTGAAAGAGTAGATAAAAACGATTTCTTAGTTCCTGCAGCGAGGGTAACAAGAGACCACAGTTGCAATAAGAAGCAACCAACGTGAAGAACGCAGAAAACACTGATCTTGAGAAACTTTAGCCACAAGGAAACAAAGTGGAAGAATTTGGAGTCTCACAGTGGTCTTGAAGTGTATAAAGCTGTGATACTGAAGGTGGTACAGGAAAATTTAATTTTTCATCTTGTCAGGAACACAACCAGATAGAGAGGAGGTGATGAACCAGCAAGGTTGGACCTTATACTCACTCTGAGTGATTTTGGTGTATAAAACCTTTAATACAAAAGATCCCTTAGTGACAGTATCTAATGTGAAAAGAAAGAAAGCATAGGAATGAAAAGCTGCTTCAAAAAGAAGAGAAAGCACTGACATACAACAATTACTGAAAGAAGTGTAGTGTCTCAATCTTCAAGCCCATGGTTTACCCAGGGTTGTAGATGGTTTACCCAGGGTTGAACATTAAAATGGTATAAAATACCGACAGGTTGTTAGGTAAGACACATATGCAACAGTTAGGTATCTTTATTATGAAACGTTTCGCCTACACAGTAGGCTTCTTCAGTCAAGTACAGAAAAGTTGATAGAAGCAGAAGATACTTGAAGACGATGTAATCAGTCCATCACCCTTAAAGTTTTGAGGTGGTCAGTCCCTCAGTCTGGAGAAGAGCATTGTTCCATAGTATGAAACAATATGGAGATGAAGTGACAGAATGGAGCTTTTTATAGCGCCAAGAGGTGAGACGTAGGCCACTAGGAGAGGTAAGAACTCAGATGTTGAAAGGCCAGGTCCCTCTCAAATCCAGCCGCTCTCACTAGTGGAAGTTGTCGAAGTTGATTGCAGGTCTGTACCAAGATACCCTTGTGTTGCCTACTGTGTAGGCGAAACGTTTCATAATAAAGATACCTAACTGTTGCATATGTGTCTTACCTAACAACCTGTCGGTATTTTATACCATTTTAATGTTCAATCTGTCAGACACTGCAACACAAGGGTATCTTGGTACAGACCTGCAATCAACTTCGACATTTTCCACTAGTGAGAGCGGCTGGATTTGAGAGGGACCTGGCCTTTCAACATCTGAGTTCTTACCTCTCCTAGTGGCCTACGTCTCACCTCTTGGCGCTATAAAAAGCTCCATTCTGTCACTTCATCTCCATATTGTTTCATACTATGGAACAATGCTCTTCTCCAGACTGAGGGACTGACCACCTCAAATCTTTAAGGGTGATGGACTGATTACATCGTCTTCAAGTATCTTCTGCTTCTACCAACTTTTCTGTACTTGACTGAAGAAGCCTACTGTGTAGGCGAAACGTTTCATAATAAAGATACCTAACTGTTGCATATGTGTCTTACCTTACCCAGGGTTGCAGAAGAATAGAGGCTAAAAGTACAAAAGCATGGAAAAAGTTTGAAAAAACGGATGGAAGAGAACGGGGAAGTGAGAAGAGGAGCCAGAAGTGAATATTATGCATGGGTAAGAAGGGAGGCTGAACGACAGTCTGAGTAAGACTGAGTATCGGATGAGAAATTATTGAACCAAAGTTGCTATACCGCAACATCAGAAGAAATACAACAATAATTGGTAAGGTAATAAAGGCGGAGAAGATAGAGGAGAGAACACAACTTGAAAGTCTGCGAGGAGATGAATAAAGTAATTTAAGAGGTATTTTCAGGGGTAAAAAAGACATTTCCAGAAAGTTAGAGATGATGACTGCATTAGCGAGCAGCGGAATTATTACATATAACAGAAGAAGAGAAGAAAACACTGAGTGAGCCAGAAACTCTGAAGGTTGAACATTAAAATGGTATAAAATACCGACAGGTTGTTAGGTAAGACACATATGCAACAGTTAGGTATCTTTATTTAGAAACGTTTCGCCTACACAGTAGGCTTCTTCAGTCGAGTACAGAAAAGTTGATAGAAGCAGAAGATACTTGAAGACGATGTAATCAGTCCATCACCCTTAAAGTTTTGAGGTGGTCAGTCCCTCAGTCTGGAGAAGAGCATTGTTCCATAGTCTGAAACAATATGGAGTTGAAGTGACAGAATGGAGCCTTATATAGCGCCAGGAGGTGAGACGTAGGTCACTAGAAGAGGTAAGAACGCAGATGTTGGGAGGTCAGGTCCCTCTCAAATCCAGCCGTTCTCACTAGTGAGAAATAAAGATACCTAACTGTTGCATATGTGTCTTACCTAACAACTCTGAAGGTAATGGAACCAGATAATGCGTCATGTGGGTCCTTAGAGAGAGAGAGAGGGAGAGAGAGAGAGAGGGAGAGAGAGAGAGAGAGAGAGAGAGAGAGAGAGAGAGAGAGAGAGAGAGAGAGAGAGAGAGAGAGAGAGAGAGAGAGAGAGAGAGAGAGAGAGAGAGAGAGAGAGAGAGAAGAGAAGAGAGAGAGAGAGAGAGAGAGAGAGAGAGAGAGAGAGAGAGAGAGAGAGAGAGAGAGAGAGAGAGAGAGAGAGAGAGAGAGAGAGAGAGAGAGAGAGAGAGAGAGAGAGAGAGAGCACAAGAACATAAGAAAGAACACTGCAGCAGGCCTACTGGCCCATGCGAGGCAGGTCTAAGTCACCTCCCGGCTTAAACCAATGACCCACCTAGTCAGGTCAGATCACATCCACTCTAAAATCACGCATCAGTCCTGTTAGCACAAGCTAGTCAGGTCTGACTCACACTTACTCACACACGCTCATATATTTATCCAATCTATTTTTAAAACAACACAATGTTTTAGCTTCTATGACGGTACTCGGGAGTTTTGTTCCACTCATCCACAACTCTATTACCAAACCAGTGCTTTCCTATATCCTTCCTGAATCTGAACTTTTCCAACTTGAAACCATTGTTGCGAGTCCTGTCTTGGGTAGTTATTTTTAGCACGCTATTTACATTCCCTTTATTCATTCCTGTTTTCCATTTATGCACCGCAACTATATCCCCCCTAATTCTACGTCTTTCTAGAGAGTGTAAATTCAGGGCCTCAGTCTGTCCTCACAAGGAAAATTTCTTATACATGAGATCAACTTTGTCATCCTCCTCTGTACGTTTTCCAGAGCATAAATTAATATCCATTCTGTTATACGGTGACCAGAACTGAGCAGCATAATCTAAATGAGAGCTAAACTAAGATATATAGAGTTGAAGAACATCCTGAGGACTCCTATTATTTATGTTCTTTGATATGAAGCCAAGAATTCTGTTAGCTTTATTGCGAACACTAATGCACTGTTGTCTTGGTTTTAGATTACTGCTAACCAGAACTCCCAAATCCTTCTCGCAGTCAGTAATATTAAGATCCACATTACTTAGTTTATATGTGGCATGGTTATTTTTTGTCCAGTGTTTAGAACTTTGCATTTGTCTATATTAAACTGCATCTGCCACTTCTCGGACCGCTGCATCAGTCTATTCAGATCTTTCTGGAGTGCTCTAATGTTCTCATTAGAATAAAGAATGGGGTAAAAGTTGAAGGAACAGATATGAATAATAGTTGATCAAGAAATACTTAACCGGAAGGACACAACTAGTGATTGTCCCTGAAGAGGTGTCGGAATGGGCAAGAGCAATGAGCGGGGTCCTACAAGGTTCAGTACTGGGACCGGTAATATCCTTTGTGTATATGAATGGCATTATGGAAGGAATTGAAAGAGGGATTTCTGTTTGTAGATGACGTAAAACTAGTGAGAATACAAACAGGAGAAGACCAGGAAAGGCTAATGAACCTGAAAAAGCTTCAGGACTGGTCTGACAAGTGCTATAAGAATTTGACTCTACTAAGTGCAAAGCTGAAGGGTAAGGAAAATCGGAAACAGAGTACGGGCTTGCGGAACAAAGGCTGCAAACCTTTCACAAGGTGAAGATCCTCGGGTGAGCAGAGTACTGAGCATACTGCAGGAAGCACCCATCAGACGGATAATTTACACTGCAAATAAATATTTAACAAATTTAAGTTCAGTTTTAAGAAGCTCCACGTGATAATTCACGAAAATGTTTGCCATATGTCAAGACCATCTTGGACAATACAGCACCAATATGGAACCAAATCTGATGAAGTATGTCAAAAAGATGGAAAAAGTAAAGATGTCTACAACGAGACTAAAAATTATGAACTCTGAGGAGAGGTTGAGGGAGTCAACTTATGACATTCGAGGACAGAAAACCTAGGGGTGATATGCTAATAACGTGCAAAATACCATCGGATTTGATAGGAAGTAAAAGGATTGATTGTTCAAGAGGCGGAAAATAGGAAGACGAGGGCACAGCTGGAAGTTGAAAACACAGATAAGTTACAGAGATGTCTGGAATGATGTCTTCAGATTTAGAGCAGTTAGGCAGAGGAACGACCTGATCAGAGGAGTAGATGCAAGATCCATATATAACTTTAAGAAATGGTGTGGTAAGGCTTTCAAATTCAGAACAGACAGTGAACCCGGTAGTGGGCAGAATAGAGGCTGGACCAGGAGCTGAGATCCTGCCTCTACAAACGAGTATGCATTCACTGGATACTTTATTAGGGACTCTTTTCTGTCCAATTTTGGTTAGCCAGTGCACACTGTAGCTGTAGCTTCAGTTTCCTGTCCTTAGCTTACAGGAGTGGAACCTTTCATGGCCAGAGTCACATTAGATCACATTAGATCACATTAGATCACATTAGACCACATTAGATCACATTAGATCACATTAGATCACATTAGATCACATTAGATCACATTAGATCATATTAGATCGCATTAGATCACATATCCTGGTGTTTAATCTGAACAACAACTGAACATCTTAATGACGTCTGCACTGAGGTGATGCTATGTGACTGCTAGATAAGATATTTGCAATAACGATCTGGTGTATTTAATAAAGTAGCCACTGAGTATTGGTAAGTACACACATAAACACACACACACACACACACACACACACACACACACACACACACACACACACACACACACACACACACACACACACAGAGGAGAGGATGAACCAGCAAGGCTGGACTTAGTATTCACCTTCAGTAGTGCAGATATCGAGGACATCACATATGAAAGACCCCTTGGGGCCAGTGACCATGTGGTTGTAAGCTTCGAATACACAGTAGAGCTACAAGTGGAGGGAGAAGCAGGAAGGCCAGGACGAATGAAGCCAAACTACAAGAAAGGGGACTACACAGGAATGAGGAACTACCTGAACGGGGTTCAGTGGGACAGAGAACTGGCAGGGAAACCAGTTAATGAGATGATGGAATATGTAGCAATAAAATGCAAGGAGGCTGAGGAGAGGTTTGTACCCAAGGGTAACAGGAGTAATGAAAAAGCCAGGATGAGCCCATGGTTTACCCAAAGTGCAGGGAGGCAAAACCAAGTGTGCTAAGGGAATGGAAGAAATATAGAAGGCAAAGGACCCAGGAGAATAAGGAGAACAGTCGTAGAGCCAGAAATGAATATGCACAGATAAGAAGGGAGGCCCAAAGACAATATGAAAATGACATAGCAGCGAAAGCCAAATCTGACCCGAAAACTGTTGTACAGCCACATCAGGAGGAAAACAACAGTCAAGGACCAGGTAATCAGGCTAAGGAAGGAAGGAGGAGAGACAACAGGAAATGACCGGGAAGTATGTGAAGAAACTCACAAGAGATTCAAAGATGTTCACAGAGGAGACAGAAGGACTCCAGAAAGACGGAGAGGTGGGGCACACCACCAAGTGCTGGACACAGTGCACACAACCGAGGAAGAAGTGAAGAGGCTTCTGAGTGAGCTAGATACCTCAAAGGCAATGGGGCCAGATAACATCTCCCCATGGGTATTGAGAGAGGGAGCAGAGGCGCTATGTGTACCCCTAACAACAATATTCAATACATCTATCGAAACAGGGAGATTGCCTGAGGCATGGAAGACAGCAAATGTAGTCCCAATCTTTAAAAAAGGAGACAGACATGAAGCATTAAACTACAGACCAGTGTCACTGACATGTATAGTATGCAAAATCATGGAGAAGATTATCAGGAGAAGAGTGGTGGAACACCTAGAAAGGAATGATCTCATCAACAGCAGCCAGCATGGTTTCAGGGACGGAAATCCTGTGTCACAAACCTACTGGAGTTCTATGACATGGTGACAGCAGTAAGACAAGAGAGAGAGGGTGGGTGGATTGCATTTTCTTGGACTGCAAGAAGGCGTTTGACACAGTTCCACACAAGAGATTGGTGCAAAAACTGGAGGACCAAGCAGGGATAACAGGGAAGGCACTACAATGGATCAGGGAATACTTGTCAGGAAGACAGCAGCGAGTCATGGTACGTGGCGAGGTGTCAGAGTGGGCACCTGTGACCAGCGGGGTCCCGCAGGGTCAGTCCTAGGACCAGTGCTGTTTCTGGTATTTGTGAACGACATGACGGAAGGAATAGACTCTGAGGTGTCCCTGTTTGCAGATGACGTGAAGTTGATGAGAAGAATACACTCGATCGAAGACCAGGCAGAACTACAAAGGGATCTGGACAGGCTGCAGAACTGGTCCAGCAATTGGCTCCTGGAGTTCAATCCCACCAAGTGCAAAGTCATGAAGATTGGGGAAGGGCAAAGAAGGCCGCAAACGGAGTACAGTCTAGGGGGTCAGAGACTACAAACCTCACTCAAGGAAAAAGATCTTGGGGTGAGTATAACACCAGGCACATCTCCTGAAGCGCACATCAACCAAATAACTGCTGCAGCATATGGGCGCCTAGCAAACCTCAGAACAGCATTCCGACATCTTAATAAGGAATCGTTCAGGACCCTGTACACCGTATACGTTAGGCCCATATTGGAGTATGCGGCACCAGTTTGGAACCCACACCTAGCCAAGCACGTAAAGAAAACTAGAGAAAGTGCAAAGGTTTGCAACAAGACTAGTCCCAGAGCTAAGAGGTATGTCCTACGAGGAGAGGTTAAGGGAAATCAACCTGACGACACTGGAGGACAGGAGAGATAGGGGGGACATGATAAACGACATACAAAATACTGAGAGGAATTGACAAGGTGGACAAAAACAGGATGTTCCAGAGATTGGACACAGTAACAAGGGGACACAGTTGGAAGCTAAAGACACAGATGAATCACAGGGATGTTAGGAAGTATTTCTTCAGCCACAGAGTAGTCAGTAAGTGGAATAGTTTGGGAAGCGATGTAGTGGAGGCAGGATCCATACATAGCTTTAAGCAGAGGTACGATAAAGCTCACGGCTCAGGGAGAGTGACCTAGTAGCGATCAGTGAAGAGGCGGGGCCAGGAGCTCGGACTCGACCCCCGCAACCTCAACTAGGTGAGTACAACTAGGTGAGTACACACACACACACACACACAATCCAGCCAAATGCAAAGTCATGAAGATTGGGGAGGGGCAAAGAAGACCGCAGACAGAGTATAGGCTAGGTGGACAAAGACTACAGACCTCACTCAGGGAGAAAGACCTTGGGGTGACCATAACACCGAGCACATCACCGGAGGCACATATCAACCAAATAACTGCTGCAGCATACGGGCGCCTGGCAAACCTGAAAATAGCGTACCGATACCTTAATAAGGAATCGTTCAAGACACTGTACACTGTGTATGTTAGGCCCATACTGGAGTATGCAGCACCAGTCTGGAACCCACACCTGGTCAAGCACGTCAAGAAGTTAGAGAAAGTGCAAAGGTTTGCAACAAGGCTAGTCCCAGAGCTCAAGGGAATGTCGTACGAGGAAAGGTTAAGGGAAATCGGACTGACGACACTGGAGGACAGAAGGGTCAGGGGAGACATGATAACGACATACAAGATACTGCGGGGAATAGACAAGGTGGACAGAGATAGGATGTTCCAGAGAGGGGACACAGGGACAAGGGGGCACAACTGGAAGCTGAAGACTCAGACGAGTCACAGGGACGTTAGGAAGTATTTCTTCAGTCATAGAGTTGTCAGCAAGTGGAATAGCCTAGCAAGTGAAGTAGTGGAGGCAGGAACCATACATAGTTTTAAGAAGAGGTATGACAAAGCTCAGGAAGCAGAGAGAGAGAGGATCCAGTAGCGATCAGTGAAGAGGCGGGGCCAGGAGCTGAGTCTCGACCCCTGCAACCACAATTAGGTGAGTACAATTAGGTGAGTGTGAGTACACATACACACACACACACAGTCGTTACGAGTCCACATAATTGTAAGGGTCTTACTATAAGCAGATTACGTTGGGAGATAATAGGTGTTGGACTTATTGAGCTCTTTAGAGAGACACCTGAGCTCGCCTGAAAGTGATAAACAGAGTTTCAAGTAATAGACTGCAGTAAAACCAAGAGTTTAGACGCAGTATATAATTATACCAAACTGCATCAAAGCATCGAATTAGTGAGAGAGAGGATTTTGAGTCGTCAGTTTTACCAGTTTCCCACTGATACAAGCCGACCCATGAAATTGACAATATATTTTTTTACCCGCTAACTGTAGGAGGAAAAAAATAGGTAAGTTCTTCTACTGAGGAGAAATATTCATGAAGTAGTGAGAATAAAGTAGAATTTTCCGCCTTGCCTATACTTGCCTAATTTACCAGTTAAAAGTAATCATATAGAGTACTGTCGTGGGCAGGACGGATGAGTGCCTAGCTAGAGACACATACAAAAATATAGTAAAAAATGGCAGGATGAAGAAGCAAGGGTAGCGAGGATGACTAAGCCAGGTTTAAGTTGAAAATTCTGTAAAATAAGAAAAAAGGTGTTTGGCAGTCCAAAACCCCGGCTCCCCAAAAGGAAGGGGTATAAAATTAAAGTTAAAACGCAGGAAAGAGGGAAAAGGGCCCCAAAACCCCGCCCCCCCCCCATAAAAAAGGCTAAAGGGGGAGCTATAAACCACCCATGAAAAACCAAAATTTTGATCATTAGGAGGAAAACCAAAAAAAGGGGGCCGCTTTAAAAAAAACTCACAAACAAGGAAAGGGCCCATTCTAAGTAGCAACAACAAAAAACCCCAACACAAAATATAAAAAAAACAATACATTAATTAAAATGTGGCCACGGGGATGGGGAAATTTTTCCAATAGGGCCGGGAAAATGGTTAAAATTTTAGGGATCCGGTTTAAAACACGGGATATGAAAAATTTCATCCAAAAATTAAAATTTTTGGCCATTAAAATATTAAGCTTTAAACTCCCCTAAAACCAAAATTTTGATTTACATTTTAGGGGAACACGCACACACAACACACAACAGAAAAACAAACCACAAACAAAAACACCAAACAATGAAACAACAAAAACACACACTAAAAACACCAAAAACCAATACAACAAAAACCCACAACAACCCCAACCAACCACCACACAAAACCCCAAACCACCCAACACAAAAAAACAAACAAAAATAAAGCAAAACCACACACCACAAAACCCCCCCACACCCCCACACACACACACACACACACAACACACACCCCACACACACACACACACACACACACACACACACACACACACACAAACACACAACACACAACACACACCCACACACACACACACACACAACACACACACACACACACACACACACACACACACACCAACCACACACACACA
>NC_069421.1:47422427-47424927 GCF_026875155.1 Cherax quadricarinatus
CACACAAACACACACACACACACACACACCCCAACACCCCTTTACCCCCCACCCCCCAAAACAAAACACACAAAACACACACACACACACACACACACACACACACACACACACACACACACACCCACACACACACACACCCCAAAATACACAACACACACCCCCAAAACCCCCACACACCCCCACAACCCCCACAACACACACACACAAAACACACACACACAAAACACACACACACACACACACACAAAACACACACACACCACACACCCACACACACCCCAACACAACACAAAACACACCCACACACACACACACAAAACACACAAAACACCCCCACCCAACACAAAACACACACACAAAACACAACACACACACACACAACACACACACACACACACAAAACACCCCACACACACACACACACATACACCCCAAAAACCCCACACACCCCCGACACACACCCACACAAAAAAAACCCCCCCCCAAAACAACACCCAAAAACCACACACACACACACACCCCAAAACACAAACACACACCACACACACACACACAAAAAAACACACACACACACACACACACACGGTATGGAGGAGCAGTAAAAAAGGGAGGGAACAAAGGGGGGAGAAAAAAATTAGGAGACTTTTTTAAAAAATGGAAAAAGGGCCTCTCTGTGAAATTGGAAAGGGGGTTTGGGGAAAGGAGAAAAAGAATTGGGAGGCAAAAGTCGAAACCCCGTAGCCAAATGGGGGTTTCCTAAAAGTTGAGTTTAAAAGGGCGGGAGCGGTTACAGGGCATTTGACCAGAGAAGACACAAAATTTTGAAGCTGCGGGGCTGAAAAAGGAAAGGGAAAAGGGAATTTAATAAAATTATGCAAAGGGCCACATCAATCTGCCAAGGAGGACCAAGGAGTAAAAAGGGAAGATCAACTTTTTGCAGAGGAGAGGGTGTAGGCCCGAATGCTGGGGCAAAAACAAGGCTATCAAACCAAACGGGAAAAATAAAGGGGAGAAACAAAACCACCACGGGCGGATCCAAGCCAAAAGGGGGGAGGCAATGCGGGGAAAAAAGGGGCAAAATCAGTTTTATCCATGGGCTTCAGGAGAGGGGAAAAAGGGACACCCACTGAAAGGAACGGGAAAGGGAAAGGGAAAGGAAAATTGAAAAAATTCATAAAGAAATAGGTGAAGAGGGGGACGAGATTGAAAAATTTTCAAGAAAGGGGGGGTACTCGAAGGTAGAAACCGCCCCTTTCAAGCTAAATTTTTAGGCCGGAAACATTGCGGAACGGGATCCTCCAAGAAAACCACAAATTGAAATACTCGGAAGAGTACAAGAGGGTGTTCCTAACAGAGACAGAAAAAAAACAAACGACAGCAGCTGAGGGGAGGGGACAAAAAAGCGAAAGGAGCTAGGAAAAGAGCCCAAGGAGGGAACCAGCAGAGGCAGTCAGAGCAGGACAGAACAGAAAGGGGCAAGCCCACACACAACCCCTCAGAACCACACAACCTATCACACCCATCCCAACAAAACCCAAAAAAAACAATCCATCCCCCCAAAACCTCCCCCCCAACACCAAGCTATAAAAACCCCCACAGTAGGCCACCGGGTCTCCCACCCTAAACGGGCCCCCCAAACCACATTTTTGGAAAGGAAACAAAGGGAATGGTACAAAAACCGCTGAGGGAAAAACCAAATAATTGGGAGGAGGGGCCCAAAAAAGTAAAAAAGAAGCATCACCGGGACATCATAGCTCTCACAAAACCAAGCTTACAGGTATGATAAACAAAGCCATTTTTCCAAGGGGAATACCAAATCCTAAAAAAGACAGAGGGAACAGGGGGGTGGGGGAGGGGCTTTCTGAAAAAAAAATTCGCTGGAATTTTAAATGACTGGAGAGAGAAGAAGCGGAGAAAAAGTGATTACAAAAGGGGGGAACACTTCACTCTGGAGGTCCCAAGGTGGTAATAGCAGTGATGTAAAACCCACCACAGAACGCAGGGGGCCCAAAGGGCAAGAGTACACGGGGAGAAATTTAAGCGATGGTTTACACACTGGCTAGGGGGCCCAGAATGGAGCTCATGCATGCAGGGCAAAGCTCCTGATGGGGGGTTGATTTTAAAAACCAAAAGGAGATAGATTGGGAGAATTTTGGACCCACAGGGGGGCCCAAAGATATTTGGGAGGGCCCAAAATTTTGATGGGGGTTGGTACTGGAGAACTTTCATGAAACCAACACGAAAGGGAACACTACAAGAGAAAAAGGAGGGGATAAACCAAAAGGGCTGGCTTAGTATTCACCTTCAAAAGTGCAGATATCGGGGACACACAAAATTAAAAGACCCCTTGGGGCCAGTGACCATGTGGTTTTAAGCTTCGAAAACACAGTAAAAGCTACAAGTGGGGGGAGAACAAAAGGCCAGGACAAATTTAAACCAAACTACAAAAAGGGGGACTACACGGGAAATTGAGGAACTACCTGAAGGGGGTTTAAGG
>NC_069421.1:47432427-47537427 GCF_026875155.1 Cherax quadricarinatus
ACCACCACAACCCACACACCAAAAAAATTTCCCCAAAAAAACAAACTAAAACACAAACAAAAATCACCATCAAAAAACCCCCAACATTTCCAAAAATAAAACAAAACAAAAAAACAACAAATTTAAACAAAAAAACCCATGAGGAGGATGAGCCAGCAAGACTGGATCTTGTGTTCACCCTGAGCAGTTCAGACATTGAGGACATCACTTACGAGAGGCCTCTTGGAGCTAGCGATCATGTGGTTCTGAGTTTTGATTATATAGTAGAGTTACAAGTGGAGAAGGTAACAGGAACTGAAGGAGACAGGCCAAACTATAAAAGGGGGGACTACACAGGCATGAGAAACTTCCTGCAGGAGGTTCAGTGGGACAGAGAAATGGTAGGAAAATCAGTAAACGAGATGATGGAATATGTGGCAACAAAGTGCAAGGAGGCAGAGGAAAGGTTTGTTCCCAAGGGAAACAGAAATAATAGGAAGACCAAAACGAGTCCTTGGTTTAATTAACCGAAGGTGTAGGGAGGCAAAAACTAAGTGCAACAGAGAATGGAAAAGGTACAGGAGGCATAGGACCCAGGAAAACAAGGAGATTAGTAGAAGAGCCAGAAACTAGTATGCACAGATAAGGAGGGAGGCCCAGCGACAGTATGAAAACGACATAGCATCGAAAGTCAAATCTGACCCGAAACTGCTGTATAGCCACATTAGGAGGAAGACAACAGCCCAAGGACCAGGTGATAAGGCTGAGGAAAAAAGGGTGGAGAACTCACAAGAAACTATCAAGAGGTATGTGAGGAGCTCAACACGAGATTTAAGGAAGTATTTACAGTAGAGACAGGAAGGACTCTGGGGGGACAGACCAGATGGGGACACCAGCAAGGAATACACCAACAAGAGTTGGACGACATACATACAGATGAGGAGGAGGTGAAGAAACTGCTAAGGGACATCGATACCTCAAAGGCAATGGGACCGGACAACATCTCCCCGTGGATCCTTAGAGAGGGAGCAGATATGTTGTGCGTGCCACTTACCACAATCTTCAACACGTCCCTGGAAACTGGGCAACTACCTGAGGTATGGAAGACGGCAAATGTAGTTCCCATTTTTAAAAAAGGAGACAGAAAAGAGGCACTAAACTATAGACCTGTGTCATTGACGTGTATAGCATGCAAAGTTATGGAGAAGATTATCAGGAGGAGAGTGGTGGAGCACCTGGAACGGAACAAGAGTATAAATGCCAACCAGCACGGATTCATGGAAGGCAAATCCTGTGTCACAAACCTTCTGGAGTTTTATGATAAAATAACAGAAGTAAGACACGAGAGAGAGGGGTGGGTTGATTGCATCTTCTTGGACTGCAAGAAGGTCTTTGACACAGTTCCTCACAAGACATTAGTGCAGAAGCTAGAGCATCAGGCGCATATAACAGGAAGGGCACTGCAATGGATCAGAGAATACCTGACAGGGATTCAACAACGAGTCATGGTACGTAATGATGTATCAGAGTGGGCACCTGTGACGAGCGGGGTCCCACAGGGGTCGGTCCTAGGACCAGTGCTATTTTTGGTATATGTGAACGACATGATGGAAGGGTTAGACTCAGAAGTGTCCCTGTTTGCAGATGATGTGAAGTTAATGAGGAGAATTAAATCAGATGAGGACCAGGCAGGACTTCAAAGAGACCTGGACAGACTGGACAACTGGTCCAGCAAATGGCTTCTCGAATTTAATCCTGCCAAATGCAAAGTCATGAAGATAGGGGAAGGGCACAAAAGACCACAGACAGAGTATAGGCAAGGTGGCCAAAGACTGCAAACCTCACTCAAGGAGAAAGATCTTGGGATGAGTATAACACCGAGCATGTCTCCGGAAGCACACATCAATCAGATAACTGCTGCAGCATATGGGCGCCTGGCAAACCTGAGAACAGCATTCCGATACCTTAGTAAGGAATCGTTCAAGACACTGTACACCGTGTATGTCAGGCCCATACTGGAGTATGCAGCACCTGTCTGGAACCCGCACTTGATAAAGCACGTCAAGAAACTAGAGAAAGTACAAAGGTTTGCGACAAGGTTAATTTCCAGAGCTAAGAGGAATGTCCTATGATGAAAGATTAAGGGAAATCGGCCTGACGACACTGGAGGACAGGAGGGTCAGGGGAGACATGATAACGACATATAAAATTCTGCGTGGAATAGACAAGGTGGACAAAGACAGGATGTTCCAGGGAGGGGACACAGAAACAAGAGGCCACAATTGGAAGTTGAAGACACAAATGAGTCAGAGAGATATTAGGAAGTATTTCTTCAGTCATAGAGTTGTCAGGCAGTGGAATAGCCTAGAAAATGACGTAGTGGAGACAGGAACCATACACAGTTTTAAGACGAGGTTTGATAAAGCTCATGGAGCGGGGAGAGAGAGGGCCCAGTAGCAACCGGTGAAGAGGGGGCCAGGAGCTAAGACTCGACCCCTGCAACCACAAATAGGTGAGTACAAATAGGTGAGTACACACACCCACACCCCCCACCCACACACAACTAACACACACACAACACACACACACAACACACCACACCACACACACACAAACCCAAAACAACAAACATACCACACACACACACACACACACCACACAACCCACACACACACACACAACTAACACATACCACTACCACACCACACACACACACAAAACACACAAAAACTAAACACACATATACACACACACACAACAAAAAAAAAAAAAACACCACACAAAACAACAACACACACACACACACAAACACACCAACACATACACACACCCCCCAAACACAACTAACACATACACACTCCACACACACACAACACACCACACACACAACACACACACACAACACCAAACACACACCCACACACACACACCACCCACACACACAAAAAATAACAATACACCCTCACACCACACCACCACCACAACCACACACAACACACACACCACACCACCGCACACACCACACCACACACACGTAGGGACAGCGGCGCGCTATCACGCCGTCGTGCTCCGGGGTTTTAAGTGTTTTTGGGGGCTACCTAAGTGTTCTGCAAGGGTTGCAAATGGAGGGTATGAACAATCCCAGAAGTTTTTTTTTTTAATGCCTGAGCCACATAATGTGGGGAGACCCACAATTTTGTAAGTGATCTGGTGAAAAAATTGAAAGCGTTGTGGCGCAGGCTAGTGTGGTAACAGGCGGCGTGTTTTACCAAAGTGTCACCCAAGAAAGGGTAATAAAGTGAAACAATAGTGTGGACCATGAAAGAAATACAAGTGAATAGGGTATACATATTAAAACGAGAAGAAATTGAGGTGGATTCTACGCCAGTGACTTACATCGACTGGATCTACGCCAGGGACTTCACATACGACCTGGACAATCTACAGTGCTAAGCTGCACTACAGTATCTGTATCACTATTAGTGTTCAGTTTTTGGGTGTGGGTAAGGTTCCAATTAAACCGCCAAGCTGAATGAAATGGTCACTAACTCCATAGCTACGAATAAAAGAATAGGTACTCCATTATTCAATAAGGTTTTAGCAAATGGTAATCCATTGAACAAGGCGATTAATTCACTTATAGCAGGTCGAGCATAGGCAACACTGTAAGGGTTGGAGCTCAGAGTCACAAGAGGTTGTGACACAAGGCGACACTGAGAATCTACATTAACACTCCAAGATCAAGCCACCTACTTTTTCAGACACATTAATAAACCACACATAAGTTCGACACATATTTACACACACACACACCACACACACAACACACACACACACACACACACACACACACACATCAGACTGGACACCTGGTCCAGCAAATGCTTTCTCGAATTTAATCCGCCATATGCAAAGTCATGAAGATAGGGAAGGGCAACAGAAGACCACAGCCAGATATAGGCTAGGTGGCCAAAGACATGTGCAAACCTTCACTCAGGAGAAAGACTTAGTGGGGTGGAGTATAACACCGAGCATGTCGCCGAAGCACGACATACAATCAGATACCTGCAGCAGCATATGGGCGCGCCTGGCAAAACCTTAGAACAGCATTCCGATACCTTAGTAAAGGAATCATTGCAAGACACTGTCACCGTGTATGTCAGGCCCATATATACACTGGTTATGCAGCACCTTTTGGGGAACCCGCACTGATAAAGCACGTAAAGAAACTAGAGAAAATTACAACAGGATTGTCGACCAGGTTAGTTCCAGAGCTAAGGGGAATGTTCCTATGAAGAAAGAGTAAGGGAAATCGGCCTGAACGACACTTGGAGACAGGAGTGGTCAGGGAAGACAGTATACGTCATATAAAAAACTGCGTGGAAATAGACAAGGTGGACAAGGACAGATGTGTCCAGGGAGGGGACACAGAATCAAGAGGCCACAATTGGAAGTTGAATGTACACAAATGAGTAGAGAGATAGTCGGAAGTTATTTCTGTCAGTCCATAGAGTTTGTAAGCAGAGGAATAGCCTAAAAATG
This sequence comes from Cherax quadricarinatus, assembly GCF_026875155.1. NCBI lineage: Eukaryota > Metazoa > Arthropoda > Malacostraca > Decapoda > Parastacidae > Cherax > Cherax quadricarinatus. The sequence goes on from NC_069421.1 coordinate 47,436,949, forward strand.
ACGTAGTGGAGGCAGGAACCATAACACAGTTTTAAGACGAGGGTTTGATAAAGGCTCATGGAGCGGGAGAGAGAGGGCCAGTAGCAACCGGTGAAGAGTCGGGTGGCCATGAGCTAGGACTCGGACCCCTGCAACCCACAAATAGGTGAGTACAAATAGGTGAGTACACACACACAACATATATATTATACACCACACATACACAAACACACACACACACACATACACACCACCCACAACACACATACCACACACACACACACACACATACACATCACACTACACACACACACACACACACGACACCACACCACACCCACATCACACATCCATCTGTAAAGTAAGTGCCGGTAATGTCCCCCAGGAGGGTTGGTGGTCAGGTCCACAAGAAGGTTGTGGGCACCAAGGAACCACTGAAACTTACCTTAAATGCACAAGCCTCCAACCTTTCAGTACATAAAAAACCCACGACATAATTTCCACACACAATTACACACAAAATTACACACACACACACACAAACCACACACACACACACAACGTACAATCACACACACACACACACACACACATTATCACACACACACACACACACACAACATAAACACTCCCTACCCTCCCTCACCACCTACATCTCCCTACTTTCCCCAGATCCCTCCCCTCCTCCCCCGTTCACTACCTAAACCCTCCCCACCCTCCCCGCACCAGCTCCCACATAGCCACAGATTTCACTCCACACTGTCCCCCACCACACTCATGACATACACACTACTAACCCTAACATATCAGAACTACATAGGGGTTTTTCCTCCCACTCTGAGGCATCAGATAAAACAAAAATTGGTTGCCAGAGAGCAACAAGAAAAACCAAGGGACAGGAGGAGGAAAATTTTCAAAGGAAGATTGGGCAGCAAGAGCTTCATAAAAATAGGATCATGAATGGGAAAAGAAACTAGAAGAACTTAGCAGGAGAATGGAAGAGAGATAGAGTATGGAAAGCAGGAGTGGGAGGTGCATGTCAATGCAGCGAAACTAGGAAAAACAAGTTAGAATAGGAATTAAAGAATCTGAAACAGCCTAAAGAAACTTAAAGAACATTTTAGGGATTGACAACAGAGACTTGCTACCTCAGTTCACAAAGCTAAAGTGGGACTGTATGGAAAAGAAGGGCACAACTGCATGGAGATGCCTCAATCAGGAGGAGACGTAGCAAATGAAAAGAGCTAATCTTTATGTGGAGGCCCTAACAGACAACAACAGAGCCCAATGCAAGCCGAGAAGGAAAATACAGTCCACTGACTCCCAGAACATTATCCAGTGGAAACAGATGAAAGGAAAGCTGCAGTGGAGGAAACCAAATTAAATGAGGGGATACACAGGGATATGCAGTGGGAGAATGAAAGGGTGAGGTCAGTTCTTGTGTATGGGCTTCCAGGGAATCGAAGGGAAACTTAGAAAGTTCAAGAAAACACAATGGGGACGAAAAAAGCCATTGTAAGCATCATGAAAGCAATAGGATAAACGAATGATATCCCAGCTGGAAAATTTATTCGAGAATAGGGGTTTGTAAGAAAAAAGAACCCGGACGTGAGAGTGACCTGCAAGGCATAAGCGACTTCGACCAGGATCCTTCAGGAGAAAGCACGATTATGAGGGACATGACCGGCATACAGGAAGGTGTAACTCCTGACGCGACAGAACAGCAAGAAGAAAGGATGAAACTGAGAGAGAAATTGGTACAAAGGCGAAAGGAGAAAGAGAGGGGATGGAGAAGACAGAACAGAGATCCCAGACCCAGGAAAAAAAAAAGAAAAAGATCAAACATCTGCCTCCCTCACAACTACCTATAGAAGCCTCCAACCAGTCAATCTCCAGTGCACCCAACCCTCTAGCATCCAACCCCCCCATTGCCCCCTCCATCCCCATTCCCCCCATAACAGTTACAAACTTCACCCCCACGCATCGTGATCCCATAGTTCCTTACCATGTCTTCCTCCCACTTCGCCCAACCCCAATAACTCCCAGACCACAGTCTTAAAAAGAAGTTGAAGGTGTGTTATACAAATGCAGATGGAATAACAAACAAGTATGAAGGATGGCACGAAAGAATCAAAGAGACTTCCCGCAGACATAATAGCACTCACAGAAACAAAACACACCAGAATAATCACAGATTCATTCTTTCCATCCGAGGATATCAAATGCCTCAGGAAAGACAGAGGGAGGAGAGGTGGGAGGAGGAGTTGCCACTGCGAATTAAAAACCATTTGGGGTTTTGATGAAGAAAATGGAAGGAAATGAGAGAGGCATGGTCGAAAGGACTACTTAGTAGGAACAATCCAGTCTGGGAACGTACAGGTGGATAATTGTCAGTAATGCACAGACGCACCAAAGAACTGCAGGAGGCCAAGAGAAAATACGATGAGACAACAGAAGCAATGATCGACATCACTTAGCCGAGGTGGCCAGGAGTGAGTACACATGGTGGGGGAGCAAAGTTACTAGTTATGGTGATTTCAATACACAATGAGATTGACTGGGAAACCCCGGAGCCCCATGGGGGTCCCGAAAACATGGAGAGCCAAGATGATGGATGTGGTACTGGAAGAACCTCATGCCTCACCATGTTTAGAGAACAACTACCCAGAAATGAGAAGAGAAATGACCAGCAAGTTTGGACCTTGTATTCATCCATGGAGTAGTTTCGGACATGCGAGGGTATCAGTATGAAAGGCCTCCTTGAGCTAGGTGATTCAATTGGGTTCTGGTGCTTCGACTACATAGTTGAAAGCTCCAAGTGGCGAGAGTAGAAGGATTTGGCTTGGAAAAAACCAAACTACAAAAGGAGGGAACTACTCCCAGGGCATGAGGAACTTCCTTCCAAGACATTCAGTGGGATAGGGAACTGACAGAAAACCAGTACAAGAAAATGAATTGGACTAATGTAGCAACAAAATGCAGAGGAGGCAGAGGAGAGGTTTGTTTCCCAAGGGAAACAGAAATAATGGAAGAACAGAAACGAGTCCTTCGTTCACCCAAAGGAGTAGGGAGGCAAAAACTAGGTGTACTAGAGAATGGAAATAGGTACAGAAGACAGAGAACTCAGGAAAATAAAGAAATCAGCAGCGAAGAAGCCATAAGACTAATATGCACATATAAGAAAGGGAGGACTCAGAACAATATGAAAAATGACAAAGCATCAAAAGTAAAGACTGACCCTAATGCTGTTATGTACAGCCACATTCAGGAGGAAAACAACAGTCAATTGACCAGGGTAAATCAGACTGAGGAAGGGTGATGTGGGAATTCACAGAAAACGACCGAGATGTATGTCAGGAGCTCAACACAAGATTTAAAAACCAAGGTAATTACAGTGGAAACCAAAAACTCAGAGGAATCAGAACAGGGGGCACACCAGCAAAGTGCTTGGGATGAGGTAAGCATATAAACAAGGAGGAGGTGAAGAAAGCTGCTATGCGAACTTGACACCTCCAAAGGCGGTGGGACCAGACAACATCTCTCCATGGGTCCTTAAAGAGGGAGCAGAGATATTGTGCGAAGCCTTATTAACAATAGATCTTCAAACACATCAAATTTGAATACTGGCAACTCCGCTGAGGTATTGAAAATGTTCAAATGTAGTCCCAAATTTTAAAAAGGGAACAGACATGAAGCACTAAACTACAGAACCTGTATCACCTATACGTTTATAGTATCAAGGTCATGGGAGGGGGGGGAGAGATCAGTGCGCATAGGGTGAGTAGTGGGTGCGCACCTGGAAAGAAACAATGTGTATAATGACACCAGCACGGTTTTTCAGGGAAGAAAATCCTGTGACACAGGACTGACTAAGATTATGACAAGGTGACAGAATTAAGACAAAGATAGAGGGTGGATCGACTGCGTAATTTTGGACTGCAAGAAGCCTTCGACAACAGTTCCCTCACAAGAGGCCTACTGCATAAGCTTAGAGGACCAGGCATCACATAACAGGAAAAGGCACTGCGAATGGATCAAGAATATCTGACAGGGAGCGACAACGAGTCATGGAACGCGACGAGGTGTCAGAGTGGGCGCCTTGACAAGCGGGGGTTCCACAGGGGTCAGTCCAAGGACCTGGCTTTTCTTGGGATAACGTGAAGCGATCATAACGGAAGGGATAGACTCAGAAGTGTCCCTTGTTTGGCAATGATGTGAAGTTTAATGAGAAGAAACAAATCGGACGAGGTTCAGGCAGTACTACAAGATACCTGGACAGAGCTACAAAGCCGTCCAGCAACTTGCTGCTCCTTGATAGTAACCCTGCCAAAATGCAAAGTCCATGAAAAGATTGGGGAGGGAAAAAGAAGACTGCAGACACACATATAGTTTTTAGATGGCCAAATACTGCAAACCTCACTCAAGGGAATAAGATCTCTGGGGGTTGAGTATAACACACGAGCATATCTCCTGAGGCGCACATCAATCAGATAAACTGCTGCAGCATAAAAACTGGCGCGCTGCAAATCTACGGATAGCGATCCGATACCTCAGAAAGGATTCGTTTAAGACTTCTGTACACCATCTACTCGGCCCATACTGGAGTAGCAGCAAGCACCAGTTTGGAATCCACACCTAGTCAATGCACGTGAAGAAATTAGGAGAAAGTGCCAAAGGTTTAGGCAACAATGTACTATTCTCAGATCTACGGGGATTGTCCTATGAAGACCTGTTTGAGGAAATGCGGCCTGACGAACCATTGGAGGCCAGGAAGGGTCAGGGGAAACATGATAACGACATATAACATACAGCGCGAATAGACCGAGGTGGACAAAGACGGGATGTTCCATGAGATGGGACACAGAAAACACAAAGAGTCACAATTGAATTAAGACCCAGATGAATCAAAGGGATGTTAGGTAATTTTTTTCTTGCATCCTAGAGTAGTCATGCCATGGAAATAGCCAAGAAAGGGATGTTGGGGTGGAGGCAGGAACCATAACTTAGTTTTAAAGGAGAGGTTAATGATAGAGCTTCCATGGGGCAGGGAGAGAGAGGACTTAGTAAGCAATCAGCGAAAGGCGGCCGAGTCTGTGAATCGACCCCGTGCATACCACAAATAGTTGAGTACACACACACACACACACATCACACAACTAAACACACACAACATACCAACACACACACACACACCACCCCACACACAACTTAACACATACAACGCCACACACACACACACACACACACACACACACACACACACACACACACACACACACCACACACACACACACACACACACACACACACACACACACACATACACACACACACAACTAACACATACACACTCACACACACACACACACACACACACACACACAAACACACACACACACACACACACACACACACACACACACTACACACACACACAACACACACACACACAACACATACACACTCACAACACACACACACACACACACACACAACACACACACACACACACACACACACACACACACACACACACACACACACACACACACACACATACACACACACACAACTAACACATACACACCACACAACACACACACACACACACACACAAACACACACACACACACATGTATAGTATGCAAAATCATGGAGAAGATTATCAGGAGAAGAATGGTGGAACACCTAGAAAGGAACGATCTCATCAACAGCAGCCAACATGGTTTCAGGGACGGGAAATCCTGTGTCACAAACCTACTGGAGTTCTATGACATGGTGACAGCAGTAAGACAAGAGAGAGAGGGGTGGGTGGATTGCATTTTCTTGGACTGCAAGAAGGCGTTTGACACAGTTCCACACAAGAGATTGGTGCAAAAACTGGAGGACCAAGCAGGGATAACAGGGAAGGCACTACAATGGATCAGGGAATATTTGTCAGGAAGACAGCAGCGAGTCATGGTACGTGGCGAGGTGTCAGAGTGGGCACCTGTGACCAGCGGGGTCCCGCAGGGGTCAGTCCTAGGACCAGTGCTGTTTCTGGTATTTGTGAACGACATGACGGAAGGAATAGATTCTGAGGTGTCCCTGTTTCAGATGACGTGAAGTTGATGAGAAGAATTCACTCGATCGAAGACCATGCAGAACTACAAAGGGATCTGGACAGGCTGCAGACCTGGTCCAGCAATTGGCTCCTGGAGTTCAATCCCACCAAGTGCAAAGTCATGAAGATTGGGGAAGGGCAAAGAAGGCCGCAGACGGAGTACAGTCTAGGGGGTCAGACACTACAAACCTCACTCAAGGAAAAAGATCTTGGGGTGAGTATAACACCAGGCACATATCCTGAAGCGCACATCAACCAAATAACTGCTGCAGCATATGGGCGCCTAGCAAACCTCAGAACAGCATTCCGACATCTTAATAAGGAATCATTCAGGACCCTGTTCAACGTGTACGTTAGGCCCATATTGGAGTATGCGGCTCCAGTTTGGAACCCACACCTAGCCAAGCACGTGAAGAAACTAGAGAAAGTGCAAAGGTTTGCAACAAGACTATCCCAAGCTAAGAGGTATGTCCTACGAGGAGAGGTTAAGGGAAATCAACCTGACGACACTGGAGGACAGGAGAGATAGGGGGGACATGATAACGACTTACAAAATACTGAGAGGAATTGACAAGGTGGACAAAGACAGGATGTTCCAGAGATTGGACACAGTAACAAGGGGACACAGTTGGAAGCTGAAGACACAGATGAATCACAGGGATGTTAGGAAGTATTTCTTCAGCCACAGAGTAGTCAGTAAGTGGAATAGTTTGGGAAGCGATGTAGTGGAGGCAGGATCCATACATAGCTTTAAGCAGAGGTATGATAAAGCTCACGGCTCAGGGAGAGTGACCTAGTAGCGATCAGTGAAGAGGCGGGGCCAGGAGCTCGGACTCGACCCCCGCAACCTCAACTAGGTGAGTACAACTAGGTGAGTACACACACACACACACAACTAACACATACACACTCACACACTCACACACTCACACACACACACACACACACACGCACACACACACATACACACACACACAAACAAACAAACACACACACACACACAAACACACACAAACACACATACACACACACACACCTGTGACCAGCGGGGTCCCACAGGGGTCAGTCCTAGGACCAGTGTTGTTTCTGGTATTTGTGAACGACATGACGGAAGGAATAGACTCTGAGGTGTCCCTGTTTGCAGATGGCGTGAAGTTGATGAGAAGAATTCACTCGATCGAAGACCAGGCAGAACTACAAAGGGATCTGGACAGGGTGCAGACCTGGTCCAGCAATTGGCTCCTGGAGTTCAATCCCACCAAGTGCAAAGTCATGAAGATTGGGAAGGGCAAAGAAGACCGCAGACGGAGTACAGTCTAGGGGGCCAGAGACTACAAACCTCACTCAAGGAAAAAGATCTTGGGGTGAGTATAACACCAGGCACATCTCCTGAAGCGCACATCAACCAGATAACTGCTGCAGCATATGGGCGCCTAGCAAACCTCAGAACAGCATTCCGACATCTTAATAAGGAATCATTCAGGACCCGTACACCGTGTACGTTAGGCCCATATTGGAGTATGCGGCACCAGTTTGGAACCCACACCTAGCCAAGCACGTAAAGAAACTAGAGAAAGTGCAAAGGTTTGCAACAAGACTAGCCAAAGCTAAGAGGTATTGCCTACGAGGAAGGTTAAGGGAAATAAACCTAAACAAACACTGGGGGACAGGAAAGATGGGGGGGACATGATAAGACATAAAAAAAAATTTGAGAGGAATTGAAAAAAGGGGTGTACAAAGACGGATTTTCCCAGAGATTGGACACGGGTAACAAGGGGACACATTGGGGAAGCTGAAGCCCACAAAATAATCACGGGGAAAATTTATGAATATTTCTTAAAGCCACAGAGAAGCCCTTTAAGGGGAAATTTTGGGGAAAGTGATGTAGGGGACCAGGTTTCATAAAAACTTTAAGCAGGGGTTAGATAAAGCTACACGGCTCAGGGAGGGGTGACCTATTTACGACCCACAACTGGCCCTTTATTTTCCAACCCCACAAATTGCAAAGTTAAAAGATTAGGGTTAAAAAAGGGAACCGTAATGGAGTACAGTCTTGGGGGGCCCAGAGCCCTAAAACCTCACTAAAGGGAAAAAAGGATCTTGATTTGGTAAGAAAAGGGGCACATCTCCTGACCGCACATCAACCAAAAAAACGATGCAGCAATGGGGCTTGAAAAACCTAAAAAACAAAATTCCCCAAAACCGTGTACATGCCCCCCAATAATGGAGAATGCAGCACTAGTTTGGAACCCATACCGGGCAAGCAGAAAGGAAATTAGAAAAAGTGCAAAGGGGTTTGCAAAAGCCCTAATTTCCAATTTTAGGGTTATGCCCCAAACCGGGGAGGGGGTTAAGGGAAAAATCGACGGGACGACACTGAGGACAGGGGGAAGGAGGGGAAAGAAAAATAAGTATAAAGTACTTAGAAAAATTTGAGAAAGTGGATGGGGAAAGAAAATTTTTTCAAAAAGGGGGACCGCAAAAAGGGGGTTCACAACTGAAGATGAACACAGGGATTTTTAGGAAATATTTTTTCAGTCAAAGAGTGAAGTGTGAATACGAATCCATATATTTCTTTTTAAAAAGAGGTATGAAAGCCCCATGGAGCAAGGAGAGAAAGGAAACCCTTTTGGCGACCACGAAGAAGCGGGCCAGGAAACTGTGGGAAACGAAAACCCCCATAAACCCCAAAAAAGGTTTAGTACACATTTTTTCTAACCTAAACCCAAAGTGAGTCCCAGCGTCCTTGTTGAAAAAAGGACTAAACGAAATTTACTGATTTCCCGGAACTCGTGGCCTGTTATTTTTCCCCGAGTGTCGTGAAACAGAACCAAAACGAAAAACACACTTTTTCACCAAACGTCTTGAATACATGTTTCTGAAACCCAAAAACCCCCTCTTGGGCCTACCTATGCTGAGCATAAACACTATGAATTACACTTTGCTGACCACAAGTCCTCACCCCCGGGCCCCCTAAAAGCCTTCCCCAAAATCACAAGGTACACTTTATTTCTGAATTTAAACTAAAACCCCTTGAGCAGGGTTTAAACATACTCCATTTAAAACCCCCTTTAAAAACAGTAGAAAACACATCTATCATAACTTTTTAAGGGTCACGTAAAGACCCCACCATGATGACCTAAAATCACTTAAAGACAAAGCCATGATGACCAAAACCCCACTTAAAAAACACACCCTAAAACCCCCCAAAACCACTTAAAAAAGAAAACACCATGATACCAAACCCCACTTAAAAAACACCCCCTTGGGTGAAACCCAAACTCACTTTAAAGGGCACCCCCAATGATGACCTTTAAACCCCACTTTAAAAACACACCTTGATGAAACCAAAAACCACCCCCAAAACCACCATGAAAGACCAAACCCCCGTAAAAACACACCCCTATTTACCTATGCTCCCCGTAAAGGGCCAAACCCTGATGACCTAAACTCACTTAAAAAAACACAAGGATACCTAAACCACGTAAAGACACCCCCATAAGGGAAAAAAAAAAATTCAACTCACTTAAAAACAAAACCTAATGACCTCAAATCACTTAAAAACACCCATGAAGACCTAAACCACTTAAAGACACACCTTGATGACCTAAACTCACGTAAAGAAAAAACACCTAAAGAAACAAAACTTTCTAAGAACACACCCCCAAAACGAAAAACCAAAGACAAATCCCTGTTGACCCCAAAATTTACTTAAAGACACAAATTTTTACAACCAAAACTCATTGGGGAAACACCATGATATCCCCACCCCCACCCCTAAAGACAAATATGATGAAATAAAGTTAATTGAAGACCCCAAGACTCTAAAGACCCACCATATACCCCAAACTCCTTAAAGAACCCCATGATACCTAGCCACGCAAAGGAACCCCCATATGGGCCTAAACCCCCCCCTTAAAGGGCACACCATAATGACCAAAACTCACTTAAAGCCCCCCATTTTAACCTAAACTCACTTAAAGATAAAACATTTATAAACCCATGCTCACTTAAAAAAAAACACCCGATGAACCCAAAAATCACGAAAGACCACCAAAAAACCCCCCCAAATCACTTAAAAAACACACCATGATATCCTACACTCAAATTAAAGACACAAAAATAAAAGTAAAGTTAATTAAGACCGCAAACTCGTTCCCGTCCCGAGTGAGAGGTAAACAACTTGTTTTCCCGGAAGGGGAGCAAAACACACTCGCAGATTCCCTTTACTGATGCCCCCTGTTTAAAAACAGTACATATTTTTCCCTGAAAAAAATTTAAACTGGGCAACGAAAAAGGGAAAAAATAAAAGGGGGGGGGGGGCCCCTCTTTTTAAAATGTGGGTCACCAAAGGGTTTGAGGAAAAAAAAAATGGAAAAATTGAAACCCCAATAAAAATTAATTTTTGGAAACTTTTTTTCGGGAGCGAAATTTGCGTTTTTTCTTCCCAACCCTTTAAAAGAGAAGACATAAAAGTTTGTAACCCATGAGCCTTGCAATGGTAACCCCATGAGCCTTGCATGGGGTAACCAATGAACCCTTTCCTTTTGTAAAACCCAATTTAAACCCTTTCATGTGGTAACCCATGGGAAACCTGCTGTTAACCCAGAACCGGCATGTTTACCCATTTAACCGGGGCATGGTTTTTACCCCCTGAACCCTGCATGTGGAACCCATGAACCCGGCAAAGTGTACCCCTGAACCCTTTCATTTGTAACCCAGAACCGTGCAAAGTTTAACCCATGAGCCTTTTCATTTTGTAACCAAAGAACCCTGCATGTGAAAACCCTGAACCGGGGGATTTTTTAACCCATGAACCGTGCCCTGGTTTTCCCATGAACCCTGGGATGTGTTAAACCCCCTGAACCGTGGGATGTGTAACCCATTGGAAACCCTTTCATGTGTTTAACCCCTGAACCGGCATGTTTAGCCCATGAAAACCCGGGGATGTGTAACCCCTGAAAACCCTGGCCCGTGTAACCCATGAAACCGTCATGTGTACCCATGAAAACCCTTCATGTGTAAAACCCCTGAAAAATTTCAAGTGTAACCCATGAAAACCCTGCATGTGTTTAAACCCCCCCCAAACCTTTCCCCTGTTTAACCCATGAAAAAATTTCATGTGTTAAAACCCCGAACCGTGCATGTGTTTAAACCCCTGAACATTGCCCTGTGAAAACCCCTGAACCTGGCATGTTAACCCATGAACCGTTCATGTGTAACCCATAAAATTGAAAGTGTAACCCCAAAGAACCCTTTCATGTTAACCCATGAACCGTTTTATTGGGGTTTAACCCCTGAACCGTGCAAAGTGTAACCCTGAACCGTTTTATGTGTAAACCCCGAAAATTGCTGTGTAACCCATGAACCGGCATGTGTAACCCATGGGAACCCTTTATGTGTAACCCATGAACCGTTCAAGTTAACCCATGAAAAAAAACATGTGTAAACCCAGAAACCTTGCATTGGGGAACCCATGAACCCCTTTTTATGGGGGTTTTCCCCCGAACCGTTTATTGTAAAACCCATGAAAATTGCATGTGTAACCCATGAAAACCCTTTATGTGTAACCCAAGAAAATTGCATGTGTAACCCCGAACCCTGCATGTGAAAACCCCTGAACAAATTTCCCTTTTAACCCATTTAACCGTTCATTTTTAACCCATTTAACCCTTCGGTTTTAACCCATGAACCGTTCAGTGTAACCCTGAAAAAAAACATTGTAACCCATGAACCGTTTATGTTTAACCCCCCTGAAAATTGCATGGGAACCCAAGAAACCCCGCCCGTGTACCCCCTGAACATTTCCCTGTGTAAAACCCCTAAAACCCTTTTATGGGTAAACCCCCTGAACATTGCATTTGTAACCCCCTTTAACCGTGCATGGTGTAACCCTGAACCGTTCAATTTTAACCCATAACCCTTGGGAATTTTTAACCCATTTAACCGTTTTCAGTGTAACCCATGGGAACCCTTCAGTGTAACCCATTAACCGTTTTATGTGTAACCCCATGAACATTGCATTTGGGAACCCATTTAAAATTTCATTTGAAAACCCCTGAAAAAAGTGCATGTGAACCCATTTAACCGTTTTTTGGGTAACCCAATTAAACCGTGCATGTTTTAAACCCATGAACCGTTGGGATGTTAAAACCCCTTAAAACCCGGGGATGTGAAAAACCCTGAACCGTTCATTTTGTAACCCAGAACCGTTCATGGGTAAAACCCCTGAAAACCCGGGGATGGGGTAACCCATGAACCTTTTCATGGGGGGTAAACCCCTGAACCGTGCATGTGTAACCCAAAGAACCGTGCATGTGTAAAACCCCGAACCGTGCAAGTGTAACCCATGAACCGTTCAAGTGGAACCCTGAAGGCATTTGTAACCCAAAGAAAAAAAGTAGGGGTAAAAACCCATGAACCCCTTTTTAAGTGTTTAAACCCCTGAACCGGGTTTATGTGTTAAACCCCCCAACCGTGCCCTGGTAACCCATGAACCCCTTTCATTTGGAACCCCTTTAAAAAAAAATGAAATAACCCATTTAAACCCCCGCATTTTAACCCATGAAAAACCCTTCATGTTAAAACCCCTGAACATTGCAAAGTTAAACCCATGAAACCTGCATGGAACCCTTGGGAAAATTGCATGTGTAACCCATGAACCGTGCATGTGTAACCCCATGAACCCTTTTATGTGTTTAAACCCCTGAACATTGGGATTGTTAAAACCCCTGAACCTTGCATTTGTAACCCATGAAAACCTTTCATGTGTAACCCATGAACCTTGGCCCTGTGTAACCCCCTGACACTGCAGTTTTAAACCCATGAGCACGGGATGTGAAAACCCAAAGAGGGACTAGGGCATGTTTTAACCCATGAGCAAATGCAAATTTTAAAACCCCCGGGGCACTGCATGGGAAAAACCCCCGAAACAAATGCATGTGGAACCAATTTACAAATTTTCATTTTTTAAAACCCCGAAACCCTGCATTTTTTGTTTAAACCCCTTTTTCACTGCAAAGGGGTAACCCCTGAGCATCAAAAGTGTAACCCCTGAGCATCGCATGTGTAACCCATTAAAAGCACCATAAAAAAAACACAAACCCATGCCAAAAGGGAACCCACGACCCCTGCATGTGTAACCCACAGCAATGCATTTGTTTAAACCCCAAAAGCCCCTCATGTTTTAACCCAAGAGCACTCATGGGGTAAACCCAAAAGCACGCATGTGTAACCCACGAGCAATTTCCCCCTTTGTAACCCCCGAGCACTTTTCAAAAGGTAACCCAAAGAGCCCCTGGGATGTGGTTTAAACCCCCCGAGCCCCTTTCATGTGTAACCCCAAAAGCACCCGAGCAAGGTTTTAAACCCAAAAAACAAATGCATGTTTTTAAAACCCCAAAAGCACGCATGTGTAACCCCCCGAGGGACTGCATTGGGGTACCCACAGCACGCATGTGTAACCCACGGCAAAGGCAGTGGTAAACCAACACAGCACTTGGGATGTGTAAAACCCAAAGAGCACTGCATGTGAAACCCATAGGGACTGCATGTGGGAACCCCCAACACTGCATGTGTAACCCACAAAAACTGCATTTTTTTTAACCCCCCAGCACTGCATGTGTAACCCACGAGCAACAAAAAGTGAACCCACAGCACTGGGATGTGTAACCCCCGAGCACTGCATGTGTAACCCACGAGGGACTGCATGTGTAACCCACGAGCCCCTGGGATGTGTAACCCCACGTCATTGTATGGTTTTAACCCACGAGCAAATCATGTTTAACCCCCCCGAAACACTTCATTTTGTAACCCACGACACTTGGGATGGTTAACCCCCGAGGACGCATGGGGTAAACCCCTGAGCACTGCCTGGTAACCCAGGGGGGGGGGGGGGGGTTTTTTTAAGGGGGCACTGCATGTGTAAACCCACAGCAATTCTGTGTAAAACCCCCGAGCAATCATTGGGAAACCCCGGCACTTTTTTTGGGGGTTCCCCACGAGGACGGGAATTTTGGGAAAAGGGTCCCCCTGGGTTGGTTTAACCCCCCGAGCACTGGGATTTGTAACCCCGAGCACTTTCATGGTTTTTCCCCTACACTGCAAATTTTAAAAACCCCCGGGGCACTGCAAATTTTAAAAACCCCCGAACACTGCATGTTTTAACCCACGAAACACTGCATGTGTAAAACCCAAAGACACGCAAGTGTAACCCATGAGCACTGCATATTAACCCATGAGCACTGGCCCTGTGTAACCCCCCCGAACAAACCTTGTCCCCACCCCCGCACTGCTTTTTTAACCCCCCAGGGACTGCATGTGTAAACCCACAGCACTTTCATGTGTAAACCCACGAGCACTGCATGTGTAACCCACGACAAAAGCTGTGTAAACCCAAAGGGGCACTGGGGATGTGACCCCACCCCCCAATGCATGTTTTTAAACCCCGAGCTTCCCTGTGAAAACCCCACCTTCCCTTGTGTAAGTTTCCCCAAACGAGCCAAAGCATGTGGTAAACCCACGAGCACCTTGGGAAGGGTTTTAACCCCCCGAGCAAATTGGGGATTTTGTAACCCATGAGCACTTTCAAAGTGTAACCCCGGGACTGCTGTTTAACCCACGAGCAACTGGGATTGTAACCCACGGGGCCCCTGCATGTTTTAACCCATGAGACTGCATGTGTAACCCTAGCCCCTGCATGTGTAACCATGAGCCCCCTGCTGTGTAACCCACGACACTGCATGTTAAAACCCCCGAGCACTGCATGTGTAAAACCCCCGAGCACTGCATGGTTTAAACCCCCAACACTGCATGTGTTTTTCCCCCCCGAGACTGCATTTGTAACCCACGGGCAATGCAAGTGAAACCCACGAGGCACTGCATGTTAACCCACGAGCAAAAAACAAAGGTTTAACCCACAGCAATGCATGTGGTTTAACCCACAGCAATGCAGTGTAACCCCGAACATTGGGGATGGGGGTTGTAACCCACGGAAACACTGGGATGTGTAACCCTCGGGGCAATGCATGTTTTAACCCCCAGCAATGCATGGGGTTAAACCCCCGAGCAATGCAAAGGGGAAAACCCCCGAGCAATGCATGTGTAACCCACGGCAATTTCATGGGGTAAAATAAAGAGCCTGCATGTGTAACCCCCGACACGGGATGTGTAACCCACGAGCACTTGGCCCTGGTTAAAACCCATAGCACTGCATGTGAAACCCACCCAAACAAGCATGTGGTTTTCCCCGGAATGCATGGTAACCCCCAGCCCCTGGCCCTGTGTAAAACCCCCGAGCACGCATGGTAACCCCGACACTGCATGTGTAAGCCCTGAGCACTGCATTTTTAACCCAAAGAGACTGCATGTGTAACCCATGAGCACTGCATTGGGAAAACCCCTGACACTGCATGTGTAAAACCCAAAGACACTGCCCTTTGGTTTAAACCCATGACACTGCAAAGGGGTTTTAAACCCCTGATCCTGCATGTGGGAACCCCCTGACACTGCATGTGAACCCATGACCGGCAATGTAAAACTCGCCCCTTCAAAAAAAAACAAAAGCCAATTTCTTTGGGGTTTAAAGTTTATAAAAGACCAACCCCGATGAAGAAAAAAGAACACCAGGCAAAGGGTCATTTTGATTTTTTAAATGTCAGGGGGCCACCGGGCACTATAAATATCATGTGCTTTTTTTATCTGGGGATTTGAAAAAAAAGCTCATTGTTTGGGCCCAAAAGTAAACCATGAAGAATCACTTAAATTCCATTTGTGGGGTTTTTTTGCCCCCCAATACTAAGGGAAGTATTTATTAGGGAACGTTTCGGTCCAGGGACCTTGATCACTTGTAACGTCATTAATAAAGTTTATATATGGTTGAGAGTGAAGTGTGAAAGACGGTAAGTGACATGACTACAGTGCTACTGAAGTGAAATGCTGTCAGGTAGTCGATGAGGTCACGTGATTCCTGTTTTGTGAAGGAGGTTCAGCTCAGCCTCGTTGAATATTATGTATGTTAGTGTTTTGTAATTATTTTTAGCTTCCAGTATTATGTTCCAAGGCGTCAGAAACGGTACCTACTTCACAACAGAGGAATCACGTGACCTCATGGGCTACCTGACGCATCTCACATCCTCGTCAGCTGACCGACACTCTCAAGCATCACATTCAAGCATCTCTCTCTCTCTCTCTCTCTCTCTCTCTCTCTCTCTCTCTCTCTCTCTCTCTCTCTCTCTCTCTCTCTCTCTCTCTCTCTCTCTCTCTCTCTCTCTCTCTCTCTCTCTCTCTCAACCCTTTCTAAAATTTTCTCTTATACATTTAAAGATATATTTTTTTAATTTATATTAATGTAAAAATTAATAAATTTGTACCAAAATAACCTTAGGAAACTTAACTGACCTTATTATAACAAGCGAAATTTAAATTACCCTAATCCAGCTAAACATATTTAATGTAAGTTTAAAATTATTTAATAATAAACAAACACGATGAAATACATTTATTCGTAAGATTCAGAATGATTTTTGTGAAATAATTGAATAATAAAATTTTCGTTTGTCTTATTCAGCACAATATATATATATATATATATATATATATATATATATATATATATATATATATAAAATATATATATATATATTAATATATTTTATATATATATATATATATATATATATATATATATATAATATATATATATATATATATATATATATATATATATAAAAATAATATATATATGCAAAACAACCATTCTGAAAGAATAGAGAAATTCCAAGTGCTTTCGTGACTACTCACATTATCAAGTTCGTTGATAATGTGAGTAGTCACGAAAGCGCTTGGAATTTCTCTACTCTTTCAGAGTGGTTGTTTTGCATATTCTGAAATCACCTGTTTACTGTGATCTTATTGCATATGTATATATATATATATATATAAAATATATATATATATATATATATATATATATATATATATATATATATATATATATATATATTATATATATATATTATAAAATGTATATATATTTATATATATATATATATATATATTAGGACCTGTTTCCATAAGACACCTGTTGTCCATGTTTCCCCATCAGTAAAATGGGTACCTGAATGTTAGTCGTCTGTTGTGGATAGCATCCTGGATCAAAATTGACCTAATTATAAGAAGGTAGTAGGTTAGTAGACAACAACCACCCAGGGAGGTACTACCGTCCTGCCAAGTGAGTGTAAAACGAAAGCCTGTAATTGTTTTACATGATGGTAGGATTGCTGGTGTCTTTTTTCTGTCTCATAAACATGCAAGATTACAGGTACGTCTTGCTACTTCTACTTACACTTAGGTCACACTACACATACATGTACATGTTTATTTATACACACTCATCTGAGTTTTCTTTGATTTTATCTTAATAGTTCTTGGTCTTATTACTTTTCCTTTTATATCCATGGGGAAGTGGAATAAGAATCTTTCTTCCGTAAGCCATGCGTGTTGTAAAAGTCAACTAAAATGCCGGGAACAATGGGCTAGTAACCCCTTTTCCTGTAATAATTACTTAAAAGAATAATAAGAAGAAAATTGTCAAAGTGGGAAGTCTGAATGTGCGTGGATGTTGTGCGAATGATAAGAAAGAGATGATTGTGGATGTTATGAATGAGAAGAAGCTGGATGTCCTGGATTTAAGTGAAACAAAGATGAAGGGGGTGGGAGAGTTTCAGTGGAGAGGAATAACTGGGATTAGGTCAGGGGTTTCTAATAGAGTTAGAGCTAAAGAAGGAGTAGCAATAATGTTGAAGGATAAGTTATGGCAGGAAAAGAGGGACTATAAATGTATTAACTCAAGGATTATGTCGTGTAAAATAAGGGATGAATGTAAAAAGTGGGTTATAGTAAGCATTTATGCACCTGGAGAAGAGAGAAGTGTAGAGGAGAGAGTGAGATTTTGGAAAATGTTGAGTGAATGCGTGAGGAGATTTGAACCAAGTGTGAGAGTAATGGTGGTTGGGAATTCTAATGCTAAAGTGGGTAAAAATGTGATAAAAGAGAAGGTAGCTAATGAGAGGTTTTTACAAAGCAGAAGTGTTATAAGAAGAGCAGAGTATATGGAGAGTAAAAGAAAGATGAAGAGAGTGGTGAGAGAGTGCAAAAGGAGAGCGGATGATAGAGTGGGAGAGGCACTGTCAAGAAGTTTTAATGAAAACAAGAACAAATTTTGGAGTGAGATGAACAAGTTAAGAAAGCCTAGGGAACAAATGGATTTGTCAGTTAAAAACAGAGAAGGGGAGTTAGTAGATGGGGAGATGGAGGTTTTGGGTAGATGGCGAGAATATTTTGATGAAAGGGAGCCAGTAATTTCATGCACTGGCCAGGGAGGTATAACATCTTTTAGGAGTGAAGAAGAGCAGAATGTGAGTGTGGGGGAGGTGCGTGAGGCATTACGTAGAATGAAAGGGGGTAAAGCAGCTGGAACTGATGGGATCATGACTGAAATGTTAAAAGCAGGGGGGGATATAGTATTGGAGTGGATGGTATTTTTGTTTAATAAAGCTATGCAATTGGGAAAGGTACCTAGGGAGTGGCAGTGAGCATGTATAATTCCTTTATAAATGGAAGGGGGACAAATGAGATTGTAAAAATTATAGGGGAATAAGTTTACTGAGTATACCAGGTAAAGTGTACCGTAGGGTTATTATTGAAAGAATTAGAGGTAAAACAGAAAGTAGAATTGCGGATGAGCAAGGAGGTTTTAGAGTGGGTGGGGGATGTGTAGATCAAGTGTTTACATTGAAGCATATATGTGAACAGTATTTAGATAAAGGTAGGGAAGTTTTTATTGCATTTACGGATTTAGAAAAGGCATACGAAAGAGTGGATAGGGGAGCAATGTGGCAGATGTTACAAGTATATGTAACAGGTAGTAAGTTAAAATGCGGTTTAAAAAGTTTTTTGAGGTTGGAGGCCGGTTTGGGTTTGGAGAGGACTGGGAGACTAAATTTCCCCGGTTAAAAAAAAAGGGGCTTAGGGCAGGGAAAGTGTAATGTCACCCCTAGTTGTTTTAAAATATTTTTAGATGGGGTTTTAAAAGAAGTAAATGCTAGGGGGTTGGGAGGGGGGGGGGGATTTAAAATTTTGGGGAATCCCAAAAACAAAAGTTTTACACAGTTACTTTTTGCTAAAGATTTTGTTTCTTTTTGGGAGATTTAAAAAAAAAAATTGCAAAGGTTTTTGGAAAGAGTTTGGGAGTGTTTTTGTAAAAAGGGGAAGTTGAAAATGAAAAAAGATAAGAGTAAAGGGGTGAGGGTATCAAAAGTTTTGATGAAGAAAAATTGGATGTCACATTGGAGAGGGGGTATGGGAAGAAATGAATGTTTTCAGATATTTGGGAGTTGATTGTCAGTTGGGTGGGTTTTTTTGAAGGATGAGGTTTTTAAAAAGAATTGAAAGAGGGAAAAAAAAGGGAGTAGTGCATTAAGGTTTTTTTTTGGAGAAAAAAAACGTTATCAATGGAGGCAAAGAAGGGGGGAAAATATGGAAGTAAGTAGTACCAACACTTTTTTAAATTTGGGGAGTGAAGCTTTTAGTTATAAAAACTGTGCGAGGAGGCGGTTGGAAGCCGTGGGGGGTCCTGGGCTAAAGGGGAATGTTTTGGTGTAAATATTTTTGCAGAGTTTTTCGAAGTGGGAAAATTTAAAAGATGTGGTGTTTAAAAAATTTTTTTATTCAGGGGAGCTCAAGAGGGGTTGTTGAGGGGGGTTTGGTTTTTTTAGAGAGAATGGATCAAAGAAAATGGGTTGGGGGGCTTAAATTTTGTAGGGGAAGGGAAAAGGGGGGAGTAGGGGGGGGCATCCTCGAAAAAGGGTTTGGGGGGAGGGGGGGTTTAAAGGAGGTTATGTGGGCCCAGGAGCTTTTACTTTCCAGCCCGCGTGCTGAAACGTGTTTGATAGAAGTGAATGGGACGGGAAAGGTTTTTTTGGGAAACCCGAGGAAACTGTTGGAGTGTGAGCAGGGTAATATTTAGTGAAGGGATTTGGGAAGCGGTTTTTTTTATATAGACGGACTTGGTCCCGGGGGAAAAGGGAAAATACAATGCCTGCACTTTAAAGGAAGGAGTTTGGGATTTGGCAGTTTTTGGGGGGGAATTTTGTAATAGGCGGGAATATATAATTTGGGAAACCCGATATTATATTCCATACGGGGGTTTATTATATTTTTTCCCGGGCACTTTTTTAATGTAAATTATATATGCTTCTAAAAAAAATGTTGGGGGACCTCTGCAAAAAAAAAGTGGGTTATTGTGCAGTGAGGTGAGAACGAAAAGTTTTTCTAAGGAAAACATTGTTTTGTAGCCACGCAACCCGGAGGGTTCCCTCTGTAAAAACTTGCATTTTTTGGTCACGAGGTGCCCCGTGCCCAAAAATTTCCTTTGGTTTTTTAGAAAAATACCCCAGTTGAATGAATCTTTTGTGGCTAGCGGTTAGTGGCTAACGCATGGTGGAGTTTTGAAAAACTATGACCCCCGGGTTCAAAACCCCGGGCCCGGGGGGGGGTTGGTTTATTGTTATGTTTAAGTTGGGGGTTTTAAAAAAAAACGGTTTGGGTTTTTGCGGAAGTATAAATTTTGTAAACCCGTTATTTTCTGAACAGTTTTTTTTATTTGGGGGAGAGATATATAATTACAGGGGGTTTTTGCCACGTTATTTAAAAAGTTACCACACGTTATTACGAATTACCCACGTTATTACAGAATTAACCGCACGTTTTTACAGAAGTTCCAAACGTTATTACAGAAGTTTCCAAAAACGTTTTACAGAAGTTAAACCCCACGTTTTTAAGAAGTTTCCCCCAGTTATTTTCAGAAGTTACCCCCGTTATTTTCGAAGTTACCACACGTTATTAAAGAAGTTTCCGCCGTTATTAAAAAGTTATGTACGGTTTTTTACAGAAGTTACCACACGTTTTTACAGAAATTTCCCCCCGTTATTACGGGAAATTAAACCCCCACGGGTTTTTTACAGAAGTTAAAGCACGTTTTTACAGAAATTACCGCCCCGTTAAATTTCAGAAGGGTTGCCCCCACGTTATTCAGGAAATTTCTGCACGTTATTACAAAAGTTACCCAAAAGTTATTTTTAAAAAAGGGTTTCCAAAAGTTATTAAAGAAGTTTCCACACGTTATTACAAAAAGTTCCACACGTTATTACAGAAATTCCGCACGGAATTTCAGAAGTTTGCACGTTATTACAGAAGTTACTGCCGTTATTACAGAAAATTACAGCAAAGTTATTACAGAATTTACCGCACGTTTTTACAGGGCGTTACCGCCGTTATTACAGAAATTTCTGCACGGGTTTTTACGGAAAATTTTCCACACGTTATTACAGAAGTTACCCCCACGTTATTACAGAAAATTACCGCACGTTATTACGAAGTTCCGCCGTTTTACAGAAGTTACCGCCACGTTATTTTAAAAAAGTTACCACACGGGTTTTTACGAAGTTTTCCGCACGTTATTTAAAAAGTTTTCCTTTACGTTTTTTACAGAAATTACCGCAGTTATTACGAAGTTTCCCCAAAGTTTTTACAGGAAATTAAACCCCAACCCTTATTTCAGAAGTTTCCGCACCTATTTTCAGAAATTTAAACCCCCGTTATTACAGAAATTACCCCCACGTTATTCAAGTTTACCGCCCGTTATTTCAGGGAAATTACAAACCGTTTTTACAGAGGTTACCGGGACGTTTTTACAAAAAGTTAACCCCACGTTATTACGAAGTTTTCCACCCCGTTTATTACAGAAGTTACCAAAGTTATACAGAAGGGTTTCCGCACGTTTTTACAGAAATTACCCCCACGTTATTACGAAAATTACCACACGGGTTTTTACGATGTTACCTCACGTTATTTCAGAAGTTTTCCACACGTTATTTCAGACGTTTCCCCCGTTTTTTCAAAAAGTTACCGCAAGTTATTTCAGAAGTTACCCCAAAGTTTTTTACAGAATTTTTCCTCACTTTTTTACAAAAAAGTTTCCCCACCCTTATTAAAAAAAAGTTACCAAACGTTATTACAGAAGTTACCCCCACGTTATTTAAAAAGTTAAACCCCACGTTTTCAGAAGGGTTTCTGCACGTTATTACAGAAGTTTTCGGGCCCTTATTACAGAAGTTCCCCCACGGTTTTTAAAAGAAGTTCCCCACGTTTTACAGACGTTACCGCTCCCTTATTACAGAAGTAATGCCGTTAATTTTCGAAAAATTTCCACACGTTATTACAGAGTTACCCCACGTTATTTCGAAGTTACCCCCACGTTATTACAGAAAATTACCCCCACGTTATTACAGAAATTACCGCACGTTAATTTCAGAAATTACCACAAGTTTTTACAGAAAATTACAGGGACTTTTTTACAGAACTTTACCTCCGTTAAACAGAAGTTTTCCCCACGTTTTAAGAAGTTACCACACGTTTTTACAGAAGTTACCAACGGTTTTAAAAGAAGTTTCCGCATTTTTTACAGAAGTTACCCCAAAGTTATTACAGGGAAATTACCTTTAAAGTTTTTCAAAAAGTTACCGCACGGGTTTTTACAGAAAATTACCCACTTTTTACAGAGGTTACCGAAAGTTATTACAGAAGTTTCCCCACCCTTATTAAAAGAAGTTACCCCGTTTTTAAAAGAAGTTACCACCGGGTTTTTTCAGGGAAGTTACCGCAGTTATTACAAAAATTTCCCCCGTTATTTCAGAAATTACCCCAAAAGTTATTTCAGAAGTTACCTCACGTTATTACAGAAGTTACCACATGTTATTAAAAAGAAGGTTTACCAAAACGGGTTTTTTTGAAGTTACCCCACCCTTTTTTTACAGAAGTTACCACACGTTTTAAAAGAAGTTACCTCACCCTTATTTCAGAAATTACCACACTTTATTACGAAATTACAAAACCCTTATTACAGAATTTTCCGCACGTTTTTTACAGAAGTTACCCCACGTTATTTCAGGGGGTTACCGCACGTTATTACAGGGAAATTACCCCCCGTTTTTTACGGAAATTTTTTACTCGTTATTTCAAAAGGTTTCCACCCCGTTTTTTTTAAGAAAAATTTCCCACGTTATAAAGAAGTTTTCCGCACGTTTTTACGAAGTTTTCCACACGTTTTTCAGAAGTTTCCCACACGTTATTTACCCGAAATTTTCCGCCCCGTTATTTTTTTAAAAAATTACCCAACGTTTTTTTCCCGAGGTTTCCGCCCCGGGATTACAGAAATTTCCCCGTTTTTTTCCGAAGTTACCACCGTTTTTTTCAGAAATTTTCCAAAACGTTATTACAGAAAAATTCACACCCGGGTTTTTTAAAAAAGTTTCCGCCCCGTTATTACAGAAATTACCACACGTTATTACAAAGTTACCAAAAGTTTTTTACAGGTAGTTACCCACCCTTATTACAAAAAGTTACCGCACGTTTTACCCGAAGTTACCCCCACGTTATTGCCGAAGTTACCGCCGTTATTACAGAAATCACCCCACGTTATTACCCCCAAAATTACCACCGGTTTTTACAGAAGGGTTTCCACACGTTTTTCAGGAGTTCCCCACTTTATTTCAGAAGTTACCCCCCCGTTATTTCAGAAGTTACCACCCCGTTATTAAAAAGTTTCCCCCCGGGAAATTTCGAAGGTTTCCGCACGTTATTTCAGAAATTTCCTCACGTTATTCAGAAGTTACCCCAAAGTTATTTCAGAATTTTCCACACGTTATTACAGAGGTTACCGACGTTATTACAGAAGTTACCCCCGTTATTACAGGGAAATTACCACACGTTATTAAAGAAGTTTCCCCGTTATTACAGAAGTTTCCCCCAAAGTTTTTACAGAAGTTACCTCACGTTATTTTCGAAAATTACCACACGTTATTACAGAAGTTACCCCACGTTATTTCGAAGTTACCACACCCTTATTACAGAAGTTCCACCCCGTTATTTTTGAAGTTAACCCCCGTTTTTAAGAAATTACCACACGTTAAATTTTCAGAAGTTACTCATGGGTTTTTCAGAAGTTACCCACGTTTTTTACAGAATTTCCCCACGGGTTTTTCCAGAAGTTACCCCCACGTTAAATTTCAGAAGTTTTCCAAACGTTTTTACAGAGGTTAAGCACGTTTTTACAGAAGTTCCGCACGTTTTTACAGAAGTTTCCACACGTTATTTCAGAAGTTACCACCGTTATTTCAGAAATTACCACAGTTATTACAGGGAAAGGTTTCCGCCCCTTTTTACAGAAGTTTCCAACGTTATTACGAAGTTACCCAAAGTTTTTACAGAAGGGTTTCCTCACGTTTTTACAGAAGTTACCGCACGTTATTACAGGGAAATTTTCCACACCCTTTTTTTACAAAAAATTACCGCACGTTATTAAGAAGGTTTCCGCAAGTTATTACAGAAAATTAACCCCACGTTATTACGAAGTTACCACCTTTTTTTACAGAAGTTTCCCCCCACGTTTTTTAAAAAGAAGGTTTCCAACCCGTTATTACAGAAATTACCCCACGTTTTTTCAGAGTTTTTTCCCCGTTAATTTCAGAAGTTACCGCACGTTATTACAGAAGTTACCCCACGTTTTTTCAGAAGTTACCACACGTTATTAAAAGAAAAATTACCCCACGTTATTACAGAGGGTTTCCACACGTTATTACAGGGTTTTCCAAAACGTTTTTTTAAAAAAGTTACCGCAAGTTTTTACAGAAAATTAAACCCCACGTTTTTAAAAGGAAAGGTTTCTCACGTTTTTACAGAAGTTTTCCACACGTTTTTTCGAAGTTACCACACGTTATTACAGAAGTTACCGCCGGGTTTTAAAAGAAATTACCCCCCGTTATTACAGAGGTTACCGCAAAGTTATTACAGAAGTTACCGCCCCGTTATTTTCAAAGTTTCCACACGTTTTTTTCAGAAATTACCACACGTTTTACAGAAATTACCACCGTTTTTACAGAAATTACCGCACGTTATTTTTAAAAAGTTACCACACGTTAAATTTCAGAGTTACCCCCGTTATTAAAAGAAGTTTTCCTCCGTTTTTCAGAAATTACCCCACGTTTTTACAGAAGTTACCCCCACGTTTTTTCAGAAGTTTCCGCACGTTATTACAGAAAAATTACCGCAGTTTTTACGAAGTTTCCACCCGTTATTACAGAAAAATTCCACCGTTATTACAGAAAATTTTCCAACGGTTTTTTACAGAAGTTACCCCACGTTTTTACAGAAGTTTCCCCCCCCCAAAAGTTATTACGAAGTTTCCCCCGTTATTACAGAAGTTACCGCACGTTTTTACAGAAGTTTCCCACCCTTATTCAGAGGGTTTCCGCACGTTATTACAGAAGTTACCGCACGTTATTACAGAAGTTAACCCCGTTATTAAGAAATTACCAACGTTATTACAGAAATTTTTCCCAAAAAACCGTTATTCAGAAAATTACCCCACGTTATTACAGAAGTTTCCCCACGTTTTTTCAAAGTTACCACACGTTTTTACAGAAAATTTCCTCACGTTATTACAGGGTTTCCCCACGTTATTACAGAAGTTACCACACGTTATTGCAGAAGTTTTTGCCGTTATTCAGAAAATAACCCCAGTTATTTTCAGGGAAATTACCCCCGTTTTTACGAAATTACCAACGTTATTTCAGAAGTTACCGCCGTTATTTTTCAGAAGTTTTCCCACGTTTTTTACAGAAGTTTCCACCGTTATTACAGAAATTTTCCCCACGTTATTACAGAAGTTACCGCCGGGTTTTTAAAAAAGTTACCTCCGTTATTACAGAAATTCCCCCAAAGTTTAAATTAAAAGAAATTTTTTACAAAGTTATTACAGGGTTCCCCCACGTTTTACGAAGTTACCGAAAGTTATTACAGAAGTTACCACACGTTTTACAGAAATTACCCACGTTATTCAGAAGTAAACCGCCGTTTTTTTCAGAAATTTCCTCCGTTTTTACAAAATTACCACCGTTTTTACAGAAGTTACCTCCGTTATTACAAAATTTCCACACGTTATTTTTAAAAAGTTACCCCAAGTTTTTTTAAGAAGGTTTCCGCCCGTTATTACGGGGAAATTACCACAAGTTTTTTACAAAAAAGTTCCTCCCCGTTAATTTCAGAAGTTACCCCCAAAGTTATTACAGAAGTTACCACAGTTATTCCAGAATTACCGCACGTTATTACAGGGAAATTTTCCAAGTTTTTTTACGAGGTTTACAGCACCCTTTTTTCCAAAGTTTTCCGCAGTTATTACAGAAGTTACCCCCACGTTTTTTACAGAAATTTTCCCCACGTTTATTACGAAATTTCCACACGTTTTTTACAGAAATTACCGCCCTTATTTTCAGAAGGTTTCCAACACGTTTTTTTCAGAAGTTTCCCCACGTTATTTCAGAAGTTACCTTTCCCTTTTTACGAAATTACCCCCCGTTAATTTCAGAATTACCACACCTTTTTTACAAAAATTACCGCCCCGTTATTTCGAAGTTTTCCGCACGTTATTACGGGAAATTCCACACGGTTTTTTACCAAGGGAAATTACCACACGTTAAATTCAGAAAATTAACCGCACGTTATTACAGAAGTTACCACACGTTATTACAGAAGTTACCACACGTTATTACAGAAGTTACCACACGTTATTACAGAAGTTACCACACGTTATTACAGAAGTTACCGCACGTTATTACAGAAGTTACCACACGTTATTACAGAAGTTACCTCACGTTATTACAGGGAAATTACCCCAAGTTATTTTCAGAAGTTTTCCAAACGTTATTACCCGAAGTTCCGCACGTTATTTCAGAAG
Source organism: Cherax quadricarinatus (assembly GCF_026875155.1). Taxonomy (NCBI): domain Eukaryota; kingdom Metazoa; phylum Arthropoda; class Malacostraca; order Decapoda; family Parastacidae; genus Cherax; species Cherax quadricarinatus. The sequence continues at coordinate 47,463,882 of NC_069421.1, forward strand.
TTACCACACGTTTTTTACAGAAGGGTTAAACCCCACGTTTTACAGAAAAATTACCACACGTTATTACAGAATTTCCCCCACGTTATTACAGAAGTTACCCCACGTTATTACAGGAAATTACCACACTTATTTTCAGGGGGTTACCGCCGTTATTTTCAAAGTTTTCCGCACGTTTTTACAGAAATTTCCCCCCACGTTATTACAGAAATTTCCACCCCGTTTTTTTACAGAAGTTTTCCCCCGGGTTTTTACGAAGTTACCGACGTTAAATTTCGAAGGGTTTCCACACGTTATTACCGGGAAATTTTTACACGTTATTACAGAAGTTTCCTCACGTTATTACAGAAGGTTTTCCGGGACGTTATTAAGGGAAATTACCAACGTTTTACAAAAAGTTACCCCAAAGTTATTACAGAAGTTACCCCACTTATTAAAAAAAGTTACCACACGTTATTACAGAAGTTTTCCACACCCTTATTTCAGAAGGTTTCCGCACGTTTTTTACAGAAGTTCCCAAAGTTATTACAGAAAATTACCACCGTTATTACAGAAGTTCCGCACGTTATTACAGAAGTTACCCACGTTATTTCAGAAGTTACCCACAAAGTTATTTCGAAGTTACCGCACCCTTATTACAGAAGTTTTCCGCACGTTTTTTTTACAGAAGTTACCACACGTTATTCAGAGGTTACCGGGCCCCTTTTTTCAGAAATTACCGGGACGTTATTTTCAGAAGTTACCACAAAGGGTTTTTACGAAGTTACCCCACGTTTTTACAGGAAAATTACCCCCCCCGTTATTTCAGGGGTTTTTTTTCAGTTATTACAGAGGGTTTCCGCACGTTATTACAGAAATTACCCCCGTTATTACAAGGGAAATTTTCCACACGTTTTTACAGAAGTTACCACACGTTTTTACAGAAATTCCCCAAATTTTTACAGAAGTTACCGCAGTTATTTCAGAAGTTTCCCCAAGTTATTACAGAAGTTACCAACGTTTTTACAGAAGTTACCCCACGGTTTTTTCAGGAAAATTTTCCGCACGTTATTACAGGGAAATTACCCACGTTATTACAGAAGTTACCCCACGTTTTTTGAAGTTACCGCAAAGTTATTACAGAAAATTACCACACGTTATTACAGAAAATTCCCCCAGCTATTACAGAAGTTACCGCACGTTTTTTACAGAAGTTCCAAACGTTATTTTTGAAGTTAAAACCCCGGGAAATTTCTGAAGTTACCGCACGTTTTTACAGAAGTTTTCCGGGACGTTATTACAGAAGTTTCCGCCCCGTTATTTCAAAAGTTACCCCCCGTTTTTTACAGAAAAAATTACCACACCCTTTTTTACGAAGTTACCCACGTTTTTTACAGAAGTTACCCCCACGTTTTTTTACAGAAGTTACCCCACGTTATTACAGAAGGCACCACACGTCATTACAGAAGTTTCCCCCACGTTATTACAGAAATTAAAGCACGTTTTACAAACTTTCCACACGTTATTACAGAAGTTACCGCCCTTTTTTTTCAGAAGTTACCGAAAGTTATTACAGAAATTACCACACTTAAAACAGAAGTTTTCCGCAAGTTTTTTACAGAAGTTACCACCAGTTATTACAGAAGTTACCCCACGTTATTACAGAAGTTTCCGCCCCGGTTTTTCACCCGAAGTTACCGGGCGTTTTACAGAAGTTAAACCCCCGTTATTACGGAAATTTCCACACGTTATTACGAAGTTTTCCCCACCCTTATTAAGGGAAATTACCACACGTTATTACAGAAGTTACCAAAACCCTTTTTACCGAAGTTACCGCCCCGTTATTACGAAGTTTCCGCAGTTTATTACAGAAGTTAAACCCCCGTTATTAAAGAAGTTACCACCGTTATTACAGAAGTTTCCACACGTTTTACAGAAATTACCACACGTTTTTTACAGAAGTTTTCCGCACGTTATTACAGAAGTTACCCACGTTTTACAGAAGTTACCAAACGTTATTACAGAAGTTACCCCCAAAGTTTTAAAAAGTTTACCACACGTTATTTTCGAAGTTTCCACAAAGTTTTACAGAAGTTACCCCGTTATTTAAAAAGTTACCACCGTTTTACAGAAGTTACCACACGTTATTACGAAGTTACCACCGTTATTAAAAGAAGTTTCCCCCACGTTATTACAGAAGTTACCAAATTTTTTACAAAAAAGTTTCCCCCAAAAGTTATTACAAAAAGTTACCACACGTTTTTACTAAAAATTTTCCAACGTTATTTCAGAAGTTACCCCCACGGTTTTTACAGAAATTACCCCCACGTTTTTTCCGAAAATTACCACACGTTATTGCAGAAGTTTACAAACACTTATTACAGAATTACCCACGTTAATTTCGAAGTTACCACACGTTATTACAGAAGTTCCCCACGTTATTACGAAGGGAAACCCAAGTTATTTTCAGAAGGTTTTCCCCACCCTTATTTTCGAAGTTTTCCCACGGTTTTTTAAAAGTTACCCACGTTTTACAGAAGTTTCCACACGTTATTACAAAAAGTTACCACACGATTACAGAAGTTACCCCCACGTTATTACAGAAAATTACCACACGTTTTCAGAAATTAATGCACGTTATTTAAAAAGTTACCCCCCCGTTATTTCAGAAGTTACCCCACGTTATTTTCAGAAGTTACCACCCCGTTTTTTACAGGTTTTCGCACGTTATTACGAAGTTACCCCACGTTATTTTCAAAAAGTTTCCCCACGTTAAATTTTTGAAGTTACCACACGTTATTACAAAAAGTTCCCCACGTTTTTTTCAGAAGTTAACCCCCGTTATTACAGAAGTTACCACAAAGTTATTACAGAAGTTACCACCCCGTTTTACAGAAAATTACCCCCCGGTTTTTAAAGAAGTTTTCCCAAGTTTTTACGAAATTACCAACGTTTTTTACAGAAGTTTCCCCCGTTTTTACAGAAGTTACCCCCGTTATTACAGAAATTACCACACGTTATTCAGAAGTTACCACACGTTATTTCAGGGAAAATTTCCCCCCACGGGTTTTTTAAGAAGTTTCCACACGGTTTTTTACGGAAGGGACCACACGTTTTTTTAAAAGTTACCCCCCGTTTTTGCAGAAGTTAAAAACACGGGTTTTTAAAGGGAAATTACCACACGTTTTTACGGGGTTACCCCCGTTATTACAGAAAGGGTTTCCACACGTTATTTCAGGGAAATTACCAACCGTTTTCAGAAGTTAACCCCTTATTAAGAAGTTTCCCCACGTTATTTCAGAAATTACCCCGTTATTACAGAAGTTACCAAAGTTTTACAGTTGGGGTTCCCCGTTATTACAGAAAGGTTTCCCCCACGGTTTTTACAGAAGTTACCACACGGGTTTTTACAAAGTTACCACACGTTTTTACAGAAGTTACCAAACCCTTTTTTTTAAGAAAATTTCCCCAAGTTATTCAGAAGTTACCACAAAGTTTTTAAGAAAATTACCCCCCGTTATTACGAAAATTACCAACGTTTTTTAAAAGAAGTTACCGCCCTTATTTTCAAAAGTTTCCAACGTTATTACAGAAATTTCCACCCCGGGTTTTAAAGAAGTTACCACACGTTTTTTCGAAGTTTTCCAACGTTTTTACAGAAGTTCCCAAGTTTTTACGAAGGGTTTTTTCCCCCGGTTTTTACAGAATTTTCCACAGTTATTACAGAAAGGGTTTCCACACGTTATTAAGAAGTTTTCCCCCACGTTTTTACCCGAAAATTTCAACGTTATTTCCCGAAGTTACCCCCACGTTTTTACAAAAAGCTTCCACACGTTATTACAGAAGTTACCACACGTTATTACAGAAGTTACCACACGTTATTACAGAAGTTACCACACGTTATTACAGAAGTTACCACACGTTATTACAGAAGTTACCACACGTTATTACAGAAGTTACCACACCGTTTTTTACAGGAAAATTACCCCCACGTTTTTACAGAAGAAAAACACGTTATTTCAAAAAGGTTTCCAAGTTATTTTCAAAAATTTGCACACGTTATTACAGAAGTTTTCCACCGTTTTTACGAAGTTTCCACACGTTATTACAGAAGCTAAAACCCCGTTATTACAGAATTTTCCCCCAAAGTTATTTCAGAAGTTACCACACGTTTTAAAAAAGTTTTCCACACGTTATTACAGAAGTTACCACCGGGTTTTTTCGGGGGGGGAAATTTCCACCGTTATTAAAAAGAATTACCACACGTTATTACGAAGTTTTCCACACGTTATTAAAGAAGCTACCACACGTTTTTTCAGAAATTACCCCCACGTTATTACAAAATTACCACCGTTTTTTCAGGGGTTACCCCACGGGTTTTTCAGAATTTTCCGCACGTTTTACAGAAATTACCCCCACGTTTTTGCAGAAATTTCCACCGTTTTTTACAGAAGTTACCGCCTGTTATTACAGAAGTTACGCACGTTATTAAGGGAAATTTTTACAGTTTTACAGAATTTTCCGCACGTTATTACAAAAAAGTTACCAAAACGTTATTACAGAAGTTACCCCACGTTATTTTTGAAATTAACCCCAGTTATTTTTAAAAAATTTACCACCCTTATTAAAAGAAAATTACCACCGTTATTCCCGAAAATTTCCCCACGTTATTACAGAAGTTACCACACGTTTTTACCCGAAGTTACCACAACGTTATTACGAAGTTTCCCCCGTTATTACAGAAAGGGGGCCCACGTTTTTTCCCGAAATTTTCCAAAACGTTATTACCCGGGAAATTACCCCCCAAAGTTATTACGAAGATTTTTACTTTTACCGAAGAGTCATTTTGATTAAATTTGTTATTGCAGAAAAGTTTTTTTGTTATAAAAAAAGTTTTGTTATTACTGAAGACTTGTGTTGCTGCAGAACAGTTTGTTTTTAAAAAAGTGTTTTAATATATGTGAGTGTTTTCGCGGCTTAACAATTAAACACAAAAAACCCTTAAACACTGTAAACTTGTTTTTTCGTTTTTTTTTCAAATCATAAACAAAAAAAAAAGTTTTTAATAGTGTTTATGTGCTGATGTTTTCACTGCGGTCAAGTTTGAGGGGAGGGGCCCGGTTGTCACTGTGGTCAAGTTTTGAGTGAAAGTGTGTGTTGTCACGGGGGTCAAGTGTTGAATTTATATGCTGATGTTGGCAATGTGGTCAAGTGTTTAGGATGTTTTGGGTGTTGGCCTGTGGTCAAGTGTTGAGTGATGTGCTTATGTTGGCACTGTGGGTCAAGTGTTGAGTGATGTGCTGATGTTGGCACTGTGGTCAGTGTTGAGTGATGTGCTGATGTTGGCACTGTGGTCAAGTGTTGAGTGATGTGCTGATGTTGGCACTGTGGTCAAGTGTTGAGTGATGTGCTGATTTTGGCACTGTGGTCAAGTGTTGAGTGATGTGCTGATGTTCTCACTGTGGTCAAGTGTTGAGTGATGTGCTGATGTTGGCACTGTGGTCAAGTGTTGAGTGATGTGCTGATGTTGGCACTGTTGTCAAGTGTTGAGTGATGTGCTGATGTTGGCACTGTGGTCAAGTGTTGAGTGATGTGCTGATGTTGGCACTGTGGTCAAGTGTTGAGTGATGTGCTGATGTTGGCACTGTGGTCAAGTGCTGAGTGATGTGCTGATGTTGTCACTGTGCTCAAGTGCTGAGTGATGTGCTGATGTTGTCACTGTGCTCAAGTGCTGAGTGATGTGCTGATGTTGTCACTGTGGTCAAGTGTTGAGTGATGTGCTGATGTTGGCAATGTGGTAAGTGTTGAGTGTGTGCTGATGTTGGCACTGTGGTCAAGTGCTGAGTGATGTGCTGATGTTGTCACTGTGGTCAAGTGTTGAGTGATGTGCTGATGTTGGCACTGTGGTCAAGTGTTGAGTGATGTGCTGATGTTGGCACTGTGGTCAAGTGCTGAGTGATGTGCTGATGTTGTCACTGTGCTCAAGTGCTGAGTGATGTGCTGATGTTGTCACTGTGGTCAAGTGTTGAGTGATGTGCTGATGTTGGCACTGTGGTCAAGTGTTGAGTGATGTGCTGATGTTGGCACTGTGGTCAAGTGTTGAGTGATGTGCTGATGTTGTCACTGTGGTCAAGTGCTGAGTGATGTGCTGATGTTGTCACTGTGCTCAAGTGTTGAGTGATGTGCTGATGTTGTCACTGTGCTCAAGTGCTGAGTGATGTTGTCACTGTGGTCAAGTGTTGAGTGATGTTGTCCCTGTGCTCAAGTGTTGAGTGATGTTGTCACTGTGCTCAAGTGTTGAGTGATGTGCTGATGTTGTCACTGTGCTCAAGTGTTGAGTGATGTTGTCACTGTGGTCAAGTGTTGAGTGATGTTGTCACTGTGGTCAAGTGTTGAGTGATGTTGTCACTGTGGTCAAGTGCTGAGTGATGTGCTGATGTTGTCACTGTGCTCAAGTGTTGAGTGATGTGCTGATGTTGTCACTGTGGTCAAGTGTTGAGTGATGTTGTCACTGTGGTCAAGTGTTGAGTGATGTTGTCACTGTGGTCAAGTGTTGAGTGATGTTGTCACTGTGGTCAAGTGCTGAGTGATGTTGTCACTGTGGTCAAGTGCTGAGTGATGTTGTCACTGTGGTCAAGTGTTGAGTGATGTGCTGATGTTGTCACTGTGCTCAAGTGTTGAGTGATGTTGTCACTGTGGTCAAGTGTTGAGTGATGTTGTCACTGTGCTCAAGTGTTGAGTGATGTGCTGATGTTGTCACTGTGCTCAAGTGTTGAGTGATGTTGTCACTGTGGTCAAGTGTTGAGTGATGTTGTCACTGTTCTCAAGTGTTGAGTGATGTTGTCACTGTGGTCAAGTGCTGAGTGATGTGCTGATGTTGTCACTGTGGTCAAGTGTTGAGTGATGTGCTGATGTTGTCACTGTGGTCAAGTGTTGAGTGATGTGCTGATGTTGTCACTGTGGTCAAGTGCTGAGTGATGTGCTGATGTTGTCACTGTGGTCAAGTGTTGAGTGATGTGCTGATGTTGTCACTGTGGTCAAGTGTTGAGTGATGTGCTGATGTTGTCACTGTGGTCAATGTGCTGAGTGATGTGTGATGTTGTCACTGTGGTCAAGTGTTGAGTGATGTGCTGATGTTGTCCCTGTGGTCAAGTGTTGAGTGATGTGCTGATGTTGTCACTGTGGTCAAGTGCTGAGTGATGTGCTGATGTTGTCACTGTGGTCAAGTGTTGAGTGATGTGCTGATGTTGTCATTGTGGTCAAGTGTTGAGTGATGTTGTCACTGTGGTCAAGTGCTGAGTGATGTTGTCACTGTGGTCAAGTGTTGAGTGATGTTGTCACTGTGGTCAAGTGTTGAGTGATGTTGTCACTGTGGTCAAGTGCTGAGTGATGTTGTCACTGTGGTCAAGTGTTGAGTGATGTTGTCACTGTGGTCAAGTGTTGAGTGATGTTGTCACTGTGGTCAAGTGTTGAGTGATGTGCTGATGTTGTCACTGTGGTCAAGTGTTGAGTGATGTGCTGATGTTGTCACTGTGGTCAAGTGTTGAGTCATGTGCTGATGTTGTCACTGTGGTCAAGTGCTGAGTGATGTGCTGATGTTGTCACTGTGGTCAAGTGTTGAGTGATGTGTGATGTTTTTCACTGTGTCAAGTGTTGAGTGATGTGCAGATGTTGTCACTGTGGTCAAGTGCTGAGTGATGTGCTGATGTTGTCACTGTGGTCAAGTGTTGAGTGATGTGCTGATGTTGTCACTGTGGTCAAGTGTTGAGTGATGTTGTCACTGTGGTCAAGTGCTGAGTGATGTTGTCACTGTGGTCAAGTGTTGAGTGATGTTGTCACTGTGGTCAAGTGTTGAGTGATGTTGTCACTGTGGTCAAGTGCTGAGTGATGTGCTGATGTTGTCACTGTGCTCAAGTGTTGAGTGATGTGCTGATGTTGTCACTGTGCTCAAGTGCTGAGTGATGTTGTCACTGTGGTCAAGTGTTGAGTGATGTTGTCACTGTGCTCAAGTGTTGAGTGATGTTGTCACTGTGCTCAAGTGTTGAGTGATGTGCTGATGTTGTCACTGTGCTCAAGTGTTGAGTGATGTTGTCACTGTGGTCAAGTGTTGAGTGATGTTGTCACTGTGGTCAAGTGTTGAGTGATGTTGTCACTGTGGTCAAGTGCTGAGTGATGTGCTGATGTTGTCACTGTGCTCAAGTGTTGAGTGATGTGCTGATGTTGTCACTGTGGTCAATGTGTTGAGTGATGTTGTCACTGTGGTCAAGTGTTGAGTGATGTTGTCACTGTGGTCAAGTGTTGAGTGATGTTGTCACTGTGGTCAAGTGCTGAGTGATGTTGTCACTGTGGTCAAGTGCTGAGTGATGTTGTCACTGTGGTCAAGTGTTGAGTGATGTGCTGATGTTGTCACTGTGCTCAAGTATTGAGTGATGTTGTCACTGTGGTCAAGTGTTGAGTGATGTTGTCACTGTTCTCAAGTGTTGAGTGATGTTGTCACTGTGGTCAAGTGCTGAGTGATGTGCTGATGTTGTCACTGTGGTCAAGTGTTGAGTGATGTGCTGATGTTGTCACTGTGCTCAAGTGTTGAGTGATGTTGTCACTGTGGTCAAGTGCTGAGTGATGTGCTGATGTTGGCACTGTGGTCAAGTGCTGAGTGATGTGCTGATGTTGGTACTGTAGTCAAGTGTTGAGTGATGTGCTGATGTTGGCACTGTAGTCAAGTGCTGAGTGATGTGCTGATGTTGGCACTGTGGTCAAGTGCAGAGTGATGTGCTGATGTTGGCACTGTGGTCAAGTGTTGAGTGATGTGCTGATGTTGTCACTGTGGTCAAGTGTTGAGTGATGTGCTGATGTTGTCCCTGTGGTCAAGTGTTGAGTGATGTGCTGATGTTGTCACTGTGGTCAAGTGTTGAGTGATGTGCTGATGTTGTCACTGTGGTCAAGTGTTGAGTGATGTGCTGATGTTGTCACTGTGGTCAAGTGTTGAGTGATGTTGTCACTGTGGTCAAGTGCTGAGTGATGTTGTCACTGTGGTCAAGTGCTGAGTGATGTTGTCACTGTGGTCAAGTGCTGAGTGATGTGCTGATGTTGTCACTGTGGTCAAGTGTTGAGTGATTTTTGTCACTGTGGTCAAGTGCTGAGTGATGTTGTCACTGTGGTCAAGTGCTGAGTTGATGTGCTGATGTTGTCACTGTGGTCAAGTGTTGAGTGATGTTGTTTACTGTGGTCAAGTGCTGAGTGATGTTGTCACTGTAGTCAAGTGCTGAGTGATGTGCTGATGTTGTCACTGTGGTCAAGTGTTGAGTGATGTTGTCACTGTGGTCAAGTGCTGAGTGATGTTGTCACTGTGGTCAAGTGCTGAGTGATGTTGTCACTGTGGTCAAGTGTTGAGTGATGTTGTCACTGTGGTCAAGTGTTGAGTGATGTTGTCACTGTGGTCAAGTGTTGAGTGATGTGCTGATGTTGTCACTGTGGTCAAGTGTTGAGTGATGTTGTCACTGTGGTCAAGTGCTGAGTGATGTTGTCACTGTGGTCAAGTGTTGAGTGATGTTGTCACTGTGGTCAAGTGCTGAGTGATGTGCTGATGTTGTCACTGTGGTCAAGTGTTGAGTGATGTTGTCACTGTGGTCAAGTGCTGAGTGATGTTGTCACTGTGGTCAAGTGCTGAGTGATGTGCTGATGTTGTCACTGTGGTCAAGTGATGAGTGATGTTGTCACTGTGGTCAAGTGCTGAGTGATGTTGTCACTGTAGTCAAGTGCTGAGTGATGTGCTGATTGTTGTCACTTTTGGTCAAGTGTTGAGTGATGTTGTCACTGTGGTCAAGTGCTGAGTGATGTTGTCACTGTGGTCAAGTGCTGAGTGATGTTGTCACTGTGGTCAAGTGTTGAGTGATGTTGTCACTGTGGTCAAGTGTTGAGTGATGTTGTCACTGTGGTCAAGTGCTGAGTGATGTGCTGATGTTGTCACTGTGGTCAAGTGTTGAGTGATGTGCTGATGTTGTCACTGTGGTCAAGTGTTGAGTGATGTGCTGATGTTGTCACTGTGGTCAAGTGCTGAGTGATGTGCTGATGTTGTCACTGTGGTCAAGTGTTGAGTGATGTGCTGATGTTGTCACTGTGGTCAAGTGTTGAGTGATGTGCTGATGTTGTCACTGTGGTCAAGTGTTGAGGGATGTGCTGATGTTGTCACTGTGGTCAAGTGCTGAGTGATGTGCTGATGTTGTCACTGTGGTCAAGTGTTGAGTGATGTGCTGATGTTGTCACTGTGGTCAAGTGCTGAGTGGTGTGCTGATGTTGTCACTGTAGTCAAGTGTTGAGTGATGTGCTGATGTTGTCAGGTGTTGAGTGAAGTACTGGTATTGGCCTCTGGTCAGGTGCTGATTGAGGTACTGGTATTGGCCTCTGGTCAGGTGATGATTGAGGTACTGGTACTGACCTCTGGTCAGGTGCTAAGTGAGGTAAAGTTCTGGGTCATGTAACACGTACTGCTGCGTGTGTGTGATCAGGAGGTGAGTTGCGTCATGTTTAAGTGTACTCTCTCTCCCTTAGTACCCATCAATAATGTTGGTGGTGTAATTTCAGGTGTCCCGTAGCTCCATCGCTAGAGCATTCAGCTCACACACTGAGGTCCGGGGTTAGAATCTCATCTGGTACGGCTGGAAAACATTAGGGACGTGTTTCCATAAGACACCTGCTGTCCCTGTCCCTATCATTTTCCACCCATCAGTTTAAAATGGGTACCTGAGTGTTAGTGGGCTGGTGTGGGTCGCATCCTGGTACAAAACTGACCTAATTTGCCCGAAATGTTCAGCATAACAAGCGGCTTTCTATATAGTAGTATGTCGCTGATGTCAGCTATGGTCTGTATACCTTGTACATGTACTGGTAGTAAATAAAGATATTATTATTATTATTATTATTATTATTATTATTAATATTATTATTATTATTATTATTATTATTATTATTATTATTATTATTATTATTATTATTATTATTATTATTATTATTATTATTATTAAAATTATGACCACTTCTATACGAATACATTGAGTGTAATATAATGTTCAAGATCAGGTTTCCACTAACACCACAGTAACTGAGCCACTAACACCACAGTAACTGAGCCACTAACACCACAGTAACTGAGCCACTAACACCCCAGTAACTGAGCCACTAACACCCCAGTAACTGAGCCACTAACACCACAGTAACTGAGCCACTAACACCACAGTCTAGATCAACTATGAGCCACTAACACCACAGTAACTGAGCCACTAACCCCAGTAACTGAGCCACTAACACCCCAGTAACTGAGCCACTAACACCCCAGTAACTGAGCCACTAACACCACAGTAACTGAGCCACTAACACCACAGTAACTGAGCCACTAACACCACAGTAACTGAGCCACTAACACCACAGTAACTGAGCCACTAACACCACAGTAACTGAGCCACTAACACCCCAGTAACTGAGCCACTAACACCCCAGTAACTGAGCCACTAACACCACAGTAACTGAGCCACTAACACCACAGTAACTGAGCCACTAACACCACAGTAACTGAGCCACTAACACCACAGTAACTGAGCCACTAACACCACAGTAACTGAGCCACTAACACCACAGTAAAATGAGCCACTAACACCACAGTAACTGAGCCACTAACACCACAGTAACTGAGCCACTAACACCCAGTAACTGAGCCACTAACACCAAGTAACTGAGCCACTAACACCCCAGTAACTGAGCCACTAACACCCCAGTAACTGAGCCACTAACACCCAGTAACTGAACCACTAACACCACAGTAACTGAACCACTAACATCAGTAACTGAGCCACTAACACCACAGTAACTGAGCCACTAACACCCCAGTAACTGAGCCACTAACACCCCAGTAACTGAGCCACTAACACCACAGTAACTGAGCCACTAACACCCCAGTAACTGAGCCACTAACACCACAGTAACTGAGCCACTAACACCCCAGTAACTGAGCCACTAACACCCAAGTAACTGAGCCACTAACACCCCAGTAACTGAGCCACTAACACCCCAGTAACTGAGCCACTAACACCACAGTACTGAGCCACTAACACCACAGTAACTGAGCCACTAACACCCCAGTAACTGAGCCACTAACACCCAGTAACTGAGCCACTAAACACCCAGTAACTGAGCCACTAACACCCAGTAACTGAGCCACTAACACCACAGTAACTGAGCCACTAACACCCCAGTAACTGAGCATACTAACACCCCAGTAACTGAGCCACTAACACCCACAGTAACTGAGCCACTACACCCAGTAACTGAGCCACTAACACCACAGTAACTGAGCCACTAACACCACAGTAACTGAGCCACTAACCCAGTAACTGAGCCACTAACACCCCAGTAACTGAGCCACTAACACCCAGTAACTGAGCCACTAACACCCAGTAACTGAGCCACTAACACCACCAGTAACTGAGCCACTAACCCAGAACTGACCACTAACACCCAGTAACTGACCACTAACACCACAGTAACTGAACCACTAAACACCACAGTAACTGAGCCACTAACACCACAGTAACTGAGCCACTAAACCCCAGTAACTGAGCCACTAACACCACAGTAATGAAGCCACTAACACCACAGTAACTGAGCCACTAACACCCAAGTAACTGACCACTAACACCCAGTAACTGAGCCACTAACACCCCAGTAACTGAGCCACTAACACCACAGTAACTGACCACTAACACCCAGTAACTGAACCACTAAACCCCAGTAACTGAGCCACTAACACCCAGTAACTGAGCCACTAACACCCCAGTAACTGAGCCACTAACACCCCAGTAACTGAGCCACTAACACCCCAGTAACTGAGCCACTAACACCACAGTAACTGAGCCACTAACACCCCAGTAACTGAGCCACTAACACCCCAGTAACTGAGCCACTAACACCCCAGTAACTGAGCCACTAACACCACAGTAACTGAGCCACTAACACCCAGTAACTGAGCCACTAACACCCAGTAACTGAGCCACTAACACCACAGTAACTGAGCCACTAACACCCAGTAACTGAGCCACTAACACCACAGTAACTGAGCCACTAACACCACAGTAACTGAGCCACTAACACCACAGTAACTGAGCCACTAACACCACAGTAACTGAGCCACTAACACCCCAGTAACTGAGCCACTAACACCACAGTAACTGAGCCACAACACCACAGTAACTGAGCCACTACACCCAGTAACTGAGCCACTAACACCCAGTAACTGAGCCACTAACACCCCAGTAACTGAGCCACTAACACCCAGTAACTGAGCCACTAACACCCCAGTAACTGAGCCACTAACACCACAGTAACTGAGCCACTAACACCACAGTAAAATGAGCCACTAAACCCCAGTAACTGAGCCACTAACACCCCAGTAACTGAGCCACTAACACCCCAGTAACTGAGCCACTAACACCCAGTAACTGAGCCACTAACACCCAGTACTAGCCACTAACACCCCAGTAAGGCCTAACACCCAGTAACTGGCCACTAACACCCCAGTAACTGAACCACTAACACCACAGTAACTGAGCCACTAACACCCCAGTAAAATGAGCCACTAACACCCAGTAACTGAGCCAACTAACACCACAGTAACTGAGCCACTAACACCCAGTTAACTGAAGCCACTAACACCCCAGTAACTGAGCCACTAACACCCCAGTAACTGAGCCACTAACACCCCAGTAACTGAGCCACTAACACCCAGTAACTGAGCCACTAACACCCCAGTAACTGAGCCACTAACACCCCAGTAACTGAGCCACTAAACCCAGTAACTGAGCCACTAACACCCCAGTAACTGAGCCACTAACACCCCAGTAACTGAGCCACTAACACCCCAGTAACTGAGCCACTAACACCCCAGTAACTGAGCCACTAACACCCAGTAACTGAGCCACTAACACCACAGTAACTGAGCCACTAACACCACCAGTAACTGAGCCACTAACACCCCAGTAACTGAGCCACTAAAACCCACAGTAACTGAGCCACTAACACCCCAGTAACTGAGCCACTAACACCCCAGTAACTGAGCCACTAAAACCCCAGTAACTGAGCCACTAACACCCCAGTAACTGAGCCACTAACACCACAGTAAACTGAGCCACTAACACCTACAGTAACTGAGCCACTACACCCCAGTAACTGAGCCACTAACACCCAGTAACTGAGCCACTAACACCCCAGTAACTGAGCCACTAAAACCCCAGTACTGAGCCACTAACACCCCAGTAAAACTAAGCCACTAAAACACCCCAGTAACTGAGCCACTAACACCACCAGTAACTGAGCCACTAACACCCCAGTAACTGAGCCACTAACACCCAGTAACTGAGCCAACTAACACCTCAGTAACTGAGCCACTAACACCCCAGTAACTGAGCCACTAACACCCCAGTAACTGAGCCACTAACACCCAGTAACTGAGCCACTAACACCCCAGTAACTAGCCACTAACACCCCAGTAACTGAGCCACTAACACCCCAGTAACTGAGCCACTAACACCCCAGTAACTGAGCCACTAACACTCCAGTAACTGAGCCACTAACACCACAGTAACTGAGCCACTAACACCCAGTTAACTGAGCCACTAACACCCCAGTAACTGAGCCACTAACACCCAGTAACTGAGCCACTAACACCCAGTAACTGAGCCACTAACACCACAGTAACTGAGCCACTAACACCCCAGTAACTGAGCCACTAACACCCCAGTTAACTGAGCCACTAACACCCCAGTAACTGAGCCACTAACACCCAGTAACTGAGCCACTAACACCCAGTAACTGAGCCACTAACAACCCAGTAAAATGAGCCACTAACACCCCAGTAACTGAGCCACTAACACCCCAGTAAACTGAGCCACTAACACCCCAGTAACTGAGCCACTAACACCCCAGTAACTGAGCCACTAACACCCCAGTAACTGAGCCACTAACACCCCAGTAACTGAGCCACTAACACCCCAGTAACTGAGCCACTAACACCCAGTAACTGAGCCACTAACACCCCAGTAACTGAGCCACTAACACCCCAGTAACTGAGCCACTAACACCCCAGTAACTGAGCCACTAACACTCCAGTAACTGAGCCACTAACACCCCAGTAACTGAGCCACTAACACCCCAGTAACTGAGCCACTAACACCCCAGTAACTGAGCCACTAACACCCCAGTAACTGAGCCACTAACACCCCAGTAACTGAGCCACTAACACCCAGTAACTGAGCCACTAACACCCCAGTAACTGAGCCACTATACACCACCAGTAACTGAGCCACTAACACCCCAGTAACTGAGCCACTAACACCCCAGTAACTGAGCCACTAATCACCCCAGTAACTGAAGCCACTAACACCCCAGTAACTGAACCACTAACACCCCAGTAACTGAGCCACTAACACCCAGTAACTGAGCCACTAACACCCCAGTAACTGAGCCACTAACACCCCAGTAACTGAGCCACTAACACCCCAGTAACTGAGCCACTAACACCCCAGTAACTGAGCCACTAACACCCCAGTAACTGAGCCACTAACACCCCAGTAACTGAGCCACTAACACCCCAGTAACTGAGCCACTAACACCCCAGTACTAGCATTAACACCCAGTAACTGAGCACTAACACCCCAGTAACTGAGCCACTAACACCACAGTAACTGAGCCACTAAAACCCAGTAACTGAAGCCACTAACACCCAGTAACTGAGCCACTAACACCCCAGTAACTGACCACTAACACCCCAGTAAAATGAGCCACTAAACACCCAGTAACTGAGCCACTAAAAACCCCAGTAAACTGAGCCACTAACACCCCAGTAACTGAGACACTAACACCCCAGTAACTGAGCCACTAACACCCAGTAACTGAGCCACTAACACCCAGTAACTGAGCCACTAACACCCCAGTAACTGAGCCACTAACACCCCAGTAACTGAGCCACTAAACACCACAGTAACTGAGCCACTAAAAACCCCAGTAACTGAGCCACTAACACCCAGTAACTGAGCCACTAACACCCAGTAACTGAGCCACTAACACCCAGTAACTGAGCCACTAACACCCCAGTAACTGAGCCACTAACACCCCAGTAACTGAACCACTAACACCCCAGTAACTGAGCCACTAACACCCCAGTAACTGAGCCACTAACACCCCAGTAACTGAGCCACTAACACCCAGTAACTGAGCACTAACAACCCCAGTAACTGAAGCCACTAACACCCCAGTAACTGAGCCACTAACACCCCAGTAACTGAGCCACTAAAAACCCCAGTAACTGAGCCACTAACACCCAGTAACTGAGCCACTAACACCCCAGTAACTGAGCCACTAACACCCCAGTAACTGAGCCACTAACACCCCAGTAACTGAGCCACTAACACCCCAGTAACTGAGCCACTAACACCCCAGTAACTGAGCCCCTAACCCCAGTAACTGAGCCACTAACACCACAGTAACTGAGCCACTAACACCCCAGTAACTGAGCCACTAACACCCCAGTAACTGAGCCACTAACACCACAGTAACTGAGCCACTAACACCCCAGTAACTGAGCCCCTTACACCCCAGTAACTGAGCCACTAACACCCCAGTAACTGAGCCACTAACACCCCAGTAACTGAACCACTAACACCCCAGTAACTGAGCCACTACACCCCAGTAACTGAGCCACTAACACCCCAGTAACTGAGCCACTAACACCCCAGTAACTGAGCCACTAACACCCCAGTAACTGAGCCACTAACACCCCAGTAACTGAGCCACTAACACCCCAGTAACTGAGCCACTAACACCCCAGTAACTGAGCCACTAACACCACAGTAACTGAGCCACTAACACCACAGTAACTGAGCCACTAACACCACAGCATCTGAGCCACTAACACCACAGTAACTGAGCCACTAACACCTCAGTAACTGAGCCACTAACACCACAGTAACTGAGCCACTAACACCACAGTAACTGAGCCACTAACACCCCCCAGTAACTGAGCCACTAACACCCCAGTAACTGAGCCACTAACACCACAGTAACGGATCCACTAACACCACAGTAACTGAGCCACTAACACCTCAGTAACTGAACCACTAACACCACAGTAACTGATCCACTAATACCCTTGTAACTGATCCACTAACACCACAGTAACTGATCCACTAACACCCTAGTAACTGATCCACTAACACCACAGTAACTGAGCCACTAACACCACAGTAACTGAGCCACTAACACCACAGTAACTGATCCACTAACACCACAGTAACTGAGCCACTATCACCACAGTAACTGAGCCACTAACACCACAGTAACTGATCCACTAACACCCTAGTAAGTGATCCACTAACACCACAGTAACTGATCCACTAACACCCTAGTAACTGATCCACTAACACCACAGTAACTGAGCCACTAACACCACAGTAACTGAGCCACTAACACCACAGTAACTGATCCACTAACACCACAGTAACTGAGCCACTATCACCACAGTAACTGAGCCACTAACACCACAGTAACTGATCCACTAACACCCTAGTAAGTGATCCACTAACACCACAGTAACTGATCCACTAACACCCTAGTAACTGATCCACTAATACCACAGTAACTGATCCACTAACACCACAGTAACTGATCCACTAACACCACAGTAACTGAGTCCCTAACACCACAGTAACTGATCCACTAACACCACAGTAACTGATTCACTAACTCCACAGTAACTGATCCACTAACACCACAGTAACTGATCCACTAATACCACAGTAACTGATCCACTAACACCACAGTAACTGATCCACTAACACCACAGTAACTGATTCACTAACTCCACAGTAACTGATTCATTAACTCCACAGTAACTGATCCACTAACACCACAGTAACTGATCCACTAACACCACAGTAACTGATTCACTAACTGCACAGTAACTGATCCACTAACACCACAGCAACTGAGCCACTAACACCACAGTAACTGAGCCACTAACACCACAGTAACTGATCCACTAACACCACAGTAACTGATCCACTAACACCACAGTAACTGATCCACTAACACCACAGTAACTGATCCACTAACACCACAGTAACTGATCCACTAACACCACAGTAACTGATCCACTAATACCACAGTAACTGATCCACTAACACCCCAGTAACTGAGCCACTAACACCCCTGTAACTGATCCACTAACACCACTCACTATCCACCAGCAGATGCACCTAGCACAGTTACTGTGAAGGGTCCTCGTGTGATGACTGATGACCAACACTTAACGCTGACCTGCTTCACCAACCCCGCCAAGCCTCCAGCAGCTATCACCTGGCTCATACAAGGTATACACTTCTCTCTCTACTCTTTCTCTCTCTTATTATTGATTATGTTTTACTAACTTGGTGTTCACTCTTCACTGTCACTCTACCTTGATAAGAGACGCATATGTATGATTCACTCTGCCTTGACAACAGACGCACATGCATGATTCACTCTGCCTTGACAACAGACGCACATGCATGATTCTTCTCTGGCAGTTTAATTTAACACTATAAATAAGTTCAATCTAGATTTTAGCACCATATTTCCTGGAACACTTTTCGATACTTTGTTTAAATAATTAGTTGTGACAGAGAAAGAGCAGATTCTTTGCACTGTTTGTACACCTAATCACAAAACCAATTATGTTAGTAATAGGCAATAAAAAGACACATGTATTAGGTTTATGAATATTTAGTAGTTCTGGGGATTTTTCTGGAGAACCGTGTGCATCGCGCGTGTAACTACAGTGCAGGTAGATAAATGGTTCAGAGAACCGATAACTTGATAAATTAGTCACGTGTACAACATTTGGGTAATATTACCGTGGTAACGTTTCCGCATACAGTGGCTTCATCAGTTCACAAAGAACAGTGAACATCAGGAGTTTGAGGTAATCAGTCCCTCAGCCTGGAGTCGATGTAATCAATCCCTCAGCTTGAAGTCGATTTAATCTGTCCCTCAGCCTGGAGTCGATTTAATCAGTCCCTCAGCCTGGAGTCGATGTGATCAATCCCTCAGCCTGAAGTCGATTTAATCAGTCCCTCAGCCTGGAGTCGATTTAATCAGTTCCTCAGCCTGGAGTCGACGTGATCAATCCCTCAGCCTGAAGTCGATTTAATCAGTCCCTCAGCCTGGAGTCGATGTAATCAATCCCTCAGCCTGAAGTCGATTTAATCAGTCCCTCAGCCTGGAGTCGATGTGATCAATCCCTCAGCCTGAAGTCGATTTAATCAGTCCCTCAGCCTGGAGTCGATGTGGTCAATCCCTCAGCCTGAAGTCGATTTAATCAGTCCCTCAGCCTGGAGTCGATTTAATCAGTTCCTCAGCCTGAAGTCGATTTAATCAGTTCCTCAGCCTGGAGTCGATGTAATCAATCCCTCAGCCTGAAGTCGATTCAATCAGTCCCTCAGCCTGGAGTCGATGTAATCAATCCCTCAGCCTGAAGTCGATTTAATCAGTCCCTCAGCCTGGAGTCGATGTGATCAATCCCTCAGCCTGAAGTCGATTTAATCAGTCCCTCAGCCTGGAGTCGATTTAATCAGTTCCTCAGCCTGAAGTCGATTTAATCAGTTCCTCAGCCTGGAGTCGATGTAATCAATCCCTCAGCCTGAAGTCGATTCAATCAGTCCCTCAGCCTGGAGTCGATGTAATCAATCCCTCAGCCTGAAGTCGATTTAATCAGTCCCTCAGCCTGGAGTCGATGTAATCAGTCCCTCAGCCTGGAGTCGATGTAATCAGTCCCTCAGCCTGGAGTCGATGTAATCAGTCCCTCAGCCTGGAGTCGATGTAATCAGTCCCTCAGCCTGGAGTCGATGTAATCAGTCCCTCAGCCTGGAGTCGATGTAATCAGTCCCTCAGCCTGAAGTCGATTTAATCAGTCCCTCAGCCTGTAGTCGATGTAATCAGTCCCTCAGCCTGGAGTCGATGTAATCAGTCCCTCAGCCTGGAGTCGATGTAATCAGTCCCTCAGCCTGGAGTCGATGTAATCAATCCCTCAGCCTGGAGTCGATGTAATCAATCCCTCAACCTGAAGTCGATTTAATCAGTCCCTCAGCCTGGAGTCGATGTAATCAATCCCTCAGCCTGAAGTCGATTTAATCAGTTCCTCAGCCTGGAGTCGATGTAATCAATCCCTCAGCCTGAAGTCGATTTAATCAGTTCCTCAGCCTGGAGTCGATGTAATCAATCCCTCAGCCTGAAGTCGATTTAATCAGTTCCTCAGCCTGGAGTCGATGTAATCAATCCCTCAGCCTGAAGTCGATTTAATCAGTTCCTCAGCCTGGAGTCGATGTAATCAATCCCTCAGCCTGAAGTCGATTTAATCAGTTCCTCAGCCTGGAGTCGATGTAATCAGTCCCTCAGTCTTGACAAGATTACAATACCTACTACTTCACATTAAGTGTTTTCTGACACATCCTTTACATTAGCCGTCAACAAGATCAAGTATGAAGATTGAGACACTTATGCAACATAAGGGAATCTTTATTGAGGAAACGTTGTCCAACCTTTGTACGAAGACCTACTTCGACTAGTGGATGGTACCACTATGACCCCACTTGCTCCTGCTTCGCCTCATCTGACTACAGTATATAAGCCACGTCTACGGTCCTATGCTGTACATTCTACAAGATTGATGGACTGAACACATCGACTCCAGGCTGAGGGACTGATTACCTCAAACTCCTCCTCTCCTTACACCTTTCTGATTTGTATTGGACTGATGAAGCCACTATGTGGCGATACGTTTCCTCATATGTTGCATAAGTGTCTCAATCTTCAACTTGTTGGTTTTCTAACCATTTACAACATCAAGTATCCACCTGACTCAAAGGAACAAATTAATTCCTGTACATTTCCTTAGGTCAGGCAAGCCTTCCAGGTTGAATAAATGATCTCAATGTTCAGCTCATATTTCTTCTTGGTTGTTCAGTGACATTAAGGGGAGGACAGGTCCACTGTAACTGTGATATTGTTCCCGTGAGTGCAATACTGTAAGGTCGATATTCTGATGCTCTTGTTGTTCCTACAGTCCAGGAGAGTGAGGAGAAACAGCGACGTTAGACGCACGATTTTGTTTGTTATGCCTCTTCTGCCATAGCTATGCCCAGATTTATATTTTGCCACTGAAGTAGCTAGTTTATTGTCCATACCATCTCCATCCTGTGGACGGTAGTGCATATTCTGCTACCGTCCTCAGGATGGATATGGGATGCGCTGTAAACTAGCCACTTCATTAGCATAATTTTAGTCTGGGCATAGAAATGCTTTCTTTATTAATACTCTTATGTTTTACAGTAAGAAAATCTGGTATTTCTTCTTCCTTTTCCAGTTTTCTTTGTCTCTCCAGAGAGTGACCTGGAAGTTAAGAAACTTCTGTTGGTTGTGGTTTGGTAGGTGAGAAATTATGCGAGTCTTTCCCAGGTGGAGGTGCAGTGGTTGATCACCACCACAGGTGGAGGTGCAGTGGTTGATCACCACCACAGGTGGAGGTGCAGTGGTTGATCACCACCACATGAGGTGCAGTGGTTGATCACACCAAGGGGAGGTGCAGTGTTGATCACCACCACAGGTGGAGGTGCAGTGGTTGATCACCACCACAGGTGGAGGTGCAGTGGTTGATCACCACCACAGGTGGAGGTGCAGTGGTTGATCACCACCACACGTGGAGGTGCAGTGGTTGATCACCACCACAGGTGGAGGTGCAGTGGTTGATCACCACCACAGGTGGAGGTGCAGTGGTTGATCACTACCACAGGTGGAGGTGCAGTGGTTGATCACCACCACAGGTGGAGGTGCAGTGGTTGATCACTACCAAAAGGTGGAGGTTGCAGTGGTTGATCACCACCACAGGTGGAGGTGCAGTGGTTGATCACTACCACAGGTGGAGGTGCAGTGGTTGATCACCACCACAGGTGGAGGTGCAGGGGTTTTGATCACTACCACAGGTGGAGGTGCAGTGGTTGATCACCACCACAGGTGGAGGTGCAGTGGTTGATCACCACCACAGGTGGAGGTGCAGTGGTTGATCACCACCACAGGTGGAGGTGCAGTGGTTGATCACCACCACAGGTGGAGGTGCAGTGGTTGATCACCACCACAGGTCGAGGTGCAGTGGTTGATCACCACACAGGTGGAGGTTGCAGTGGTTGATCACTACCACAGGTGGAAGTGCAGTGGTTGATCACCACCACAGGTGGAGGTGCAGTGGTTGATCACTACCACAGGAGGAGGTGCAGTGGTTGATCACCACCACAGGTGGAGGTGCAGTGGTTGATCACCACACAGGTGGAGGTGCAGTGGTGATCACCACCACAGGTGGAGGTGCAGTGGTTGATCACCACCACAGGTGGAGGTGCAGTGGTTGATCACCACCACAGGTGGAGGTGCAGTGGTTGATCACCACCACAGGTGGAGGTGCAGTGGTTGATCACTACCACAGGTGGAGGTGCAGTGGTTGATCACCACCACAGGTGGAGGTGCAGTGGTTGATCACCACCACAGGTGGAGGTGCAGTGGTTGATCACCACCACAGGTGGAGGTGCAGTGGTAAATCACCACCACGGGTGGAGGTGCAGTGGTTGTCACCACCACAGGGGGAGGTGCAGTGGTTGATCACTACCAAGGTGAGGTGCAGTGGTTGATCACCACCACAGGTGGAGGTGCAGTGGTTGATCACTACCACAGGTGGAGGTGCAGTGGTTGATCACTACCACAGGTGGAGGTGCAGTGGTTGATCACTACCACAGGTGGAGGTGCAGTGGTTGATCACCACCACAGGTGGAGGTGCAGTGGTTGATCACCACCACAGGTGGAGGTGCAGTGGTTGATCACTACCACAGGTGGAGGTGCAGTGGTTGATCACCACCACAGGTGGAGGTGCAGTGGTTGATCACCACCACAGGTGGAGGTGCAGTGGTTGATCACCACCACAGGTCGAGGTGCAGTGGTTGATCACCACCACAGGTGGAGGTGCAGTGGTTGATCACTACCACAGGTGGAAGTGCAGTGGTTGATCACCACCACAGGTGGAGGTGCAGTGGTTGATCACTACCACAGGAGGAGGTGCAGTGGTTGATCACCACCACAGGTGGAGGTGCAGTGGTTGATCACTACCACAGGTGGAGGTGCAGTGGTTAATCACCACCACAGGTAGAGGTGCAGTGGTTGATCACCACCACAGGTGGAGGTGCAGTGGTTGATCACCACAGGTGGAGGTGCAGTGGTTGATCACCACCACAGGTGGAGGTGCAGTGGTTGATCACCACCACAGGTGGAGGTGCAGTGGTTGATCACCACCACAGGTGGAGGTGCAGTGGTTGATCACCACCACAGGTGGAGGTGCAGTGGTTGGTCACTACCACAGGTGGAGGTGCAGTGGTTGATCACCACCACAGGTGGAGGTGCAGTGGTTGATCACTACCACAGGTGGAGGTGCAGTGGTTGATCACTACCACAGGTGGAGGTGCAGTGGTTGATCACCACCACAGGTGGAGGTGCAGTGGTTGATCACTACCACAGGTGGAGGTGCAGTGGTTGATCACCACCACAGGTGGAGGTGCAGTGGTTGATCACCACCACAGGTGGAGGTGCAGTGGTTGATCACCACCACAGGTGGAGGTGCAGTGGTTGATCACCACCACAGGTGGAGGTGCAGTGGTTGATCACCACCACAGGTGGAGGTGCAGTGGTTGATCACCACCACTTACTCTTGCCGTTACTCTTGTCTGGATGACCTTTTGATTCGTGGTATCTTATGGGTCACTGTATAAGTATCAAATATTGAAGCCATTTCAGACTGTTCAGAGCAACAATGATCCATCACATATTCCTGAACATCTAACATCATTCAAAATATATCTGATGTCTGTCTCATTCATCCTTCTTCAAAATGTGTTGGCTATTAGTATTCTTTAACGTCGACTTGAATAAATGTTCCATTCTATCATACTGTTCCTTAGAACAAAAACTAGACAAGTCCGAACTAGGAGGCGTAACAGAAAGTTATTTAGGAGGAGTTCCAGGATCTCGTGTCTGAGGAGGAAGTGGATCTGGAATCTGAGATGGATCTGGTCTAAGAGATATAGGTAACGTATTATTTCTCTCGACTAGCAGGAGAGTATGTCTCCATGACTGTGAGTATACAACTCAGGAACTTCTTCAACAAATCAGAGAATTGAAGGGGAGGAGCCAGAGTTATTTGGGTTTCACTCACAGTACGAATTATGGTAGAGGGTGGAAGTGCAGCGGCTCCCACCTCAACTGGATCCTCTTGCAAGGATTCTGCTAAGTTCTCTGTACCACTGTGTGCTGTCTGCACAGTGAACCTGCTGTTCCAGGGTATTCATAAGTGCACTGCAACTTGTTAGTAATTATGAACTTCAAGATTACTCAGGGAACCTAAACAACAATGATTTAAGAATGTCTTCCCCAGTTATGGTCAGATGGCTCCCCGACAGGTCCCCAAATATTACAATTTATATTTGTCATTAATATCAATAATAAAAATAATCTTTATTTCTAAAGTACACGTATAATTCATACATACTTACCTGACATTAGTGACGATCTATATAGAAACCCAGGATGCGACCCACACCAGTCCACTAACACCCAGGTACCTATTTACTGCTAGGTGAATATGGACAGCAGGTGTCTTAAGGAAACACGCTCTGTTTCCACCAGTACCGGGGATCGATCCATGGACCTTAATGTGTGAGCTGAGTGTACTAGCAACCAAGCTACTTTCCGTTTATAATAACTGATGTGTATACAGGTCCAAATAGTAGGTTATTCTTTATAGTTTAATCACTGAAAAGGTGACCCCCAAAATTTCATATTAAATCTATGATTATTTGTTGATGATTAAGACACATGTGCAACAGTTAGGTACTGTAACTGTTGAAACGTTTCTCCTACACAGTAGCCTTTTTCAGTCAAATACGGAAGCAGGAGGTGTAGTAGTGAAATAAAGATGAACTCAGTCCAAGGTGGATGGACTGATTACGTCGTCTTCATTTCATTACAACATCTGCTGCCTCCGTACTTGACTGATGAAGTCTACTGTGTAGTCGAAACATTTCAACAATATAGATACACAACTGTTGCACATGTGTCCTAATCTTTGATTTGTAAGTATTTTATACCCTTTTCACCGTGAACATGTGTATCACAAGATGCCTTGGAGGATGAATAGTCAAATATCGACAGTTCCTTTGCATTTAATGTTTAAGATGTAACAGTAATTTATACATGAAATAAACAGTACCAGTACATACACAGTGATCTCCTCTGTTTCTCATGCTATAAGACGTTACGTGATATTTAATACATCTTATTTACAGAGATAATTGACAAAATGACTTTGTCAACAACACCCTAATTACCTTATTCAAACTAAATACAATATAATGAAAATAATAGCCAATACAGTGGCACATTTGGACAAATTTGGAACCTCAGTAAAGACCCAGTTAGTAATGTCCTTTGTAATTCCCACAAAAATTGGTGGTACGCAGATGGTCAAGAACATCGTCAGTTGAAAGCAAATCTTTAATGTATTCACCACTAGAGTGTGTAAACAAATAGCCAGAAAGGAAGACACAAACTGGAGAAGACATCAGCACGTCCTGCACAACGATGGTCAAGCTACAACCAACAAGAGAAGTGGACCAGAACCCTCCCTCAGGCATCCTAAAAATCTTTGTGGGTGAGGAAAACACAACAGAAGCGTCGCTCATCCACATGCAATAAAACTATTAAGGGCAACAATAAAAAACTGTTGATGAGTCGTAGAAGCGAGACAGCAGATGAGGTCACGACCATTCTGACTGCTAGACAATTAAGGTGAGTAATTAAGAGTAAACAAGAAGGGCAGCTGGACCACTAAAGATGTTGGCGTCCTGACATAAAAACTACACCATAAAACTAAAACCAGAATATAATGCCATAAAATACGAGTATAATATTGTCATCCCAGCTGAGAAAAACAATAAATATATTTTTACTGACATTTGGTAAAAATAATATTTAATGCATATTATAAAATATATATAATAAAATCTATACATATTATTAAATGAAGCATAGAAATTACAGATATAATAAAAACTGGTATGCTGAAAAAAATCATACCTTGGGTGGGGTTAGAACTCGCGGTCAGAGAGTCTTAAAACTCCACAGAGACGTGTTAGCCACTGGACCAGCTAGCCAAAACAAGATTCGTCCAACTAGATATATTTATACACCATAGGAAGGTTAGCACAGGCACCACTGTGACCACAAATGCAAGTTTTTACAGACGAATCTCCCGCTAGCGTGGCCGTGACGAACTCTAGCTCAAGTCCCCTCAAAACCATCAACATGACTCACGAAATCGTAATGATTTAGAAGTAAAAACGTATTACTATCCGAATGTTTGTAGGAATATCACATATGACTCCTGTAGGATTTTACTGAATAATGATTCGTTAGATCAGCTTCATAAAGCAGCAGCAGGAGAGATGGTCAGTTTAACACGAGCTTCAGCATTTGCTGCTTCCCAAGACTCAAGAACTCCGGTTTTACCATCACGTTGTTCTTAGGCTTTGGAAAAGTACGCCAAATCCTGGTATTTTTTAATCAAACTTTGTTGTTTTCTTTACCAAAAGCGAGTTCATTCAGGTGTCTTCCACACACAAGGCGGAACCCAGAAAATTTAAGGTAGGCGATATCTTCACCAGTTTTCCACATTACTTATGAGATCAACAATCTCTTGCTTGAACTTTCTTCTCTTCTGTGTTGCTGTCAGCATCTTTGCTTTATTTCAGCAGAGAACTGTGGCTATTTCGAAGCTAGTCGGAAAAGTCAGGTACTATCTTACATCCCGTGCAATGTGGTTCCCACCTGCTATCCTGGCCAGCAGTGATATGTCCTATAAGTCTGTGGCTCCCACCTGCTATCCTGGCCAGCAGTGGTATGTCCTATAAGTCTGTGGTCCTCCGCCTCATCCTGACATCTGCAACAGAAGTCAGAAATTATTGGAGGCGCCCGTAATCCTTCCTGGAGAAGAGATAAATATTCTTCATCTATGGATGGCGTTCATGAAGTTATTTCTCTTCCATTCTACTTTTCTCCTTTTCTGCTCTTCCTTCTTTGCCATCTTTCAACTTCCCGTAACATTACTTGTACCACATTGCTATCAATGTAATCAACTTCTTCATAATCACTTCTTCAAAGTGCACTTCCACTGGGAACTTGGTCATGTATCTGAATTTCTAAATTTCTAATCAATTCCGCTTTCTCTCCATGATGTATCTTAAAAGGAAACTGTCATATTGGTAATTCATCTTAAATTCATAGCTGTATCGTAGAAGTGGTTTAGAACAAAGGACAAGAGTGTTATTATTTTATGAAGGAAGTTAGTGTAGATCTAGAATATGTACAGAGAATCTTCACTTCACGTATTAATTCGGTCATGCACCTTAAAATTGCTGGGAACGTTTGAAGTCCCTTGACCTGTATTCCCTGGAACAAAGACGAGAAAGATACATCAAAATTTACTCGTGGAAAATCCCAGAGGGACTGGTCCCAAATCTGCACACAGAAATCCCGCCCTACAAAAGCAAAACGCTCGGCAGGTGGTGCAACATCCCCAAGTGAAAAGCAGAGGATCCATAAATACACTTAGTGAATAAAGAATAAATATCCAACATCTTCTGATCGTACATGAGGGGGATTACCCATAGATCCCCGGCTGTCTTCAAGAAGGAGCTGGACAGACACCTAAAGTCAGTGCCTGATCAGCTGGGCTGTGGTTCGTACGTTCGATTGAGTGTGGCCAGCAGTAACAGACTGGTTGATCCGGCCCTGATCCACCAGGTTTAATCGACAACCGGGCCACAGGGGCGTTAACTCCAAGAAGAACCTCCAGGTAGAGTAGAACTTCCAGACAACAATCGTCAGGTGTTTCATTAGCCAGTTATTTATCAATTATTTATTTACAAGAGACCTAAATAAAGGCAAAATAAACTACATTACTAGGTCAAGTTATTGTACCATTCTGTATAATAATTTACTACAAAAATTTAAACACATGTTGCACTTCCAGTGTCATTCAAAATCAAAGGAAGATGACCTATTTTTTTGAGAGACAGGAAGGCACAAACAATTATTGATCATTACAGAAATACAGGAAGGCACAAACAATTATTGATCATTACAGAAATATGGCCTAGAATGAATTAGAACACTGGGATTGCATTATAACATTCGTGAATTGGCCATAAATTACGTGACGGGGGGAAACAATAGTATTTTTGTCCGGTCAGAAATTGTCAGAAAAAGCTGCTAGGCAATTAGAGATGTGGGAAGAAGGAATCTGCAGTGTTGACGAGTGGTGCCCTGCACCACTACTCTGCACCACTACTCTGCATCACTACTCTGCACCACTACTCTGCACCACTACTCTGCACTACTACTCTGCACTACTACTCTGCACTACTACTCTGCACCACTACTCTGCACCACTACTCTGCACCACTACTCTGCACCACTACTCTGCACCACTACTCTGCACTACTACTCTGCACTACTACTCTGCACCACTACTCTGCACCACTACTCTGCACCACTACCTTGCACCACTACCCTGCACCACTACCCTGCAACACTACTCTGCACCACTATTCTGCACCACTACTCTGCACCACTACTCTGCACCACTACTCTGCACCCCTACCCTGCACCACTACCCTGCAACACTACTCTGCACCAGTACCCTGCACCACTACCCTGCACCACTACTCTGCACCACTACTCTGCACCACTACTCTGCACCACTACCTTGCACCACTACCATACACCATTACCCTGCACCACTACCCTGAAACAATACTCTGCTACACTACCCTGCACCACTACCCTGTGTCATTGCCCTGCACCACTACCCTGCCCCATTACCCTGCACCACTACCCTGCACCATTACCCTGCACCACTACCCTGCACCATTACCCTGCACCACTACTCTGCACCACTACTCTGCACCACTACCTTGCACCACTACCCTGCACCACTACCCTGCAACACTACTCTGCACCACTACTCTGCACCACTACTCTGCACCACTACTATGCACCACTACTCTGCACCCCTACCCTGCACCACTACCCTGCACCACTACTCTGCACCACTACTCTGCACCACTACCCTGCACCACTACCCTGCACCACTACTCTGCACCACTACTCTGCACCACTATTCTGCACCACTACCTTGCACCACTACCATACACCATTACCCTGCACCACTACCCTGAAACAATACTCTGCTACACTACCCTGCACCACTACCCTGTATCATTGCCCTGCACCACTACCCTGCCCCACTACCCTGCACCACTATCCTGCACCATTACCCTGCACCACTACTCTGCAACATTACCCTGCACCACTACCCTGTACCACTACTCTACAACACTACCCTGCGCCGCTACCCTGCACCACTACCCTACACCATTATTCTGCACCACTACCCTGCAGCAATACTCTGCAACACTATCCTGCAACACTACCCTGTACCATTGCCCTGCACCAGTATCCCGCAACACTACCTTGCACTACTACCCTGCACCACTACCCTGCACCATTACACTACAACACTACCCTGCAATAAGGGATTTAAGTAAGTTATGTGTTGAAAATACCAAATATACATATAATCATAATACGATGTCTGAGACATATACTTTGGAAGAGTGTTGAGGCAGCTGGTCTTATTACCTACACTGCTGGGAATAACAGCAACAACAATGACTTGGTATGGTTGACCAAGCTTAATTAATAATCATCAGAATAAATTGAAGCAAGCGCAGCGCTTAGTGCTACATTCCTTTTTGTAACTGTGGTATATCACTTGTAAGGACCCTGGTATTAGGAACACAGGTGTAGTCTGGTGGCCTGCGCACCTGGTTGTAGCATGATAACCGAAGGTAGAAAAGAGGAGCAAAAGGCAGCAGTCAGTAAATATTTATATATATTTCCTTCACCAAACACCATGCTAGTGTACGTTCAGTTTATATATAATATGTATAAGCAAGAGACACAGTGAGAACTGTTGGGGGAACAGACTTGAAGAGTCACGAGTCTCCATCACTGTTTCACAACTTTATGGGCTTCGTTTTGATTGGCTGGTTGAACCAAGGTGCTAGCATAACAAAGGGGCCCCCGCTTGTTACACTCTTAGCATCTGGTTCACTGTTCAAGAGGGCATGACTATATGTGTGTGACATACCTGGTGGAGCTGATACTTGCCACCTACTGCAGATCAACCCCATTACTCAGGATCAAGGTCCTTGCAATTTTATGATCTGGAAGTTCACCAAGATGCTATGGTATTTTGCAGCAGACGATGTAAGAGGCGGACTGTGGCTCCTCATATGTTGGACTCCATGCCACCTTGTCTTGTGGAAGTTCTGCAGCGTAGATGATTAAGATCTTCATGGTGTCCACCACCATGAAGATCTTGAGTATCATGGTGGTGTCCACCATACTGGCTTACTTGTGTCCTTGCCACTACTCTAATTATTTTTTTCCTTTTCAGTAGACAATGAGTTGTTGACCACTGGCTTACTCGATCAAGTATGATCCAGTCTTTATTCTCTTAAAGACCAAGTTTTTTGCCTAATCCAAAGAGATGGAAGGTGGTGCCACGTCCTGAGATAGTGTGGATAAAATATATTCACATTCTGAGGGACCAAGATATGCTTTGAACTGGTTGATACATTATATCCGGTATTCCCTTGATTCTTGCTTGGGTTCTGGTGCAAAGAAGAAATCATGTCACTCAGTGTTGGCAGAAGAATTAGTAAATCGGTGTCATCTCCGACAAGGACAGAGAATCTTGGCTGAAGACTTTGTATCTTCAACAAGAACATCAGTATCATGCTGCGTGTGGTTAGAAGTGTTCCCAGACTGTTGTAGTTTGTCGCTCAGAAAGTGAATGAATCACTGTTTGTGTTTCTGATTATGCAAGAAGTCTTCTTTCTAACGCTTCATTACTATATCACAAGAAAATCATCTGATACCGTACGTCTGATTTGTGCGGTATCCTTTGTTGTTGGCACATCTGTGTATCAATCAAAGATGAGCTGATCCATATTTCTGCATAACATCAAGTACGAGAACATGAAATGTGTCTCGTACAGCACAATGCAAGCAGAACTTCTTTTTCAGGCAAATCGTTTCCAGAATATCCAGCACATCTGTGTCTCGGTAGAAGGAGAGATGCTGAAATCTAACAAAGCTGTTGGATAACTAAAGAGTTCGTAACTAAAAATGGATGCTAGTTCACCTAGGAGCCTACCAGTTATTACGAGCAGCTATAACAGTACAACAGCGAGTCTACTCTGAGTCACCTTGACTCTGACAGTAATTTGCATCATAAGAACATAAGAACATAAGAAAGAAGGAACACTGCAGAAGGCCTACTGGCCCATGCGAGGCAGGTCCAAGTCTCCACCGGCTTAAGCCAATGCACCCAACCTAGTCACGTCAGGTCACATTGACTTAAGGGAGGAACACGGCAACCGACCTGGTAGCACAAGCTATCAGGTCTAACTCACACCCACCCACATCTACTCATGTATTTATCCAACCTATTTTTAAAGCTACACAACGTTCTGGCCTCTATAACGGTACTTGGGAGTTTGCTCCACTCATCCACAACTCTATTACCAAACCAGTACTTTCCTATATCCTTCCTGAATCTGAATTTTTCCAACTTAAAACCATTGCTGCGAGTCCTGTCTAGGCTAGATATTTTCAGCACACTATTTACATCCCCTTTATTCCTGTCTTCCATTTATACACCTCAATCATATCCCCCCTAATTCTACGTCTTTCTAGAGAGTGCAGTTTCAGGGCCCTTAGTCTATCCTCATAGGGAAGGTTTCTGATACATGGGATCAACTTTGTCATCCTCCTTTGTACATTTTCCAGAGAATTTATATCCATTCTGTAATACGGTGACCAAAACTGTGCAGCATAATCTAAATGAGGCCTAACCAAGGATGTATAGAGTTGAAGAACAACCTGAGGACTCCAATTATTTATGCTTCTTGATATGAAGCCAAGGATTCTATTAGCTTTATTGCGAACACTTATGCACTGTTGTCTTGGCTTCAGATTACTGCTAACCAGAACTCCTAAATCTTTTTCGCAATCCGTAATATTTAAGATCTACATTATTTAGTTTATATGTGGCATGGTTATTGTCCTGTCCAACATTTAGAACTTTGCATTTGTCTATATTAAACTGCATCTGCCACTTCTCCGACCACTGCATCAGTCTATTCAAATCTTCCTGGAGTGCTCGAATGTCCTCGTCAGAATGAATTCGACGGCCTATTTTGGTGTCATCGGCAAACTTGCCGATGTCGCTCTTTATGCCCTCATCTATGTCGTTTATGTAGATTGTGAACAGCAGGGGGCCCAACACTGACCCCTGTGGAACACCGCTCGTGACACTTCCCCACTCTGATTTTCTCCCCATTTATGCAAACTCTCTGCTGCCTATTTGTCAACCATGCCTCTATCCAGGAAAAAATTTCTCTTCCTATTCCATGTGCTTTAATTTTCCTCAATAGTCTCTGATGTGGGACCCTGTCAAAAGCCTTACTGAAGTCCATATACACAATATCATATTCATTACCATGATCTACCTCCTCAAATACCTTAGTGAAAAAAGTTAATAAATTCGTAAGGCAGGAACGCCCCTTTGTAAAACCATGCTGAGATTCGTTGATTAATTTATGCTTTTCAAGGTGGCTACGAACTGCCTCGGCAATTATTGATTCCATAAATTTTCCCACTATGGAGGTTAGGCTTATTGGTCTATAGTTCGAAGCTAAGGACCTGTCACCTGTTTTGAAAATAGGTATCACATTTGCCATTTTCCACTTATCTGGCACCATGCCCGTTTGTAGTGATATGTTGAAAAGATTAGGCAAAGGTGTGCTAAGCTCCTCTTTACATTCCTTTAGAATCCTTGCATACAGTTCATCAGGGCCTGGGGATTTGTTAGGTTTTAATTTATCTATTTGCCTAAGGACCATGTCACTTGTGACCCTAATAGTGCACAGTTTATTATCGTCCTGTTCTACATAATTTATCATTACTGGAATATCGCTGGTATCCTCCTGTGTAAAAACTGAGAGGAAGTATGTGTAAAAATTCTACACATTTCCTTATCACTGTCAGTGAGCTGCCCCGAGGAACTTTTGAGTGGCCTATCTTGTCCCTGATCTTACTTCTGTATACCTGAAAGAATCCTTTTGGGTTAGTCTTCGATTCTCTTGCAACTTTAACCTCATAATCTCTTTTTGCTTTTCTAATTCCCTTTTTTATTTCTCTCTTTAACTGAATATATCGATTTCTCAATTGCCCCTCTCCTCTTTTGATTTGCCTATATATGCCTCTCTTTTGACCAATCAGATATTTTAATCTATTGTTCATCCATTTAGGATCATTTTTGTTTGATCTGATTTCCCTATTTGGAACATAATTTGACTGAGCAGCTAGAACTATGCCCTGGAAAGCATCATATCGGCAACCATCACCACCTACCTGACCCTTAGTCAGGTCATTCCAGTTCAGCCCACCTAAGTAATTTTTCAGTCCTATGAAATCAGCCAAGCGAAAGTCAGGGACGGAGACTTGATTGCCATTATTAGGGGAATTCCATGATATATTAAAACTGAGTGATTTGTGATCACTTTCCCCAAGCTCATCATTAACCTCAAGATTATTAATTAGTGTTTCCCTACTGGCAAGAACCAAGTCAAGGAGGTTATTTCCCCTAGTTGGCTCTGTCACAAACTGTTTTAAAAAACAATCCTGGATCGTATCAAGAAAGTCACCTGACTCTAATTTCCTGTCAAATTGCTCCAGTCAATCTGTCTATAGTTGAAATCTCCCATTAGCACAACATTTTCGTATGTAGATGCCTTACGAATTTCGTCCCATAGAAGTTTACTGCACTCCCTATCAAGATTTGGGGCCCTGTAAATCACACCCAAAATTAGTTTTTCTCGGCCCTCGAGAAGCTGTAACCAAACAGATTCAGTGGCTGACGCTTCTAATTTAATATCTTGTCTAACACAACAATTTAAATTGTCTCTGACGTACATCGCTACTCCACCACCTTTCCTGTTGACCTGTCAGTGTGGAATAATTTATAGCCTTGTATGTGACATTCAGAGGGCATCTCTCTATCTTTCAGATTGAGCCAGGTCTCTGTTATAGCAATAATATCTATGTTTCCTGCACTTGCAATTAATCTTAGCTCATCTATTTTATTTCTTACACTCCTGCTATTAGTATAGTAAACCTTAAGGGAGCTAGTCCCTTGCTGCCCTCTGCTGTCCCCTTTGTTTGCTGACCTGATCTATTGTCTTTATTTATAACTTCATGCTGAATGCCTTTTATACATTTACTGTTTCCAACCCAAGTGTTGCAACCTGCTTGTTTCCCACACACACCCATACCTCTATCTTCCATCAGTTTAAACTCATAGGCATTTCACCAATGGCCTTCTCAATCGAGTCTGCAAGTGCTACCACCCCAGCCCAGAGAGATGTACCCCATCCCTTGCATACATATCATGTTTGCCATAAAAGTTGTTCCAGTTGTCAATGAATGGGATTGCAAGTTCCTTGCAGTATATGTCTAGCCAGCAATTTACACCAATTGCCCTAGACAACCATTCATTTCCTACTCCCCTTCTAGGCAAGATGCTACATATGATTGGGATCCCTCCCTTAGACTTAATGAAATCTATAGCTGACCTGTACTTATCTAGCAGCTCTTCTCTCCTACCCTTCCCAATATCATTTCCACCAGCACTGAGACAGATAATGGGCTTGTTCCCATTACCTGACATGATATTATCCAGCCTGTTGACAATGTCCCTAACACCAGCTCCAGGGAAGCACACTCTATCTCTCATCTTCTTATTCCTATTACAAAAGCACGGTCAATATATCTTACCTGAGAGTCAACCAACCACAAGAATGCGCTTACCTCCATTAGCAGGGGCAGTAGTACCCTTACCTTCACTGGCCACTGAAGTACATTCATCCTGAAGAACAGAGAAGCGATTTCCTACCTTCAGATCTTCACTCTTAACTTTCCTTACTCTGATGCGCCTCCCATTACTGTGAACCACTCGCCACTTGTAGCAGGTGCTGGGCTGCACCTCACTGCTGGTAGCCGTTGCTACCTCCCCACCCACAGCCTCCTCACAGCGAGAGACAGACTGCACCTCACTTGAAGCCTCATTCCCCACAACTCCAGCCACCTCACACTCTCTCCCAGACCCATTGAGGTGGACCTTCAGCCTCCTAATCTCCTCCTGGAGAAGCAAGACCTCCTCCTTCAACTCTCCAACCTCAATTTTTAAAACACTGCAGAAGCAAGCCATGCTTTGTAACCGTCCACACTAATCCCCAAAGCAGCTCAGGGTCTGTGACCTCACGTGACGACTGACCACTGACCACTGACGACTGACCACTGACGACTGACGACTGACCACTGACGACTGACGACTGACCACTGACGACTGACGACTGACCACTGACGACTGACGACTGACCACTGACGACTGACGACTGACCACTGACGACTGACGACTGACCACTGACGACTGACGACTGACCACTGACGACTGACGACTGACCACTGACGACTGACGACTGACCACTGACGACTGACGACTGACCACTGACGACTGACGACTGACCACTGACGACTGACGACTGACCACTGACGACTGACGACTGACCACTGACGACTGACGACTGACCACTGACGACTGACGACTGACCACTGACGACTGACGACTGACCACTGACGAGAATCATCTGTATGACTCCAGTCCAGTTTGTTTCAGCTGCATGAACCTGGACCAGTTTGTTTCAGCTGCATGAACCTGGACCAGTTTGTTTCATCTGCATGAACCTGGACCAGTTTGTTTCAGCTGCATGAACCTGGACCAGTTTGTTTCAGCTGCATGAACCTGGACCAGTTTGTTTCAGCTGCATGAACCTGGACCAGTTTGCTTCAGCTGCATGAACCTGGACCAGTTTGCTTCAGCTGCATGAACCTGGACCAGTTTGCTTCAACTGCATGAACCTGGACCAGTTTGCTTCAACTGCGTGAACCTGGACCAGTTTGCTTCAACTGCATGAACCTGGACCAGTTTGCTTCAACTGCATGAACCTGGACCAGTTTGCTTCAGCTGCATGAACCTGGACCATGCTGGTCAAGAATGAACCAGCAGAGGTGACTCCCGCACAACGCGCAGGAAAGCTCTAGGATCTTCTGAAGGTATATCAAGGTAATGTTCGTATATAATAGATGTGATATTTGCCGATATCCAGACAGAGTGAATATTGATCTTATTCATTTTTTCGAAGTCCTCAGCTAACACCTGGACTCTGTACAGTGGACTATGTGAGGTTCTCACTCCTGGTATTACTGCAGTTGTAATGAAGCAATAATACTCTCTAGTGTGGGTGACACCCACGCTAGAGGCTGATATAAGTGGGTAGCCTAAGTGTAGGGCGGGATGAAAGTAATCGGAGACACTAAACTAAATTACTCTATGCCTAACTCTAACTTAGCTTAGGTACTTATAAGAAGTGGTATGATACATTAGCCTATACAGGCTTTATCATTAAATTAGACTTATAATGGTGGCCCGTGGCCTGGTAACAAATGCTCTCGCTTCACACGGTGAGGTCAGGGTTCGATTCCTGGCGAGGGTAGAAACATTAGACGTGTTTCGTTACACCGGTTGTCTATGTTCACCCATCAGTATAATGGATACCTGGGTGTTAGTCGACTGGTGTGGGTCGCATCCTGGGACAAAACTGACCTAATTTACTCGAAATGCTCAGCATAACAAGCGGCTTTCTATATAGTAGTATGTCATTGATGTCAGCTATAGTCTATATACCTTATATATGTACTTGTAGTAAATAAAGATATTATTGGTAGAAGAGCGTGGCATCGTCGGGTATAGGCCTAGGTATCATGTTACTGCCCACCTCCCTCCCTCTCTCTCTCTCTCCCCTCACCGTTCTCTCACTTTCAAATTTCCCCTCAGTTTTTATCTTAAATTCAGATGCAATAAAAACATATTAGTGAATCTTGATTTTTGATCCCATACTGCATTTCTGCAAATTAGACACATCCAAAATAAGACTTCCTTTGAAATTTTTGTATGGTGTTGTAGGGACCTCATGGAAATGCACTGGAGTTTACCTGGAGAGAGTTCCGGGGGTCAACGCCCCCGCGGCCCGGTCTGTGACCAGGCCTCCTTAGGTCAGTGTCCCAGGATGCGACTCACACCAGTCGACTAACACCCAGGTACCCATTTTACTGATGGGGAACATAGACAACAGGTGGAAAGAAACACGTCCAATGTTTTTACTCTGGCTGGGAATCGAACCCAGGCCCTCACCGTGTGAAGCGAGAGCGTTAACCACCAGGACACCAGAGCCAAATAAATTCTATTGTAGTTTTTCTGAACTTTGATGAACAAACGAACTAGATTGGCTGGACTATAGTGTGTGTGTTTGCATTTACAACTATTCATAGTATGTATAGAGCAGGAGTAGTGTGGCATGGTGGAAAAAAAGCTTTCGCTTCACACGGTGAGGGTCTGGGTTCGATTCCCGGCGAAGGGATGGAAACGTCTGACGTGTTTCCTTACACCGGTTATCCATGTTCACCCATCAGTAAAATTTGTATCTGGGTGTTAGTGGACTGGTGTGGGTCGCATCCTGGGGCAAAATTAACCTATTTTGCCCGAAATGCTCAGCATAACAAGCGGCTTTCTATATAGTAGTATGTCATTGTTGTCAGCTAGGACTGTATACCTTGTACATATACTTGTAGTAAATAAAGATATTATTATATTATTATTATTATTATTATTATTATTATTATTATTATTATTATTATTATTATTATTATTATTATATTATTATTATTATTATTATTATTATTATAACATGCTCAACAGTTTATATTACTCGTGATGCAGGGAGCGGTAAACAGTTCTGTCCTCGACTCACGAAATCGTAATGACACGATTGCAAACAAACCATACCACGGGTGGGGTTTGAACCCGCGGTCAGAGAGTCTCAAATCTCCAGACCGTCGCGTTAGCCACTGGGCGCGGGTTCAAACCCCACCCATGATATGGTTACCTCTATCCTCAGTATTTATCTCTCTCCTCAAAATTTTACATTCAAAACTGAATAGTTTCGATTATGTTTTTGTTCATATTTGCGTAAAGAAACAATTATTCGTGCCTAATAAAAATTATTTTTCCTACTTTGTTACGTTATAGGGACTGAAATTGGAACCGGGTTGTCTACAGTGAGAGAAGATGAAGGTGGCGGGTGGGTAACGTCTTCAAAGTTGACCCATCACTTACCAGAGTCACACAACATAACTCAGGTTACAGCAGAGTGCAGAGCTCACCACTCAGCCACACGTAAAGTCATCAACAAACGGTGGAGCCTAAAAGTCATCAGTAAGTTACCGCGAAAGTTCTTTAGTGTCATTCTTTTATTAACATTGTCTTTGGCATAAAAGTCAACATTCTTTGATAGACCGTGTTAATCCATGCCTTGTAATTATTACGTTATTAATTTATGGATAAATTCGCCAGCTTCAGTGCTTTTATGAATTTATTTCTTCAATAAGATTTTTTTTCCCTTCAATGAGTTTTTTCCCACACAGAGGATCTTGTCTTAAAGAACTTTTTGTCTTAAAGGGCATTGTCCCTTAAAGAGCTTTCTTCCTTAAAGGGTTCTTCCCTCTCAGGGAATTCTTCCTCAAATGGGAATAATGATAAGTCACTTATTAAGTTATTTTAGGTCACTAGTTATTAGTAACAACAATAACGGCAAATTTTCACGAAGAGGCAAATATCGGTTACCTTTATCCCGAGAAGAAAATTCTGGGTTGAGTTATACAACAAAGCTTCTGGAAGAACGGTAAACCTCCAGGAGACGAGGTACCCGTTACCTCCTGGGCTCACACTACTGAAACCCCACCTCCATGTTATCTCGCCTCAGGGGGATATGAAGGAAGAAATGGAATGCCCATAAGAAAAATACCCGTAGTGGGTTACTCTGTGACTTTTTTTCTTTGCTTTCTTATTTCTGATACGGTAGGGAAGCCTTTGTAATGGATGTCAATTATACGTAACTCGTTAACACTGCACACACGATCTTAACGTCGAAACATCATGGGAGCCTCGTTGACTTTTCACCAACACCGTTCATGTAAAAATTGGGAGCTAGAACATATATAAACAACTGGCATTTCTGATACTCGACAAAGTTAAACTCCACAAGACGGGAGTCAACGACTCCATCATAAACCTCGTCGTACTATGACTTTCATGGCGTAGCTACTCACTTTATGATTGTATTTTTCTCTTATTCTTGACATTTTTACATCAAAAATTATCAAATTCCCAGAAACGAAACGTTTTCTGATAAATGTCTTTGCATTTATTCTTATGTTTATAACGTGATAATAATGTCTTCAATCTTTCAGTGTTTGTATCTCGGTAAACTGAAGATTTAAAAGGTTATTGGACATTGTAACTCTCTGTGCCATTTTTAGATTAAATTTTTGATGTATCGCACTGAGGCTTCTGAAACTATTCTGCTTCTGTTGCTGCCACGACCTTCAGGAATAAGACGACCCTAAGCCTGATAATCTCTGCCGCCTCTCCCAGAATATCCCACAAGAAAAATAATGCTGAGGGCTAGAATAATCTCCCTCGAAAAGTAAAACAAGCTAAAATACTGTAAACATCCGTTGTTCTGCTAGTGAGAGATGCATCCCTGGTCCTCAAAACTCTATGTCGATGTAGATATGTGAGAGTGTGTGAGAGATTTTTAGATGAATGTCAGTAATTTGTAGATGTATGTGATTTGCAGAAATGCACTAAAGCCAGAAGCTGGACCACACTATCCACAACAGGTCCAAGAGCTGGACTGCAATGCCCACAACAGCTCCAGGAGCCGGAGCTTAGAACCCTCAAGAGCTGCTAGACCCAGACTTTGAAACTCGATTGATGATTTACTGAGACCAAAAGTTCCAACTCACCCTTGAGTTTAAATCGAACTCTGTCCAATAAAATTAAAACTTAAGATGGCCAGGAAAATTTTCTTTAATACATTAAGGAAAAGTTCCTTTAAGGGATCCAGAAAGTAGATAATAACTCTCACCAACTTGGTTAAAGTGTCAAGATAATGTGTCTGGCCCTGAAGTTAACTTCATCGTGTAATTTAGGTCGTGTTTTAATATATTAATTGTTCGAACTTGGAAAAAAGAATCGTGCGAAAAAACTAATGTTGTCCAAGAAGTCACTAAACTTTATAAACAATTTCTTAAGTGCTGTAGACACCGACACAGAGTCAGTCTAGATAAGATAAGATAAGATTTCGTTCGGATTTTTAACCCCGGAGGGTTAGCCACCCAGGATAACCCAAGAAAGTCAGTGCGTCATCGAGGACTGTCTAACTTATTTCCATTGGGGTCCTTAATCTTGTCCCCCAGGATGCGACCCACACCAGTCGACTAACACCCAGGTACCTATTTGCTGCTAGGTGAACAGGACAACAGGTGTAAGGAAACGTGTCGAAATGTTTCCACCCCGCCGGGAATCGAACCCGGGCCCTCCGTGTGTGAAGCGGGAGCTTTAGCCACCAGGCCACCGGGCCACCGGGTGGCGATGTAGTTCATTCCAGCAGAGTGACAAGTGAAGTTCAGAAATGTCGAGCCTTAAATATATACAAAAAAAGTAATTTCCTGTAGAACAATGGTATTATACCATCAAGTTGATGAGTAAGACAAGTGTGTTGCCGGCGCAGCTGCCTTTATCGATCTAATACTGAGGCAGGAGGATGTCGAGTTTTATAGCTTAGCTAGAGCAGAGGAGCAGCTGAAGAGCAAGTGCAGGTGCAGAAGTGCAGGTGCAGAAGTGCAGGTGCAGAAGTGCAGGTGCAGAAGTGCAGGGTCAGAAGTGCAGGTGCAGAAGTTCAGGAGCAGAAGTGCAGGTGCAGAAGTGCAGGGTCAGAAGTGCAGGTGCAGAAGTTCAGGAGCAGAAGTGCAGGTGCAGAAGTGCAGGGTCAGAAGTGCAGGTGCAGAAGTGCAGGTGCAGAAGTGCAGGTGCAGAAGTGCAGGTGCAGA
This sequence comes from Cherax quadricarinatus, assembly GCF_026875155.1. Taxonomy (NCBI): domain Eukaryota; kingdom Metazoa; phylum Arthropoda; class Malacostraca; order Decapoda; family Parastacidae; genus Cherax; species Cherax quadricarinatus. Next base: position 47,505,222 of record NC_069421.1, read on the forward strand.
AGTGCAGGTGCAGAAGTGCAGGTGCAGGTGTACAGGTGCAGAAGTGCTGGTGCAGAAGTGCAGGTGCAGAAGTGCAGGTGCAGGAGTGCAGGTGCAGAAGTGCAGGTGCACAAGTGCTGGTGCAGAAGTGCAGGTGCAGAAGTGCAAATGCAGGAGTGCAGGTGCAGAAGTGCAGGTGCAGAAGTGCAGGTGCAGAACAGTGGCAGGAGTGCAGGTGCAGAAGTGCAGGTGCAGGAGTACAGGTGCAGAAGTGCAGGTGCAGAAGTGCAGGTGCAGAAGTGCAGGGTCAGAAGTGCAGGTGCAGAAGTGCAGGTGCAGAAGTGCAGGTGCAGAAGTGCAGGGTCAGAAGTGCAGGTGCAGAAGTGCAGGTGCAGAAGTGCAGGTGCAGAAGTGCAGGTGCAGAAGTGCAGGTGCAGAAGTGCAGGTGCAGAAGTGCAGGTGCAGGAGTGCAGGTGCAGAAGTGCAGGTGCAGAAGTGCAGGTGCAGAAGTGCAGGTGCAGAAGTGCAGGTGCAGGAGTGCATGTGCAGAAGTGCAGGTGCAGAAGCGAAGGTGCAGAAGTGCAGGTGCAGAAGTGCAGGTGCAGGAGTGCAGGTGCAGAAGTGCAGGTGCAGAAGTGCAGGTGCAGGAGCGCAGGGGCAGAAGTGCAGGTGCAGAAGTGCAGGTGCAGAAGTGCAGGTGCAGAAGTGCAGGTGCAGAAGTGCAGGTGCAGCAATGCAGGTGCAGAAGTGCAGGTGCAGAAGTGCAGGTGTAGAAGTGCAGGTGCAGAAGTTCAGGAGCAGAAGTGCAGGTGCAGAAGTGCAGGTGCAGAAGTGCAGGTGCAGAAGTGCAGGTGCAGCAATGCAGGTGCAGGAGTGCAGGTGCAGAAGTGCAGGTGCAGGAGTGCAGGTGCAGGAGTACAGGTGCAGAAGTGCAGGTGCAGAAGTGCAGGTGCAGGAGTGCAGGTGCGGAAGTGCAGGTGCAGCAATGCAGGTGCAGAAGTGCAGGTGCAGAAGTGCAGGTGCAGGAGTGCAGGTGCAGAAGTGCAGGTGCAGAAGTGCAGGTGCAGGAGTGCAGGTGCAGAAGTGCAGGTGCAGAAGTGCAGGTGCAGGAGTGCAGGTGCAGAAGTGCAGGTGCAGAAGTGCAGGTGCAGAAGTGCAGGTGCAGAAGTGCAGGTGCAGAAGTGCAGGTGCAGAAGTTCAGGAGCAGAAGTGCAGGTGCAGAAGTGCAAGTGCAGAAGTGCAGGTGCAGAAGTGCAGGTGCAGAAGTGCAGGTGCAGAAGTGCAGGTGCAGAAGTGCAAATGCAGAAGTGCAGGTGCAGAAGTGCAGGTGCAGAAGTGCAGGTGCAGAAGTGCAATTGCAGAAGTGCAGATGCAGAAGTGCAGGGTCAGAAGTGCAGGTGCAGAAGTGCAGGTGCAGAAGTGCAGGTGCAGAAGTGCAGGTGCAGAAGTGCAGGTGCAGCAATGCAGGTGCAGCAAAGTGCAGGTTGCAGAAGTGCAGGTGTGAGAAGTGCAGGTGCAGAAGTTCAGGAGCAGAAGTGCAGGTGCAGAAGTGCAGGTGCAGAAGTGCAGGTGCAGAAGTGCAGGTGCAGAAGTTCAGGAGCAGAAGTGCAGGTGCAGAAGTGCAGGTGCAGAAGTGCAGGTGTAGAAGTGAAGGTGCAGCAGTGCAGGTGCAGAAGTGCATGTGCAGAAGTGCAGGTGCAGAAGTGCAGGTGCAGAAGTGCAGGTGCAGCAATGCAGGTGCAGAAGTGCAGGTGCAGAAGTGCTGGTGCAGAAGTGCAGGTGCAGAAGTGCACGTGCAGGAGTGCAGGTGCAGAAGTGCAGGTGCAGAAGTGCTGGTGCAGAAGTTCAGGTGCAGAAGTGCAGGTGCAGGAGTGCAGGAGCAGAAGTGCAGGTGCAGACGTGCAGGTGCAGGAGTACAGGTGCAGAAGTGCAGGGGCAGAAGTGCAGGTGCAGGAGTGCAGGTGCAGAAGTGCAGGTGCAGCAATGCAGGTGCAGAAGTGCAGGTGCAGAAGTGCAGGTGCAGGAGTGCAGGTGCAGAAGTGCAGGTGCAGAAGTGCAGGTGCAGGAGTGCAGGTGCAGAAGTGCAGGTGCAGAAGTGCAGGTGCAGGAGTGCAGGTGCAGAAGTAGTGCAAAGTGCAGCAAGTGCAGGTGCAGAAGCGCAGGTGCAGAATTGCAGGTGCAGAAGTTCGAGCGAAGAGGTGCAGAGGAAGTGCAATGCAGGTGCAGAAGTGCAGGTGCAGAAGTGCAGGTGCAGAAGTGCAGGTGCAGAAGTGCAAATGCAGAAGTGCAGGTGCAGAAGTGCAGGTGCAGAAGTGCAGGTGCAGAAGTGCAATTGCAGAAGTGCAGATGCAGAAGTGCAGGGTCAGAAGTGCAGGTGCAGAAGTGCAGGTGCAGAAGTGCAGGTGCAGAAGTGCAGGTGCAGAATTGCAGGTGCAGTGAGTGCAGGTGTGCAGGAGTGCAGGTGCAGAAGTGCAGGTGCAGAAGTGCAGGTGCAGGAGTGCAGGTGCAGAAGTGCAGGTGCAGAAGTGCAGGTGCAGAAGTGCAGGTGCAGAAGTGCAGGTGCAGAAGTGCAGGTGCAGAAGTGCAGGAGCAGAAGAAGTGCTGGTGCAGGAGAAGTGCTGTTGCAGAAGAAGTGCTGGTGCAGGAGAAGTGCAAGTGCAGAAGAAGTGCTGGTGCAGAAGAAGTGCTGGTGCAATAGAAGTGCAAGTGCAGAAGAAGTGCTGGTGCAGAAGAAGTGCAGGTACAGGAGAAGTGCAAGTGCAGAAGAAGTTCAGGTGCAGGAGAAGTGCTGGTGCAGAAGAAGTGCTGGAGCACAAGTGCTGGTGCAGAAGAAGTGCAGGTGCAGGAGAAGTGCAGGTGCTTGAGAAGTACAGGTGCTGGAGAAGTGCTGATGCAGAAGTGCTGGTGCAGAAAAAGTGCTGGTACAGAGGAAGTGCAGGTGCAGAAGAAGTGCAGGTGCGGAAGAAGTGCAGGTGCTGGAGAAGTGCTGATGCAGAAGTGCTGGTGCTGAAGAAGTGCTGGTGCAGAAGTGCTGGTGCAGAAGAAGTGCAGGTGCAGGAGAAGTGTTGGTGCAGGAGAAGTGCAAGTGCAGAAGAAGTGCTGGTGCAGAAGTGCTGGTGCAAAAGAAGTGCAGGTACAGGAGAAGTGTAAGTGCAGAAGAAGTGCAGGTACAGGAGAAGTGCAAGTGCAGAAGAAGTGCTGGTGCAGGAGAAGTGCTGGTGCAGAAGAAGTGCTGGAGCAGAAGAAGTGTAGGTGCAGGAGAAGTGCAAATGCAGAAGAAGTGCTGGTGCAGAAGAAGTGCTGGTGCAGGAGAAGTGCTGGTGCAGAAGAAGTGCAGGTACAGGAGAAGTGCAAGTGCAGAAGAAGTGCTGGTGCAGGAGAAGTGCTGGTGCAGAAGAAGTGCTGGAGCAGAAGTGCAGGTGCAGAAGTGCAGGTGCAGAAGTGCAAGGTGCAGAAGTGCAGGTGCAGAAGTGCAGGTGCAGAATTGCTGGTGCAGTGAGGTGCAGGAGTGCAGGTGCAGAAGTGCAGGTGCAAAGTGCAGGGCAGAGTGCAGGTGCAGAGTGCAGTGCAGAAGTGCAGGTGCAGAATGCAGGTGCGAGTGCAGAGCGAAGTGCAGGTGCAGAAGTGCAGGAGCAGAAGAAGTGCTGGTGCAGGAGAAGTGCTGTTGCAGAAGAAGTGCTGGTGCAGGAAAGAAGTGCAGAAGAATGTCTGGTCGAAGAAGTGCTGGTGCAAAGAAGTGCAATGCAGAAGAAGTGCTGGTGCAGAAGAAGTGCAGGTACAGGAGAAGTGCGTGCAGAAGAAGTCAGGTGCAGGAGAAGTGCTGGTGCAGAGAAGTGCTGGAGCACAGTGCTGTGCAGAAGAAGTGCAGGTGCAGAAGAAGTGCAGGTCTTGAGAAGTACAGGTGCTGGAGAGTGCTAGCAGAAGTGCTGGTGCAGAAAAAGTGCTGGTACAGAGAAGTCCAGTGCAGAGAAAGTGCAGGTGCGGAAGAAGTGCAGGTGTGGAACATCGATCAGAAGTGCTGGTGCGAAGAAGTGCTGGTCAGAGAAGTGCGTGGTGCAGAAGAAGTGCAGGTGCAGGAGAAGTGTTGGTGCAGGAGAAGTGCAGTGCAGAAGAAGTGCTGGTGCAGAAGCGGGCAAAAGAAGTGCAGGTACAGAAGAAGTGTAAGTGCAGAAGAGTGCAGGTACAGGAGAAGTGCAAGTGCAGAAGAAGTGCTGGTGCAGGAGAAGTGCTGGTGCAGAGAAGTGCAGGACAAAGAAGTGTGGTGCAGAGAATGCAAATGCAGAAGAAGTGCTGGTGCAGAAGAAGTGCTGGTGCAGGAGAAGTGCTGGTGCAGAAGAAGTGCAGGTACAGGAGAAGTGCAAGTGCAGAAGAAGTGCTGGTGCAGGAGAAGTGCTGGTGCAGAAGAAGTGCTGGAGCAGAAGAAGTGTAGGTGCAGGAGAAGTGCAAATGCAGAAGAAGTGCTGGTGCAGGAGAAGTGCTGGTGCAGAAGAAGTGCAGTGTACTGGAGAAGTGCAGTGCAGAGAAGTGCAGGTGCAGGAGAAGTGCTGGTGCAGAAGAAGTGCTGATACAGAGGAAGTGCAGGTGCAGAAGAAGTGCAGGTGCAGAAGAAGTGCTGGGACAGAGGAAGTGCAGGTGCAGAAGAAGTGCAGGTGCAGAAGAAGTGCAGTGTGGGGAATGCTGATGAGAAGTGCGAAGCTGAAGAATGCAGTCAGAATGCAGTTCAGGAGAAGTGCTGGTGCAGAAGAAGTGCAGGTGCAGGAGAATGCTGGGAGAGAAGTGCAGGTGCAGAAGAAGTGCGTGCAGAAGAAGTGCAGGTACGGAGAAGTGCTGGATGCAGAGAAGTGCGGTGCAGGAGAAGTTCAGGTGCAGAAGAAGTGCAGGTTCAGGAGAATTGCTGGGCAGAAGAAGTGCAGGTGCAGAAAAAGTGCTGGTGCAGAAAAGACAGTCGAAAGTGCTGGTGCAGAAGAAGTGCAGGTGCAGGAGAAGTGCTGGTGCAGAAGAAGTGCAGGTTCAGGAGAAGTGCTGGTGCAGAAGAAGTGCAGGTGCAGAAGAAGTGCTGGTGCAGGAGAAGTGCTGGTGCAGAAGAAGTGCAGGTGCAGAAGAAGTGCTGGTGCAGGAGAAGTGCTGGTGCAGGAGAAGTCAGGTTCGGAGAATGCTGTCAGAAGAAGTGCAGGTGCAGGAGAAGTGCAGGTGCAGGAGAAGTGCAGGTTCAGAGAAGTGCAGGTGCAGAGAAGTGCAGTGAGCAGAGTGCTGGTGCAGGAGAAGTGCTGGTGCAGGAGAAGTGCTGGTGCAGAAGAAGTGCTGGTGCAGGAGAAGTGCAGGTGCAGAAGAAGTGCAGGTGCAGGAGAAGTGCTGGTGCAGAAGAAGTGCAGGTGCAGAAGAAGTGCTGGTGCAGGAGAAGTGCTGGTGCAGGAGAAGTGCTGGTGCAGAAGAAGTACTGGTGCAGGAGAAGTGCAGGTACAGGAGAAGTGCAAGTGCAGAAGAATTGTTGGTGCAGGAGAAGTGCTGGTGCAGAAGAAGTGCTGGTGCAGAAAAGTGCAGGTACAGAAGAGAAGATCAAGTGCAGAAGAAGTGCAGGGCAGAGTGCGGTGCGAAGAAGTGCTGTAAGAGTGAAGTGCAGGTGCAGAAGAAGTGCAGGTGCAGAAGAGTGCAGGTTGCTGGAGAAGTGCTTGATGCAGAAGTGTGGTCGAAAAGTGCTGGTGCAGAAAAGTGCTGGTCAGGAGAAGTGCTGGGCAGAAGAAGTGCAGGTGCAGGAAAAAGTGCAGGTGCAGAAGAAGTGCGAGTGAGAAAGTGAAGTGCAGGAGAGTGCTGGTGCAGAAGAAGTGCTGGTGCAGAGAAGTGCAGTCAGAAGAAGTGCAAGCGCAAGAGAAGTGCGGTGCAGAAGTGCAGGCGCAGAAGAAGTGCTGTGCGAGGAGAAGTGCAGGTGCAGAGGAAGTGCAGTGCAGAAGAAGTGCAATGCAGGAAGTGCTGGTGCAGAAGAAGTGCTACAGGAAGTGCAGACAGAAGCTGATGCGAGTGCTGGTGCAAAGAGGTGCGGTGCAGGAAGAAGTCGGTGCAGAAGTGCTTATGCAGAAGTGCTGGTGCAGAAGAAGTGCTGGTGCAGGAGAAGTGCAGGTACAGGAGAAGTGCAAGCGCAGAAGAAGTGCTGGTGCAGGAGAAGTGCTGGTGCAGAAGTGCTGGAGCAGAAGAAGTGTAGGTGCAGGAGAAGTGCAAGTGCAGAAGAAGTCCTGGTGCAGGAGAAGTGCTGGTGCAGAAGAAGTGCTGGTACAGAGAAAGTGCAGGTGCAGAAGAAGATCAGGTGCAGAAGAAGTACAGGTGCTCGAGAAGTGCTGATGCAGAAGTGCTGGTGCTGAAGTTGGTCCAAGAAGACAGTCAGGAGAAGTGTGCAGAAGAAGAGCAGTGTCAGAGGAAGTGCTGTCGAGAAGTGCTGGTGCAGAAGAAGTGCTGGTGCAGGAGAAGTGCAAGTGCAGAAGAAGTGCAAGTGCAGGAGAAGTGCAGGTGCAGGAGAAGTGCTGGTGCAGAAGAAGTGCTGGTGCAGGAGAAGTGCAGGTACAGGAGAAGTGCAAGTGCAGAAGAAGTGCAAGTGCAGAGAAGTACTTGTGCAGAAGAAGTGCTGGTGAGAAGTGCTGGAGCAGAAAGTGCAGTGCAGAAGAAGTTCTGATGCAGAAGTGCTGGCGCAGAAGAAGTGCTAGTGCAGGAGAAGTGCTGGTACAGAGGAAGTGCAGGTGCAGAAGAAGTGCTGATGCAGAAGTGCTGGTGCAGAAGAAGTGCTGGTGCAGAAGAAGTGCATGTACTGGAGAAGTGCAAGTGCAGAAGAAGTCAGGTGCAGGAGAAGTGCTGGTGCAGAAGAAGTGCTGGTGCAGGAGAAGTGCAGGTACAGGAGAAGTGCAAGTGCAGAAGAAGTGCAAGTGCAGGAGAAGTGCTGGTGCAGAAGAAGTGCTGGTGCAGAAGAAGTGCTGGTACAGAGGAAGTGCAGGTGCAGAAGAAGTTCTGATGCAGAGAAGTGCTGAGTGGCAGGAGAAGTGCTGGTACAGAGGAAGATCAGGTGCAGAAGAAGTGCTGATGCAGAAGTGCTGGTGCAGAAGAAGTGCTGGTGCAGAAGAAGTACAGGTACTGGAGAAGTGCAAGTGCAGAAGAAGTGCAGGTGCAGGAGAAGTGCTGGTGCAGAAGAAGTGCTGGTACAGAGGAAGTGCAGGTGCAGAAGAAGTGCAGGTGCAGAAGAAGTGCTGGAACAAGAAGTCAGGTGCAGAAAGTGCAGGTGCAGAAAAGTGCAGTTTGGGGAGTGCTATGAGAAGTGCAGGTGCTGAAGAAGTGCTGGTGCAGAAAAGTGCAGGTCAGAAGTGCTGGTGCAGAAGAAGTGCAGGTCAGAGAAGTGCAGGGCAGAAGAGGTGCTGTGCAGAGAAGTGCTGGTGCAGGAAGAAGTGCTGGTGCAGAAGAAGTGCTCTGGGTGCAGGAGAAGTGCAGGTACAGGAGAAGTGCAAGTGCAGAAGAAGTGCTGGTGCAGGAGAAGTGCTGGTGCAGAAGAAGTGCTGGAGCAGAAGAAGTGTAGGTGCAGGAGAAGTGCAAGTGCAGAAGAATTGCTGGTGCAGGAGAAGTGCTGGTAGCAGAGAAGTGCTGGTCAGAAGGAATGCAGGTGCAGAAGAAGTGCAGGTGCAGAAGAAGTGCAGGTGCTGGAGAAGTGCTGATGCAGAAGTGCTGGTGCTGAAGAAGTGCTGGTGCAGAAGAAGTGCAGGTTCAGGAGAAGTGCTGGTGCAGAAGAAGTGCAGGTGCAGAAAAAGTGCAGGTGCAGAAGAAGTGCTGGTGCATAGAAGTGCTGATGACAGTAGGAAGTGCAGGTGCAGAAGAAGAGTGCTGCAGGTGAAGTGCAAGTGCAGAAGAAGTGCAAGTGCAGGAGAAGTGCTGGTGCAGAGGAAGTGCTGGTACAGAGGAAGTGCAGGTGCAGAAGAAGTTCTGATGCAGAAGTGCTGGCGCAGAAGAAGTGCTGGTGCAGGAGAAGTGCTGGTACAGAGGAAGTGCAGGTGCAGAAGAAATGCTGATGCAGAAGTGCTGGTGCAGAAGAAGTGCTGGTACAGAGGAAGTGCAGGTGCAGAAGAAGTGCTAGTGCAGAACGGCCGATGCAGAAGAAGTGCTGGTACAGAGGAAGTGCAGGTGCAGAAGAAATGCTGAAGCAGAAGTGCTGGTGCTGAAGAAGTGCTCGTGCAGAGGTGCTGATGCAGAAGTGCTGGTGCAGAAGAAGTGCTGGTGCAGAAGAAGTGCATGTGCAGGAGAAGTGCTGGTGCAGAAGAAGTGCTGGTGCAGGAGAAGAAGCTGGTCAGAGAAGTGTGCAGAGGAATCAGTGCAGAAGATGCAGAAGAAGTGCTGGTGCTAAGAAGTGCTGGCAGAGGTGCTGATCAGAGTCCGGGAGAAGAGTGCTCGTGCAGAAGAAGTGCAGTGCAGGAGAAGTCTGGCAGAAAGTGTGTGCAGAAGAAGTGCTGGTGCAGAAGAAGTTCAGGTGCAGGAGAAGTGCTGGTGCAGAAGAAGTTCAGGTGCAGGAGAAGTGCTGGTGCAGAAGAAGTGCTGGTGCAGAAGAAGTGCTGGTGCAGAAGAAGTTCAGGTGCAGGAGAAGTGTTGGCAGAGAAGTGCAGGTGCAGAAGAAGTGCGGTGCAGAAGAAGTTCAGGTGCAGAAAAGTGCTGGTCAGAGAAGTTCAGTGCAGAAAAGTGCTGGTGCAGAAGAAGTTCAGGTGCAGGAGAAGTGCTGGTGCAGAAGAAGTGCTGGCGCAGGAGAAGTGCTGATGCAGAAGAAGTTCAGGTGCAGGAGAAGTGCTGGTGCAGAAGAAGTTCAAGTGCAGGAGAAGTGCTGGTGCAGAAGAAGTGCTGGTGCAGAAGAAGTGCTGGTGCAGAAGAAGTTCAGGTGCAGGAGAAGTGCTGGTGCAGAAGAAGTGCTGGTGCAGGAGAAGTGCTGGTGCAGAAGAAGTTCAGGTGCACGAGAAGTGCAGGTGCAGAAGAAGTGCAGGTGCAGGAGAAGTGCAGGTGCAGAAGAAGTGCTGGTACAGGAGAAGGGCAAGTGCAGAAAAAGTGCTGGTGCAGAAGAAGTGCAGGTGCAGGAGAAGTGCAGGTGCAGAAGAAGTGCTGGTGCAGAAGAAGTGCAGGTACATGAGAAGTGCAAGTGCAGAAAAAGTGCTGGTGCAGAAGAAGTGCAGGTGCAGAAGAAGTGCTGGTGCAGAAGAAGTGCTGATGCAGAAGAAGTGCAGGTGCAGAAGAAGTGCTGGTGCAGAAGAAGTGCTGGTGCAGGGGAAGTGCTTTTGCAGAAAAAGTGCTGGTGCAGGAGAAGTGCAGGTGCAGAAGAAGTGCTGGTGCAGAAGAAGTGCTGATGCAGAAGAAGTGCTGGTGCAGAAGAATGCTGGTGCAGAGAAGTGCTGGTGCAGAAGAAGTGCTGGTGCAGGAGAAGTGCTGGTGCAGAAGAAGTGCTGGTGCAGAAGAAGTGCAGGTGCAGGAGAAGTGCTTGTGCAGAAGAAGTGCTGGTGCAGGAGAAGTGCTGGTGCAGAAAAAGTGCAGGTGCAGAAGAAGTGCTGGTGCAGAAGTGCTGGTGCAGAAGAAGTGCAGGTGCAGAAGAAGTGCTGGTGCAGAAGAAGTGCTGGTGCAGAAGAAGTGCAGGTGCAGAAGAAGTGCTGGTGCAGAAGAAGTGCTGGTGCAGAAGAAGTGCTGGTGCAGAAGAAGTGCTGGTGCAGAAGAAGTGCAGGTGCAGAAGAAGTGCAGGTGCAGAAGAAGTGCTGGTGCAGAAAAAGTGCAGGTGCAGAAGAAGTGCAGGTGCAGAAGAAGTGCTGGTGCAGAAAAAGTGCAGGTGCAGAAGAAGTGCTGGTGCACAAGAAATGCAGGTGCAGAAAAAGTGCAGGTGCAGAAGAAGTGCAGGTGCAGAAGTGCAGGTGCAGAAGAAGTGCATGTGCAGAAGAAGTGCAGGTGCAGAAGAAGTGCAGGTGCAGAAGAAGTGCAGGTGCAGAAGAAGTGCAGGTGCAGGACAGGTGCTTTAATCAGCTTCGTCTCCTCACCATCTCCCATAAATAAATCTCCGCCCTCATGTCCCTATATTAGATTAATTAAAGCTGTGTCTCGGGTGAAGTATCTCTCATTAAAGTTGCTGAGGTGTTGCTCAGGTGTCTTAAAGTTCCCGCAGGTTACTGAATTATTGCTCAGGTGTCTTAAAGCTCCCGCAGGTTACTGAGTTGTTGCTCAGGTGTCTTAAACATCCCGCAGGTTACTGAGTTGTTGCTCAGGTATCTTAAACATCCCGCAGGTTACTGAGTTGTTGCTCAGGTGTCTTAAAGCTCCTGCAGCTTACTGAGTTGTTGCTCAGGTGTCATATAGTTCCCGCAGGTTACTGAGTTGTTGCTCAGGTGTCTTAAAGTTCCCGCAGGTTACTGAGTTGTTGCTCAGGTGTCATATAGTTCCCGCAGGTTACTGAGTTGTTGCTCAGGTGTCTTAAAGTTCCCGCAGGTTACTGAGTTGTTGCTCAGGTGTCATATAGTTCCCGCAGGTTACTGAGTTGTTGCTCAGGTGTCTTAAAGTTCCCGCAGGTTACTGAGTTGTTGCTCAGGTGTCTTAAAGTTCCCGCAGGTTACTGAGTTGTTGCTCAGGTGTCATATAGTTCCCGCAGGTTACTGAGGTGTTGCTCAGGTGTCATATAGTTCCCGCAGGTTACTGAGGTGTTGCTCAAGTGTCTTATAGTTCCCGCAGGTTACTGAGTTGTTGCTCAGGTGTCTTATAGTTCCCGCAGGTTACTGAGGTGTTGCTCAGGTGTCTTAAAGTTCCCGCAGGTTACTGAGTTGTTGCTCAGGTGTCTTAAAGTTCCCGCAGGTTACTGAGTTGTTGCTCAGGTGTCTTATAGTTCCCGCAGGTTACTGAGGTGTTGCTCAGGTGTCTTAAAGTTCCCGCAGGTTACTGAGTTGTTGCTCAGGTGTCTTAAAGTTCCCGCAGGTTACTGAGTTGTTGCTCAGGTGTCTTAAAGTTCCCGCAGGTTACTGAGTTGTTGCTCAGGTGTCTTAAAGTTCCCGCAGGTTACTGAGTTGTTGCTCAGGTGTCTTAAAGTTCCCGCAGGTTACTGAGTTGTTGCTCAGGTGTCTTAAAGTTCCCGCAGGTTACTGAGTTGTTGCTCAGGTGTCATATAGTTCCCGCAGGTTACTGAGTTGTTGCTCAGGTGTCTTAAAGTTCCCGCAGGTTACTGAGTTGTTGCTCAGGTGTCTTAAAGTTCCCGCAGGTTACTGAGTTGTTGCTCAGGTGTCTTAAAGTTCCCGCAGGTTACTGAGTTGTTGCTCAGGTGTCTTAAAGTTCCCGCAGGTTACTGAGTTGTTGCTCAGGTGTCTTAAAGTTCCCGCAGGTTACTGAGTTGTTGCTCAGGTGTCTTAAAGTTCCCGCAGGTTACTGAGTTGTTGCTCAGGTGTCATATAGTTCCCGCAGGTTACTGAGGTGTTGCTCAGGTGTCTTAAAGTTCCCGCAGGTTACTGAGTTGTTGCTCAGGTGTCTTAAAGTTCCCGCAGGTTACTGAGTTGTTGCTCAGGTGTCATATAGTTCCCGCAGGTTACTGAGGTGTTGCTCAGGTGTCTTAAAGTTCCCGCAGGTTACTGAGTTGTTGCTCAGGTGTCATATAGTTCCCGCAGGTTACACCTGTGAAAAATGGTAACAAATTCTAAGAGTGTTTACCATTTAAAAACATTAATTTATGTAAGATATTTTAGGCACTAACCTAACCACTCACTGGACAACCTGTCAACCTCGAGGCTGAACCTTTGCTTCTACTGACCAGGTTCTTTAATGTCAGACAACGAGACAAAGAATTCAATCATAGCTGCAGGTACGAGGGTGTTTGTTACCTTATATTCATAAGGATCACTAAACTCGCCGGGCACCAACAGTGCCTGGGAGGAATGAGAGAAGCGCTGTTTCGTTTACTTGGATCAAGAGCCTCACTCAGAGTAGATGAACCTCAATTAAGAGGAAAAAATATATAAAATTTAGCTGTTTTTATTATTCTTGTTGCAAGATTGATAACAAGTACAAAATCTTAAATAAAAGTTGAAAAACGAGAGGATTCTAACCGAGGTGTGACCTGGACACTTCTACACTCAACGTAACTTTGGGTTTAAATTAGAGATTTAAGAACTGGTGTGAAACGAAGGAAAATTTCAGTTAATAACACTTTGTGACAACTTCTGCAGAGATGTAAGCTTGTCTGAGCCAGACGACCTACATTTAAGTATCTCGGATAAACCAAGATTAAGACGGACTGTTAGGTAAGACACATATGCAACAGTTAGGTATCTTTATTTCGAAATAAAGATACCTAACTGTTGCATATGTGTCTTACCTAACAACCTGTCGGTATTTTATACCATTTTAATGTTCAATTAAGACGGACCTTACAAGAAGAGTTATATCAAGCGATAATTGAAAAATGATACTGGAGAGATGAAGTGAAGTGACGGGAGGTGGCGGAGAGCAGTCAGCCATAACTAAGTTGGTAATCAGTAAGATTATTTAATGTAAATAATCCAGCTAACAGATAAATTCTGTTCATAGTAATAACATGAAACAGACGATTTACCTCCATATACGTCGTCACAGCATCTAGATGTAATTATTATAAATAAGTTATAATTCAACCTGCCATGAGGCACCAGAAACACCGTCGTCTGAATACCGATTTTTTAAAGAAACATTGTAAAAAAGTTAGCACCGTGATTTATTTGTCAGTAACAAACTACATACGCCAAAAAAACGCCAAAAACATGAAGAAGAGTATGCCTAGTTATGTGTCGAAATTAGTTATAATCCTAGTTATGTGTCGAAATTAGTTATAATCCTAGTTATGTGTCGAAATTAGTTATAATCCTAGTTATACATCGAAATTAGTTATAATCCTAGTTATACGTCGAAATTAGTTATAATCCTAGTTATACGTCGAAATTAGTTATAACACTAGTTATACGTCGAAATTAGTTATAATCCTAGTGATACGTCGAAATTAGTTATAATCCTAGTTATACGTCGAAATTAGATATAATCCTAGTTATACGTCGAAATTAGTTATAAACCTAGTGATACGTCGAAATTAGTTATAATCCTAGTTATACGTCGAAATTAGTTATAATCCTAGTTATACGTCGAAATTAGTTATAATCCTAGTTATACGTCGAAATTAGTTATAACACTAGTTATACGTCGAAATTAGTTATAATCCTAGTTATACGTCGAAATTAGTTATAATCTTAGTTATACGTCGAAATTAGTTATAATCCTAGTTATACGTCGAAATTAGTTATAATCCTAGTTATACGTCGAAATTAGTTATAATCCTAGTTATACGTCGAAATTAGTTATAATCCTAGTTATACGTCGAAATTAGTTATAATCTAGTTATACGTCGAAATTAGTTTATACACCTAGTTATACGTCGAAATTAGTTATAATCCTAGTTATACGTCGAAATTAGTTATAATCTTAGTTATACGTCGAAATTAGTTATAATCCTAGTTATACGTCGAAATTAGTTATAATCCTAGTTATACGTCGAAATTAGTTATAATCCTAGTTATACGTCGAAATTAGTTATAATCCTAGTTATACGTTGAAATTAGTTATAATCCTAGTTATACGTCGAAATTAGTTATAATCCTAGTTATACGTCGAAATTAGTTATAACACTAGTTATACGTCGAAATTAGTTATAATCCTAGTTATACGTCGAAATTAGTTATAATCTTAGTTATACGTCGAAATTAGTTATAATCCTAGTTATACGTCGAAATTAGTTATAATCCTAGTTATACGTCGAAATTAGTTATAATCCTAGTTATACGTCGAAATTAGTTATAATCCTAGTTATACGTCGAAATTAGTTATAATCCTAGTTATACGTCGAAATTAGTTATAATCCTAGTTATACGTCGAAATTAGTTATAATCCTAGTTATACGTCGAAATTAGTTATAATCCTAGTTATACGTCGAAATTAGTTATAATCCTAGTTATACGTCGAAATTAGTTATAATCCTAGTTATACGTCGAAATTAGTTATAATCTTAGTTATACGTCGAAATTAGTTATAATCCTAGTTATACGTCGAAATTAGTTATAATCTTAGTTATACGTCGAAATTAGTTATAATCCTAGTTATACGTCGAAATTAGTTATAATCCTAGTTATACGTCGAAATTAGTTATAATCCTAGTTATACGTCGAAATTAGTTATAATCCTAGTTATACGTCGAAATTAGTTATAATCCTAGTTATACGTCGAAATTAGTTATAATCCTAGTTAATACGTCGAAATTAGTTATAACACTAGTTATACGTCGAAATATTTATTCAGTTTGTCGTTCCTCCAGTAAGTTACGATATTTTTTTGTTGGACGAAGTGAAATTGATTAACAATATTTAAGTGGTTGCAATAGCTGAGAGTTTTAATGCCCCTAAAATATATTAAATTAATATGTTAAGGTTCCATTCATGTAGGAGACTTACCAGCTGAACCAACATTAAGGTAGGAGACTCACCAGCTGGACCAACATTAAGGTAGGAGACTTACCAGCTGAACCAACATTAAGGTAGGAGACTCACCAGCTGGACCAACATTAAGGTAGGAGACTCACCAGCTGGACCAACATTAAGGTACGAGACTCACCAGCTGGACCAACATTAAGGTACGAGACTCACCAGCTGGACCAACATTAACGTAGGAGACTCACCAGCTGGACCAACATTAAGGCAGGAGACTTACCAGCTGGACCAACATTAAGGTAGGAGACTCACCAGCTGGACCAACATTAAGGTAGGAGACTTACCAGCTGGACCAACATTAAGGTAGGAGACTTACCAGCTGGACCAACATTAAGGTAGGAGACTTACCAGCTGGACCAACATTAAGGTAGGAGACTTACCAGCTGGACCAACATTAAGGTAGGAGACTTCACCAGCTGGACCAACATTAAGGTAGAAGACTTACCAGCTGGACCAACATTAAGGTAGGAGACTTACCAGCTGGACCAACATTAAGGTAGGAGACTCACCAGCTGGACCAACATTAAGGTAGAAGACTTACCAGCTGGACCAACATTAAGGTAGGAGACTCACCAGCTGGACCAACATTAAGGTAGAAGACTTACCAGCTGGACCAACATTAAGGTAAGAGACTGACTAGCTGGACCAACATTAAGGTAGGAGACTTACCAGCTGGACCAACATTAAGGTAGGAGACTCACCAGCTGGACCAACATTAAGGTAAGAGACTGACTAGATGGACCAACATTAAGGTAGGAGACTTAATAGCTTGACCAACATTAAGGTAGGCGACTTACTAGCTGGACCAACATTAAGGTAGGAGACTTACCAGCTGGACCAACATTAAGGTAGGAGACTCACCAGCTGGACCAACATTAAGGTAGGAGACTTACCAGCTGGTCCAACATTAAGGTAGGAGACTCACCAGCTGGACCAACATCAAGATAGGAGACCCACCAGCTGGACTAACATTAAGGTAGGAGACTCATCAGCTGGACCAACATTAACGTAGGAGACTTACCAGCTGAACCAACATTAAGGTAGGAGACTTACCAGCTGGACCAACATTAAGGTAGGAGACTTACCAGCTGGGCCAACATTAAGGTAGGAGACTCACCAGCTGGACAAATATTAAGGTAGGAGACTTACCAGCTGGACCAACATTAAGGTAGGAGACTCACCAACTGGATCAACATTAAGATAGGAGACTTACTAGCTGGACCAACATTAAGGTAGGAGACTTACTAGCTGGACCAACATTAAGGTAGGAGACTCACCAGCTGGACCAACATTAAGGTAGGAGACTCACCAGCTGGACCAACATTGAGGTAGGAGACTTACCAGCTGGACCAACATTAAGGAAGGAGACTTACCAGCTGGACCAACATTAAGGTAGGAGACTTACCAGCTGGACCAACATTAAGGTAGGAGACTTACCAGCTGGACCAACATTAAGGTAGGAGACTTACTAGCCGGACCAACATTAAGGTAGGAGACTTACTAGCTGGACCAACATTAAGGTAGGAGACTTACCAGCTGGACCAACATTGAGGTAGGAGACTTACCAGCTGGACCAACATTAAGGAAGGAGACTTACCAGCTGGACCAACATTAAGGTACTAGACTTACCAGCTCGACCAACATTAAGGTAGGAGACTCAATAGCTGGACCAACATTAAGGTAGGAGACTTACAAGCTGGACCAACATTAAGGTAGGAGACTTACTAGCCGGACCAACATTAAGGTAGGAGACTTACTAGCTGGACCAACATTAAGGTAGGAGACTTACTAGCTGGACCAACATTAAGGTAGGAGACTTACCAGCTCGACCACATTAAGGTAGGAGACTCACCAGCAGGAACAACATTAAGGTAGGAGACTCAATAGCTGGACCAACATTAAGGTAGGAGACCTACCAGCTGGACCAACATTAAGGTAGGACACTCACCAGCTGGACCAACATTAAGGTAGGAGACTTATTAGCTGGACCAACATTAAGGTAGGAGACTTACTAGCTGGACCAACATTAAGGAAGGAGACTTACTAGCTGGACCAACATTAAGGTAGGAGACTCACCAGCAGGACCAACATTAAGGTAGGAGTCTCACCAGCTGGACCAACATTAAGGTAGGAGATTTACCAGCTGGACAACATTAAGATAGGAGACTCACCAGCTGGACCAACATTAAGGTAGGAGACTTACCAGCTATACCAACATTAAGGTAGGAGACTTACCAGCTGGACCAACATTAAGGTAGGAGACTCAACAGCTGGACCAACATTAAGGTAGGAGACTCACTAGCTGGACCAACATTAAGGTAGGAGACTTACCAGCTCGACCAACATTAAGGAAGGAGACTCACCAGCTGGACCAACATTAAGGTAGGAGACTCACCAGCTGGACCAACATTAAGGTAGGAGACTCACCAGCTGGACAACATTAAGGTAGGAGACTCACCAGCTGGACTAACATTAAGGTAGGAGACTCACCAGCTGGACCAACATTAAGGTAAGAGACTCACCAGCTGGACCAACATTAAGGTAGGAGACTCACCAGCTGGACCAACATTAAGGTAGGAGACTCACCAGCTGGACCAACATTAAGGAAGGAGACTCACCAGCTGGACCAACATTAAGGTAGGAGACTCAGCAGCTGGACCAACCCTAAGGTAGGAGACTTACCAGCTGGACTAACATTAAGGTAGGAGACTCACCAGCTGGACCAACATTAAGGTAAGAGACTCACCAGCTGGACCAACATTAAGGTAGGAGACTCACCAGCTGGACCAACATTAAGGTAGGAGACTCACCAGCTGGACCAACATTAAGGAAGGAGACTCACCAGCTGGGCCAACATTAAGGTAGGAGACTCACCAGCTGGACCAACCCTAAGGTAGGAGACTTACCAGCTGGACCAACCCTAAGGTAGGAGACTCACCAGCTGGACCAACATTAAGGTAGGAGACTCACCAGCTGAACCAACATTAAGGTAGGAGACTCACCAGCTGGACCAACATTAAGGTAGGAGATTTACCAGCTGGACCAACATTAAGGTAGGAGACTCACCAGCAGGACCAGCATTAAGGAAGGAGACTCACCAGCTGGACCAACATTAAGGAAGCAGATTCACCAGCTGGACCAACATTAAGGTAGGAGACTTACCAGCTGGACCAACATTAAGGAAGCAGATTCACCAGCTGGACCAACATTAAGGTAGGAGACTCACCAGCTGGACCAACATTAAGGTAGGAGACTCATCAGCTGGACCAACATTAAGGTAGGAGACTTACCAGCTGGACTAACATTAAGGTAGGAGAATTACCAGCAGGACCAACATTAAGGTAGGAGACTTACCAGCTGGACCAACATTAAGGTAGGAGACTCACCAGCTGGACCAACATTAAGGTAGGAGACTTACCAGCTGAACCAATATTAAGGTAGGAGACTCACCAGCTGGACCAACATTACCAGGTGGACCAACATTAAGGTAGGAGACTTACCAACTGGACCAACATTAAGGTAGGAGACTCACCAGTTGGACCAACATTAAGGTAGGAGACTCACCAGCTGGACCAACATGAAGGTAGGAGACTCACCAGCTGGACCAACATTAAGGTAGGAAACTCACCAGCTGGACCAACATTAATGTAGGAGACTCACCAGCTGGACCAACATTAAGGTAGGAGACTCACCAGCTGGACCAACATTTAGGTAGGAGACTTGCCAGCTGGACAAACATTAAGGTAGGAGACTCACCAGCTGGACCAATATTAAGTTAGGAGACTCACCAGCTGGACCAACATTAAGGTAGGACACTTACCAGCTGGACCAACATTGAGGTAGGAGACTTACTAGCTGGACCAACATTAAGGTAGGAGACTCACCAGCTGGACCAACATTAAGGTAGGAGACTCACCAGCTGGACCAACATTAAGCTAGGAGACTTACCAGCTGGACCAACATTAAGCTAGGAGACTTACCAGCTGGACCAACATTAAGGTAGGAGACTTACCAGCTGGACCAACATTAAGGTAGGAGACTCACCAGCTGGACCAACATTAAGGTAGGAGACTTACCAGCTGAACCAATATTAAGGAGGAGACTCACCAGCTGGACCAACATTATGGTAGGAGACTTACCAGGTGGACCAACATTAAGGTAGAAGACTTACCAGCTGGACCAACATTAAGGTAGGAGACTCACCAGCTGGACCAACATTAAGGTAGGAGACTCACCAGCTGGACCAACATGAATGAAGGAGACTCATCAGCTGGACCAACATTAAGGTAATAACTTAGCAGCTGGACCAACATTAAGGTAGGAGACTCACCAGCTGGACCAACATTAAGGTAGGAGACTTGCCAACTGGACCAACATTAAGGTAGGAGACTTACCAGCTGGACCAACATTGAGGTAGGAGTCTTACCAGCTGGACCAACATTAAGGTAGGAAACTTACCAGCTGGACCAACATTAAGGTAGGAGACTTACCAGCTGGACCAACATTAAGGTAGGAGACTTACCAGCTGGACCAACATTAAGGTAGGAGACTTACCAGCTGGACCAACATTGAGGTAGGAGACTCACCAGCTGGACCAACATTAAGGTAGGAGTCTTACCAACTGGACCAACATTGAGGTAGGAGACTCACCAGCTGGACCAACATGAAGGTAGGAGACTCACCAGCTGGACCAACATTAAGGTAAGGACTTACCAGCTGGACCAACATTAAGGTAGGAGACTCACCAGCTGGACCAACATTAAGGTAGGAGACTTACCAGCTGGACCAACATTAGGGTAGGAGACTTACCAGCTGGACCAACATTGAGGTAGGAGACTTACCAGCTGGACAAACATGAAGGTAGGAGACTCACCAGATGGACCAACATTAAGGTAAGGACTTACCAGCTGGACCAACATTAAGGCAGGAGACTCACCAGCTGGACCAACATTAAGATGGGAGACTTACCAGCTGGACCAACATTAAGGTAGGAGACTCACCAGCTGGACCAACATTAAGGTAGGAGACTTACCAGCTGGACCAACATTAAGGTAGGAGACTTACCAGCTGGACCAACATTGAGGTAGGAGACTTACCAGCTGGACAAACATGAAGGTAGGAGACTCACCGGCTGGACCAACATTAAGATGGGAGACTTACCAGCTGGACCAACATTAAGGTAGGAGACTCACCAGCTGGACCAACATTAAGGTAGGAGACTTACCAGCTGGACCAACATTAAGGTAAGAGACTTACCAGCTGGACCAACATTAAGGTAGGAGACTCACCAGCTGGACCAACATTAAGGTAGGAGACTTACCAGCTGAACCAATATTAAGGTAGGAGACTCACCAGCTGGACCAACATTAAGGTAGGAGACTTACCAGGTGGACCAACATTAAGGTAGGAGACTTACCAGCTGGACCAACATTAAGGTAGGAGACTCACCAGTTGGACCAACATTAAGGTAGGAGACTCACCAGCTGGACCAACATGAAGGTAGGAGACTCACCAGCTGGACCAACATTAAGGTAGGAAACTCACCAGCTGGACCAACATTAATGTAGGAGACTCACCAGCTGGACCAACATTAAGGTAGGAGACTCACCAGCTGGACCAACATTTAGGTAGGAGACTTGCCAGCTGGACAAACATTAAGGTAGGAGACTCACCAGCTGGACCAATTTTAAGTTAGGAGACTCACCAGCTGGACCAACATTAAGGTAGGACACTTACCAGCTGGACCAACATTAAGGTAGGAGACTTACTAGCTGGACCAACATTAAGGTAGGAGGCTCACCAGCTGGACCAACATTAAGGTAGGAGACTCACCAGCTGGACCAACATTAAGCTAGGAGACTTACCAGCTGGACCAACATTAAGCTAGGAGACTTACCAGCTGGACCAACATTAAGGTAGGAGACTTACCAGCTGGACCAACATTAAGGTAGGAGACTCACCAGCTGGACAACATAAGGTAGGAGACTTACCAGCTGAACCAATATAAGGTAGGAGACCAGCACTGGACCAACATTAAGGTAGGAGACTTACCAGGTGGACCAACATTAAGGTAGGAGACTTACCAGCTGGACCAACATTATGGTAGGAGACTCACCAGCTGGACCAACATTAAGGTAGGAGACTCACCAGCTGGACCAACATGAATGAAGGAGACTCACCAGCTGGACCAACATTAAGGTAGGAGACTCACCAGCTGGACCAACATTAAGGTAGGAGACTTGCCAACTGGACCAACATTAAGGTAGGAGACTTACCAGCTGGACCAACATTGAGGTAGGAGTCTTACCAGCTGGACCAACATTAAGGTAGGAAACTTACCAGCTGGACCAACATTAAGGTAGGAGACTTACCAGCTGGACCAACATTAAGGTAGGAGACTTACCAGCTGGACCAACATTAAGGTAGGAGACTTACCAGCTGGACCAACATTGAGGTAGGAGACTCACCAGCTGGACCAACATTAAGGTAGGAGTCTTACCAACTGGACCAACATTGAAGTAGGAGACTCACCAGCTGGACCAACATGAAGGTAGGAGACTCACCAGCTGGACCAACATTAAGGTAAGGACTTACCAGCTGGACCAACATTAAGGTAGGAGACTCACCAGCTGGACCAACATTAAGGTAGGAGACTTACCAGCTGGACCAACATTAAGGTAGGAGACTTACCAGCTGGACCAACATTGAGGTAGGAGACTTACCAGCTGGACAAACATGAAGGTAGGAGACTCACCAGCTGGACCAACATTAAGGTAAGGACTTACCAGCTGGACCAACATTAAGGCAGGAGACTCACCAGCTGGACCAACATTAAGATGGGAGACTTACCAGCTGGACCAACATTAAGGTAGGAGACTCACCAGCTGGACCAACATTAAGGTAGGAGACTTACCAGCTGGACCAACATTAAGGTAGGAGACTTACCAGCTGGACCAACATTGAGGTAGGAGACTTACCAGCTGGACAAACATGAAGGTAGGAGACTCACCGGCTGGACCAACATTAAGGTAAGGACTTACCAGCTGGACCAACATTAAGGCGGAGACTCACAGGACAATTAAGATGGAGACTTACCAGCTGGACCAACATTAAGGTAGGAGACTTACCAGCTGGACCAACATTGAGGTAGGAGTCTTACTAGCTGGACCAACATTAGGGTAGGAGACTCACCAGCTGGACCAACATTAAGGTAGGAGACTTACCAGCTGGACCAACATTAAGGTAGGAGACTTACCAGCTGGACCAACATTAAGGTATGAGACTCACCAGCTGGACCAACATTAAGGAAGGAGACTCACCAGCTGGACCAACATTAAGGAACTATACTCACCAGCTGGACCAACATTAAGGCATGAGACTCACCAGCTGGACCAACATTAAGGAACTATACTCACCAGCTGGACCAACATTAAGGAAGGAGACTCACCAGCTGGACCAACATTAAGGAAGGAGACTCACCAGCTGGACCAACATTAAGGAAGGAGACTCACCAGCTGGACCAACATTAAGGAAGGAGACTCACCAGCTGGACCAACATTAAGGAAGGAGACTCACCAGCTGGACCAACATTAAGGTAGGAGACTCACCAGCTGGACCAACATTAATGAAGGAGACTCACCAGCTGGACCAACATTAAGGTAGGAGACTCACCAGCTGGACCAACATTAATGAAGGAGACTCACCAGCTGGACCAACATTAAGGTAGGAGACTCACCAGCTGGACCAACATTATGGAAATAGACTCACCAGCTGGACCAACATTAACTAAAAAGACTCATTAGCTGGACCAACATTATGGTAGGAGACTCACCAGCGGGACCAACATTAAGGTAGGAGACTCACCAGCTGGACCAACATTAAGGAAGGAGACTCACCAGCTGGACCAACATTAAGGAAGGAGACTCACCAGCTGGACCAACATTAAGGAAGGAGACTCACCAGCTGGACCAACATTAAGGAAGGAGACTCACCAGCTGGACCAACATGACTGCCAATCCTAGTAATGTATTCTGACGCTCACATATATCATCATGAACAAGAATGGTATACAATACCCACAAGATAAAAATTAGACACATGTGCAACATCTGGCTATCTTTATTGTAGACGCTTCGTCATCGAGTGACTTTGTCAATACAAATTCCAGGACAATTCCAGGACAATTGGAAGATATTAGAACTCTATACCAAAGATGAGGTAAACAGTTCCTCAGCCTTGTGACGAGCACCGTATGGTACTCGTCACAAGGCGAAATGTCTACAGTAAGATACCCAGATGTTGTATGTGTGTCTAATTTTCTTGATATTTAATCATGACTGGTATAAGAGAAACTAAGAAAGTGACCAAGATCATTCTTTGATTGAAAATTAACATAATTATCCATAATAATAGTTCCGTAATTCCTAGTTGCAACAGAGCGTCAAATTTAAATAAGTTAGGTCATGATATCGACAACATAATCTGGATTATATTTTTAAATCAGTGTAGAGCAAATAGGAACAGATTATAAATAAAATTTGTAAATACTGAAAGGAATTATCTACCAGAACAATACATGAGAAAAAGACAAAACAAAAATAGATTGGAAAATACAATAATTACCTGAGATCATAAGCAAAAAAGCCGCGATGGACATTAATAAAATATAGACTGGTAACTCTGAGAGAACTTAGGAAATGACGATAGGAATTTTAAAGACGAATTTACAAATAACATTAAAGGTATCCTGAGTGAATTCTTTTAATGCTTCAGGGAGGAAAGAATGACACGACGACAGGATCGTTCACGCAGCAATAAAGGCATGTTGGTCATGTTACCTTACACCTGCTGCTCCTGGTCACCTAGCTGTGAGTAGGTACCTAGGTGTTAGTTACCTTACAACTGCTGCTCCTGGTCACCTAGCTGTGAGTAGGTACCTAGGTGTTAGTCACCTTACACCTGCTGCTCCTGGTCACCTAGCTGTGAGTAGGTACCTAGGTGTTAGTCACCTTACACCTGCTGCTCCTGGTCACCTAGCTGTGAGTAGGTACCTAGGTGTTAGTCACTTTACACCTGCTGCTCCTGGTCACCTAGCTGTGAGTAGGTACCTAGGTGTTAGTCACCTTACACCTGCTGCTCCTGGTCACCTAGCTGTGAGTAGGTACCTAGGTGTTAGTTACCTTACACCTGCTGCTCCTGGTCACCTAGCTGTGAGTAGGTACCTAGGTGTTAGTCACCTTACACCTGCTGCTCCTGGTCACCTAGCTGTGAGTAGGTACCTAGGTGTTAGTCACCTTACACCTGCTGTCCTGGTCACCTAGCTGTGAGTAGGTACCTAGGTGTTAGTCACCTTACACCTGCTGCTCCTGGTCACCTAGCTGTGAGTAGGTACCTAGGTGTTAGTCACCTTACACCTGCTGCTCCTGGTCACCTAGCTGTGAGTAGGTACCTAGGTGTTAGTACCTTACACCTGCTGCTCCTGGTCACCTAGCTGTGAGTAGGTACCTAGGTGTTAGTCACCTTACACCTGCTGCTCCTGGTCACCTAGCTGTGAGTAGGTACCTAGGTGTTAGTCACCTTACACCTGCTGCTCCTGGTCACCTAGCTGTGAGTAGGTACCTAGGTGTTAGTCACCTTACACCTGCTGCTACTGGTCACCTAGCTGTGAGTAGGTACCTAGGTGTTAGTCACCTTACACCTGCTGCTACTGCTCACCTAGCTGTGAGTAGTACCTAGGTGTTAGTCACCTTACACCTGCTGCTCCTGGTCACCTAGCTGTGAGTAGGTACCTAGGTGTTAGTCACCTTACACCTGCTGCTACCTGGTCACCTAGCTGTGAGTAGGTACCTAGGTGTTAGTCACCTTACACCTGCTGCTCCTGGTCACCTAGCTGTGAGTAGGTACCTAGGTGTTAGTCACCTTACACCTGCTGGTCCTGGTCACCTAGCTGTGAGTAGGTACCTAGGTGTTAGTCACCTTACACCTGCTGCTCTGGTCACCTAGCTGTGAGTAGGTACCTAGGTGTTAGTCACCTTACACCTGCTGCTACTGGTCACCTAGCTGTGAGTAGGTACCTAGGTGTTAGTCATCCTTACACCTGCTGCTCCTGGTCACCTAGCTGTGAGTAGGTACCTAGGTGTTAGTCACCTTACACCTGCTGCTACTGGTCACCTAGCTGTGAGTAGGTACCTAGGTGTTAGTCACCTTACACCTGCTGCTCCTGGTCACCTAGCTGTTAGTAGGTACCTAGGTGTTAGTCACCTTACACCTGCTGCTCTGGTCACCTAGCTGTGAGTAGGTACCTAGGTGTTAGTCACCTTACACCTGCTGCTACTGGTCACCTAGCTGTGAGTAGGTACCTAGGTGTTAGTCACCTTACACCTGCTGCTCCTGGTCACCTAGCTGTGAGTAGGTACCTAGGTGTTAGTCACCTTACACCTGCTACTACTGGTCACCTAGCTGTGAGTAGGTACCTAGGTGTTAGTCACTTTACACCTGCTGCTCCTGGTCACCTAGCTGCGAGTAGGTACCTAGGTGTTAGTCACCTTACACCTGCTGCTCCTGGTCACCTAGCTGTGAGTAGGTACCTAGGTGTTAGTCACTTTACACCTGCTGCTCCTGGTCACCTAGCTGTGAGTAGGTACCTAGGTGTTAGTCACCTTACACCTGCTGCTACTGGTCACCTAGCTGTGAGTAGGTACCTAGGTGTTAGTCACTTTACACCTGCTGCTCCTGGTCACCTAGCTGTGAGTAGGTACCTAGGTGTTAGTCACCTTACACCTGCTGCTCCTGGTCACCTAGCTGTAAGTAGGTACCTAGGTGTTAGTCACCTTACACCTGCTGCTCCTGGTCACCTAGCTGTGAGTAGGTACCTAGGTGTTAGTCACTTTACACCTGCTGCTCCTGGTCACCTAGCTGTGAGTAGGTACCTAGGTGTTAGTCACCTTACACCTGCTGCTCCTGGTCACCTAGCTGTGAGTAGGTACCTAGGTGTTAGTCACCTTACACCTGCTGCTCCTGGTCACCAAGCTGTGAGTAGGTACCTAGGTGTTAGTCACTTTACACCTGCTGCTTTCCTGGTCACCTAGCTGTGAGTAGGTACCTTAGGTGTTAGTCACCTTACACCTGCTGCTCCTGGTCACCAAGCTGTGAGTAGGCACCTAGGTGTTAGTCACCTTACACCTGCTGCTCCTGGTCACCTAGCTGTGAGTAGGTACCTAGGTGTTAGTCCTTACACCTGCTGCTCCTGGTCACCTAGCTGTGAGTAGGTACCTAGGTGTTAGTCACCTTACACCTGCTGCTACCTGGTCACCTAGCTGTGAGTAGGTACTAGGTGTTAGTCACCTTACACCTGCTGCTCCTGGTCACCAAGCTGTGAGTAGGTACCTAGGTGTTAGTCACCTTACACCTGCTGCTCCTGGTCACCTAGCTGTGAGTAGGTACCTAGGTGTTAGTCACCTTACACCTGCTGCTCCTGGTCACCTAGCTGTGAGTAGGTACCTAGGTGTTAGTCACCTTTACACCTGCTGCTCCTGGTCACCTAGCTGTGAGTAGGTACCTAGGTGTTAGTCACCTTACACCTGCTGCTCCTGTCACCTAGCTGTGAGTAGGTACTAGGTGTTAGTCACCTTACACCTGCTGCTCCTGGTCACCTAGCTGTGAGTAGGTACCTAGGTGTTAGTCACCTTACACCTGCTGCTCTGGTCACCTAGCTGTGAGTAGGTACCTAGGTGTTAGTCACCTTACACCTGCTGCTCCTGGTCACCTAGCTGTGAGTAGGTACCTAGGTGTTAGTCACCTTACACCTGCTGCTACTGGTCACCTAGCTGTGAGTAGGTACTAGGTGTTAGTCACCTTACACCTGCTGCTCCTGGTCACCTAGCTGTGAGTAGGTACCTAGGTGTTAGTCACCTTACACCTTCCCTATGGTCACTAGCTAGAGTAGGTACCTGGATGTTAGTCGACCTCGCTGTGTACCTGGTAGACTAGCTGTGAGTAGGTTTAGGGGCTCTAACGCCTCTGCTTCGGCACCTGTTGAGTACGGACCGTAGGTGGTTAGGTCTGACTTGAACCTGGTATGTACTAGCTGTGGGTATCGTAGTGAGTCACTACACTGTGCTCCTGGTCTGGTTGAGTAGGTAGTGTTATACATTAGACGCGCCTGGTTCTAGATGTGAGTAGGATAACAGGTGTTATACTTAAAAACCATCTTTTACATAGCAAAAGTACTATGTTATAACTAAACTGATAATTTAGGATATCTATTCCAGCTGGTACATTAGTTTCACAACATTCACCATTGACTCTATCACCTAGGATATACTGTGTTGTTAGTCCTACTTAACAACCTTCACTTAGAAAGTAGGTACCTGGATGTATCGACTGGTTTCATACCTGAAAGTAACCTGGAGAGTTTTGGTCAAGACCCATCGTGCCCTTCTGAGACCGGCCTACT
Source organism: Cherax quadricarinatus (assembly GCF_026875155.1). Classification (NCBI taxonomy): domain Eukaryota; kingdom Metazoa; phylum Arthropoda; class Malacostraca; order Decapoda; family Parastacidae; genus Cherax; species Cherax quadricarinatus. Next base: position 47,532,183 of record NC_069421.1, read on the forward strand.
GTTGTAGACGGTTCGCATGCCATGGCTTTATGTGGCCACGTAACTGACATGAATTCCCAGGCCTAACTGTTGGTAGAACATTAGACAGGCAGTTTGACAATGATGAAGGTAACAGGTCTACAACTAGTGTAAGTGGTAAAAACAGCTATTTCAATGAAAACGAATGAACGATATTAGATATATTAGCTGCATATTCCACTTCCATACCAGATTGTTATTGTTGCTACTGTTACCTAATTTGTGTACAAGTTACATACTGCAATAAAGACATGTGCACTGAGATTTAGTATTGATTAAGCCACTGGATCATGCAAACGTCTAACAAATTTAGAAGTATACAGATGTTGACAGATGAGTATCAGTCTCAACCTAGGATTACGACTAGCAGCATGTTAAATTCTGACTATGAATCTAATATTAAACTCCTGTTTGACCGGACGATACTCCTTGCTACATAGTTAAAATATGTTACAAGTATTTAGAGTAGATGATATAACAACTGATGAAACTACAATAAAGATACGATGTGCAATGACTTAAAACTGCAAACTAACCATAACGATCGATACTATGTTAAATAATTATAGAATTAAAATAAATATATTTTAGACTCGACGAATCTGCTAGATATAAAAATAATACTAAGAAAAACTAATAAGAAATAGAAATCAAATATTTTGCATAAAACGACTTAAACCTGACAATCATAGTTCTCCATAACTATCGTCTATTATTTAGAATCAATTATAGATAAAAAATGATATTGTTAACGGAACTCGATATAAAAAATCTAAGAAAAATCTAAGAAATGGAAATCAATAATTATTTTTGCAATAAAAGATCATACCTTATCAGTTCAAAATTCTTTACTTATATATACACATAGAAGGAAACAGTCTCCACAGGTGTAGTATATATTATATAGTATATTATATTTATATATATATATATTATATATATATATATATTATATAATATATTATATATAATATATATATATATATATAATATATATATATATATATAATACATTATATAAACAGCATTATATCAATGACTGGATTAAAAACAGTCAGTAAGGCATAGAAGTTTAACTACAACAATGTTAGGCACTTCTACCTTTCTTTCTTACGATGAACAACAGTCAGGTGCTAAGAGGCAGGTCGTCTTAGGTGGCAGTGAAGGTGCAGGTTGTTTCAGGTGACAGTGAAGGTGCAGGTTGTCTCAGGTGGCAGTGAAGGTGCAGGTTGTCTCAGGTGGCAGTGAAGGTGCAGGTTGTCTCAGGTGGCAGTGAAGGTGCAGGTTGTCTCAGGTGACAGTGAAGATGCAGGTTGTCTCAGGTGACAGTGAAGGTGCGGGTTGTCTCAGGTGACAGTGAAGGTGCAGGTTGTCTCAGGTGACAGTGAAGGTGCAGGTTGTCTCAGGTGACAGTGAAGGTGTAGGTTGTCTCAGGTGACAGTGAAGGTGCGGGTTGCCTCAGGTGACAGTGAAGGTGCAGGTTGTCTCAGGTGACAGTGAAGGTGCAGGTTGTCTCAGGTGACAGTGAAGGTGCGGGTTGTCTCAGGTGGCAGTGAAGGTGCAGGTTGTCTCAGGTGACAGTGAAGGTGCAGGTTGTCTCAGGTGACAGTGAAGGTGCGGGTTGTCTCAGGTGGCAGTGAAGGTGCAGGTTGTCTCAGGTGACAGTGAAGGTGCAGGTTGTCTGAGGTGGCAGTGAAGGTGCAGGTTGTCTCAGGTGACAGTGAAGGTGCAGGTTGTCTCAGGTGACAGTGAAGGTGCAGGTTGCCTCAGGTGACAGTGAAGGTGCAGGTTGTCTCAGGTGACAGTGAAGGTGCAGGTTGTCTCAGGTGGCAGTGAAGGTGCAGGTTGTCTCAGGTGACAGTGAAGGTGCAGGTTGTCTCAGGTGACAGTGAAGGTGCAGGTCGTCTCAGGTGACAGTGAAGGTGCAGGTCGTCTCAGGTGACAGTGAAGGTGCAGGTCGTCTCAGGTGACAGTGAAGGTGCATTTGAGATCTCAGTTACCGTGTGATGTGAAGTGCTGAAGAACAAGTAGGTGAGGTAGTGGAGTTAAGGAAAGACACCAGAGTGTCTACAAAAAGAAATTAAATAACTTTGGAGTATTGGTTGGAGTACAGCCGATACTCTTCTGATTAGCTATTGAACTATGTAAGTCAAAATTTACTAGTTATATAAAGTGACTTAGCTAATTGGTTCCTGTGTGATAAATTGAGAATGCTTCCCTTGATCGACTCAGACTCTCAGTTGCCATGACAATAACGTCCATAAACACTGTTCATGGCAACACTACGATGACTAACACACTAATAATTTTTTTGCCATGATAACACATCCCATGAAAACAATACTACCATGTATCTTAATTAATTGATGTTTGCATTTGATTAAGGCATGTATAATTGGCAATTTGCTAATTTTATTGAATTAATTTTTATTTTGATTTCAGTGGGATATTTTTATTAGTTGCCAGTTTACCACTTTAATTATTAACCCTCCGGATCAATGTGGAACTGATCTTAAGTCTGCACCATATTATTCTTAACTAACCATTTAAATATTTATCTTACTTTCAGACACCCCTAAATTCAGAAAATTTAGCCTCGTGTTAAGAGGTTATCAGCATTAAGGTTGAAGAAATACTTGCTAGATTTCTGATAGTACCAGACGAGGAAATCAGATGAATTTTAGTGGCAGTATACCACAGGCAGGATAGAGTGTCATGTGTCCTCAGGTATCATAGAGCATTATGTGTCCTCAGGTATTATAGAGCATCACGTGCCCTCAGGTATCATAGAACATCACGTGCCCTCAGGTAGCACAGAGCATCATGTGCCCTCAGGGTGAGCATCAAGTCGAGTAAGAACGAGAGTCGACTACAGTTTCCCAGCTGTGACTTTGGGATGAGATATGCATCAGCATGTTTGTCTACAAGCTTGGTTTGAATTGCTTCTAAATGCAGAGCTGACATAGAGTGGACACCACCTAGTGAAACAGTTACGACATTCAACGTTACTTTACCTGTCAATTATTAAAATAAACTAGGTATTAAGGCTCTGTCAAAGATTGCATCCTAAAGCGTCTTGACGGATGGAACAAGCTGCAGAAGAACTCTTCGATATCCTTTCTCAAGAGATGTAGATAATGTGGGTCCAGGAAGGTTGTCAGTTCCTACTCTCCCAGAGTTCAGTTGGCATAAAGGTTCCAAGGAAGGAGGCCAGGACTGACGAGCCTGAAGACTGAAGTGAGAATATTTCTAGAGGACCAGAGGAAGGGAACTGCATCTACAGCTATCTTACTTATTTTGCTGGCTTCTAGCCCAAAAGTATCACCGAACTTCAGTGATAACAGAGAGATTGCCTGCTAGTGTATTCTTCTAGACTAGGGTATCCTAATATGGTCAGTCTCGACCCTAAAGGGTCGATATTGATCCTAAGGGTCGATGAGACTATCGAAGGGACGATAAATGGCTGTGGGGTCAAAAAGAGCTTAGTAAATGTCTGGGGACGTGATTCGGAAATGCAAAATGCAGACATAGACTTTCAATTGCAGGAAGAACTCATTGATATGACTATGGATCTCGAAACAAAAACATTGTTCAGATGTAAAACCTTAAGTGACTTGGAGCAATGTAAATACTGTTGCTAAATATTCTCGGCTTTGTGAAGTGGTTGAACCATTTTTAAGAGCACAAGAACATAAGAAAGAAGGAACACTGCAACAGGCCTACTGGCTTATGCGAGGCAGCTCCAATTCTCCCGCCGGCTTAAGCCAATGTCTTGCTCTTTCAAATTTTAGCCACGTAAATGCAATACTTACTAAGCAGAGGAAGAGGCTGAACCTGGAAGAGCTCGGTGACTTAGCACTAAAACTCATCAGTCACCAATCAAATATCTGTGTCCTTCTTGACGCTCATCAGATTCATCCTGACCATTAAAATGGGTAAAAATGGGTATGCTAAATCGTATATTTTTCAAAATTTACATATTAACTATTTTTTTGAAATCATCATTATTGCTGTTCTCTATTATTATTGTTCTTGGTACTATTACTTAAAATACTATTTATTTTATTATTTTCATATAACAAATATTTCGGGGTCGATGAACAATCTGAAATTTCATAAAAGGGTCGAAGAGGTGAAGGGTTTAGGGACCCCACAAAAGGGTCGAAGAGGTGAAGGGTTTAGGGACCCCACAAAAGGGTCGAAGAGGTGAAGGGTTTAGGGACCCCTGAATCTAGATTCATTACTTGTTGGATGACGTCTGGTCCCCAGGACTTTGCTTAAAGCAAAAGGTTTTGAAAGTTTTGTTAGGAATATATACGAGTTTGCAATATCACGAGACATTATCAATTATCACAGTTAACTGGCTAGTGCCTCTTTCAGAAATAAAAATTAATAATAATGAATGGGTCTGCGGAAATTCTTTATTAAGGCTCTTCAGTAATAAGATAGTGGAGAAACGGGTTAGTTTCTTTCTGCTGACAGCAGAAAGTAGCTATTTTGGCCATTTAAAGCCAAAAATATTTCATTCTAACCTTCTCTTGAGTATGTGATACCTGACATCATGTACCAAGGACTGAGGGATTACCTACTGGTGAACAGCTCAACAAGGATCTTCCAGTCTGGATATTCCTAATAGTGAGCCTTGAGCCTTGAGCCTTGAGCCTTGGTCAAAGGAACAGGGAGGTTTAATTCGAAGGTTGGCAACCTCTTTCGTTGGGAACTTAAATCACTGGAAACCAAACCACATCCTCATAATCAGTATCACCAGATACTGATTATGGTTTATCTGCAATGGTTGGGCTATAATCATTGAGAATTAGTAACAGTGGTGCTTACATTCCTGAAAACTGCATATCTGGAAATCAGAAAAAATACAGTCCTATTCAGGGTGATTCTTGATAGAGTACAGGTAGATTTCTCAGAACTGAAAAAGGACCCAATTAATAGCCTGGTAAGCACTTTACTTGTACAAGCTACTTGTTGCTGCTTATTACTTTTCTCTTTACAGAGGATATCAAAAATACCTTCCTGATTTCATGGCTGAAATCAGGAAACTTAGGATAGGATTGACATTAATTTATCCTTGAGAGTCAGGAGCACGTTTTCTTGGTTACTAGTTCAGAAAAGTTAAATATGTTTCTTAAGGAAGTGATTTAGTGGAAAAGCAGTAGTTGGAAAATTGATAATGTCTGGGGACGTGATTCCTATTAAACCTATGAAAGAATGC
>NC_069421.1:47542427-47597427 GCF_026875155.1 Cherax quadricarinatus
GGAAGACAACTCTTCAGTACTCACTCCCAAGAAAGACAACTCTTAAGTACTCGCTCCCAAGGAAGACAACTCTTCAGTACTCGCTCCCAAGGAAGACAACTCTTCAGTACTCGCTCCCAAGGAAGACAACTCTTCAGTACTCGTTCCCAAGGAAGACAACTCTTCAGTACTCGCTCCCAAGGAAGAAAACTCTTCAGTACTCGCTCCCAAGGAAGACAACTCTTCAGTACTCACTCCCAAGAAAGACAACTCTTAAGTACTCGCTCCCAAGGAAGACAACTCTTCAGTACTCACTCCCAAGAAAGACAACTCTTAAGTACTCGCTCCCAAGGAAGACAACTCTTCAGTACTCGCTCCCAAGGAAGACAACTCTTCAGTACTCGCTCCCAAGGAAGAAAACTCTTCAGTACTCGCTCCCAAGGAAGACAACTCTTCAGTACTCACTTCCAAGGAAGACAACTCTTAAGTACTCGCTCCCAAGGAAGACAACTCTTCAGTACTCGCTCCCAAGGAAGACAACTCTTCAGTACTCGCTCCCAAGGAAGACAACTCTTCAGTACTCGTTCCCAAGGAAGACAACTCTTCAGTACTCGCTCCCAAGGAAGAAAACTCTTCAGTACTCGCTCCCAAGGAAGACAACTCTTCAGTACTCACTCCCAAGAAAGACAACTCTTAAGTACTCGCTCCCAAGGAAGACAACTCTTCAGTACTCACTCCCAAGAAAGACAACTCTTAAGTACTCGCTCCAAGGAAGACAAACTCTTCAGTACTCGCTCCCCAAGGAAGACAACTCTTCAGTACTCGCTCCCAAGGAAGAAAACTCTTCAGTACTCGCTCCCAAGGAAGACAACTCTTCAGTACTCACTCCCAAGGAAGACAACTCTTCAGTACTCACTCCCAAGGAAGACAACTCTTCAGTATTCGCTCCAAGGAAGACAACTCTTCAGTACTTACTCCCAAGGAAGACAACTCTTCAGTACTCACTCCAAGGAAGACAACTCTTCAGTACTCGCTCTCAAAGAAGAAACTCTTCAGTACTCACTCACGGAAGGAAAGAAAACTCTTCAGTACTCGCTCCCAAGGAAGACACCTCTTCAGTACTCACTCCCAAGGAAGACAACTCTTCAGTACTCACTCCCAAGGAAGACAACTCATCAGTACTCACTCCCAAGGAAGAAAACTCTTCAGTACTCGCTCTCAAGGAAGACAAACTCTTCAGTACTCACTCCAAGGAAGACAACTCTTCAGTACTCGCTCCCACGGAAGAAAACTCTTCAGTACTCACTCCCAAAGAAGAGAACTCTTCAGTACTCGCTCCCAGAGAAGACAACTCTTCAGTACTCGCTCCCAAAGAAGACAACTCTTCAGTACTCGCTCCCAAAGAATACAACTCTTCAGCACTCGCTCCCAAAGAAGAAAACTTTTCAGTACTCACTCCCAAGGAAGGCAACTCTTCAGTACTCACTCCCAAGGAAGACAACTCTTCACTACTCGCTCCCAAGGAAGACAACTCTTCAGCACTCGCTGCAAAAGAAGACAACTCTTCAGTACTCGCTCCCAAGGAAGACAATTCTTCAGTACTCGTTCCCAAAGAAGACAACTCTTCAGTACTCGCTCCCAAAGAAGACAACTCTTCAGTACTCACTCCCAAGGAAGACAACTCTTTAACACTAGCTCCCAAGGAAGACAACTCTTCAGTACTCGCTGCCCAGGAAGACAACTCTTCAGTACTTGCTCCCAAGGAAGACAACTCTTCAGTACTCACTCCCAAGGAAGACAACTCTTCAGTACTCGTTCCCAAGGAAGACAACTCTTCAGTACTCGTTCCCAAGGAAGACAACTCCTCAGTACTCGCTCCCAAGGAAGACAACTCTTCAGTACTCGTTCCCAAGGAAGATAACTCTTCAGTACTCACTCTCAAGGAAGACAACTCTTCAGTACTCGCTCCCAAGGAAGAAAACTCTTCAGTACTCACTCCGAAGGAAGACAACTCTTCGGTACTCGCTCCCAAGGAAGAAAACTCTTCAGTACTCGCTCCCAAGGAAGACAACTCTTCAGTACTCGCTCCCAAGGAAGACAACTCTTCAGTACTCGTTCCCAAGGAAGACAACTCTTCAGTACTCGCTCCCAAGGAAGAAAACTCTTCAGTACTCGCTCCCAAGGAAGACAACTCTTCAGTACTCACTCCCAAGAAAGACAACTCTTAAGTACTCGCTCCCAAGGAAGACAACTCTTCAGTACTCACTCCCAAGAAAGACAACTCTTAAGTACTCGCTCCCAAGGAAGACAACTCTTCAGTACTCGCTCCCAAGGAAGACAACTCTTCAGTACTCGCTCCCAAGGAAGAAAACTCTTCAGTACTCGCTCCCAAGGAAGACAACTCTTCAGTACTCACTCCCAAGGAAGACAACTCTTCAGTACTCACTCCCAAGGAAGACAACTCTTCAGTATTCGCTCCCAAGGAAGACAACTCTTCAGTACTTACTCCCAAGGAAGACAACTCTTCAGTACTCACTCCCAAGGAAGACAACTCTTCAGTACTCGCTCTCAAAGAAGACAACTCTTCAGTACTCACTCACAAGGAAGAAAACTCTTCAGTACTCGCTCCCAAGGAAGACACCTCTTCAGTACTCACTCCCAAGGAAGACAACTCTTCAGTACTCACTCCCAAGGAAGACAACTCATCAGTACTCACTCCCAAGGAAGAAAACTCTTCAGTACTCGCTCTCAAGGAAGACAACTCTTCAGTACTCACTCCCAAGGAAGACAACTCTTCAGTACTCGCTCCCACGGAAGAAAACTCTTCAGTACTCACTCCCAAAGAAGAGAACTCTTCAGTACTCGCTCCCAGAGAAGACAACTCTTCAGTACTCGCTCCCAAAGAAGACAACTCTTCAGTACTCGCTCCCAAAGAATACAACTCTTCAGCACTCGCTCCCAAAGAAGAAAACTTTTCAGTACTCACTCCCAAGGAAGGCAACTCTTCAGTACTCACTCCCAAGGAAGACAACTCTTCACTACTCGCTCCCAAGGAAGACAACTCTTCAGCACTCGCTGCAAAGAAGACAACTCTTCAGTACTCGCTCCCAAGGAAGACAATTCTTCAGTACTCGTTCCCAAAGAAGACAACTCTTCAGTACTCGCTCCCAAAGAAGACAACTCTTCAGTACTCACTCCCCAAGGAGACAACTCTTTAACAACTAGCTCCCAAGGAAGACAACTCTTCCAGTTAACTCGCTGCCCAGGAAGACAACTCTTCAGTACTTGCTCCAAGGAAGACAACTCTTCAGTACTCACTCCCAAGGAAGACAACTCTTCAGTACTCGTTCCCAAGGAAGACAACTCTTCAGTACTCGTTCCAAGGAAGACAACTCCTCAGTACTCGCTCCCAAGGAAGACAACTCTTCAGTACTCGTTCCCAAGGAAGATAACTCTTCAGTACTCACTCTCAAGGAAGACAACTCTTCAGTACTCGCTCCCAAGGAAGAAAACTCTTCAGTACTCACTCCGAAGGAAGACAACTCTTCGGTACTCGCTCCCAAGGAAGAAAACTCTTCAGTACTCGCTCCCAAGGAAGAAAACTCTTCAGTACTCGCTCCCAAGGAAGAAAACTCTTCAGTACTCGCTCCCAAGGAAGACAATTCAGACTCTCAGGAGACTCTCAACGTCCCAAGGAAGAAAACTCTTCAGTACTCGCTCCCAAGGAAGAAAACTCTTCAGTACTCCCTCCCAAGGAAGACAACTCTTCAGTACTCACTCCCAAGGAAGAAAACTCTTCAGTACTCGCTCCCAAGGAAGAAAACTCTTCAGTACTCCCTCCCAAGGAAGACAACTCTTCAGTACTCGCTCCCAAGGAAGAAAACTCTTCAGTACTCTCTCCCAAGGAAGAAAACTCTTCAGTACTCCCTCCCAAGGAAGAAAACTCTTCAGTACTCGCTCCCAAGGAAGAAAAACTCTTCAGTACTCACTCCAAGGAAGACAACTCTTCAGTACTTCCTCCCAAGGAAAGAAAACTCTTCAGTACTCGCTCCAAGGAAGAAAACTCTTCAGTACTCCTCCCAAGGAAGAAAACTCTTCAGTACTCCACTCCCAAGGAAGAAAACTCTTCAGTACTCCTCCCAAGGAAGAAAACTCTTCAGTACTCACCCTCCCAAGGAAGGAAACTCTTCAGTACTCACTCCCAAGGAAGACAAACTCTTCAGTACTCCTCCCAAGGAAGAAAACTCTTCAGTACTCCTCCCAAGGAAGAACAACTCTTCAGTACTCACTCCCAAGGAAGACAACTCTTCAGTACTCACTCCCAAGGAAGCATAAACTCTTCAGTACTCATCCAAGAAGACAAACTCTTCAGTTACATCATCTGCAAGGAAGTCACCTCTTTATACCGATGAATTTTCTATTTTTCGGTATTTCCTTAATTTTTGTGAAAGATGCTAACTTTCTTCAGTAAATTCCCAGGGTATTGTTGCAGGATTTTTCTCAGGTATCTTCATGTCCTAGAAGAACTCTTTTTTCATATTTTCCCCGGTTTCATAAAATTTTAGGTACTCTCAATGTGCAGAAATTTCAACTTCTTCTAAAGCGAATTTAGTGAGTTTGTATTTCACTTAGAGCATAGTTAGTACTGCAGAGTAGATACTAGTATGTAGTAGTGAAGTAGTAGTAGTAGTAGTAGTAGTATAGTAGTAGTAGCAGCAGTAGCATTAAACGTAGTTCTAGTAGTATTAACAGTAGTAGAATTAGTAGTAGTCATAGCAGTAACAGCAATAATAGTAGTAGTAATGATAACAGTAGGAGTAGTAATTTGTCCACAGAAGTTGTTTGCTCATAGTAATAGTTTATTTGCAGTAGTAGTTTACTTGTCGTTGTAGTTTACCCGTCTTGAAGATGGTTTACTCTTAGTGGTAGTTAACTCTTAGTGGTAGCTTACCCGCAGTAGCAGTATACTACAAGTAAACTATCACAACTCTTAAAGTACCACAACAGGTAATCTATCTCGGCTGGTAAACTACCACTGCAGGTAAACTATCCCAAATGGTTAACTTCCGCTCCAGGTAAATTATCTGAAAAGGTGAACTACCCATATAAGTAATCTATCACAACTGGTAAACTTTCAGTATAGTAAACTAGGACTACAGTAAATGACTATTTCAGCTAAGTTTCCGTAAACTACCACAACGAGATAGTTTACTGAGGGTGAAGTTCACTATGCGTAAACTACCACTTCAGCATACCTTGTATGCTGTAGTGTCTGCCATACAGCATACCAAGTATGCTGTATGACAGACACTACAGCATACCAGGTATGCTACATGACAGATATTACAGCATACCAGGTATGCTGTATACTACAGCATGCCAGGTATGCTGTATGACTGATACTACAGCATACCAGGTATGCTGTATGACAGATATTACAGCATGACAGGTATGCTGCATGGCAGACATTACAGCATACCAGGTATGCTGTATGACAGATGCTACAGCATACCAGGTGTGCTGTATGACGGACACTACAGCATACCAGGTATGCTGTATAACAGACATTACAGCATACCAGGTATGCTGTATGACAGATGCTACAGCATACCAGATATGCTGTATAAGAGACACTACAGCATACCAGGTATGCTGTATGACAGATTCTTCATCATGCCAGTCATGCTGTGTCGTAGACGCTCCTGGAAGAAGGTGGGCAGATCTTCCAGCATTATGAACACTTCCAGTCACCTCCAGCACCGAGACCCGGGCGTCACCCTACGACTAAATTCTTCCTCAGTGCTTCTAAAATAACTCCAAGATACTGGATTTGCCTCCTGGAATCTGCTTCCAGAGTCTTTTTTAATGTTTAGTTGTAGTTTATTCGTTGTGATAGTCTACTCGTTATGGTAGTCTATCCGTTATGGTAGTCTACCCGTTATGGTAGTCTACCCGTTATGGTAGTCTACCCGTTATGGTAGTCTACCCGTTATGGTAGTCTACCCGTTGTGGTACTCTACCCGTTATGGTAGTCTACCCGTTATGGTAGTCTACCCGTTATGGTAGTCTACCTGTTATGGTAGTCTACCCGTTATGGTAGTCTATCCTTTGTGTTAGTTTACCCGTTGTGGTAGTCTACCTGTTATGGTAGTCTACCCGTTGTGTTAGTTTACCCGTTGTAGTAGTCTACCTGTTGTGGTAGTCTACCCGTTGTTGTAGTCTACCCGTTTTGGTAGTCTACCTGTTAAGGTTGTGTACCTGTTGTGGTAGTCTACCCATTGTTGTAGTCTACACGTTGTGATAGTCTACCTGTTATGGCACTCTACACGTTGTGATAGTCTACTTGTTATGGCACTCTACACGTTGTGATAGTCTACTTGTTATGGCACTCTACACGTTGTGATAGTCTACCTGTTATGGCACTTTACACGTTGTGATAGTCTACCTGTTATGGCACTCTACACGTTGTGATAGTCTACCTGTTATGGCACTCTACACGTTGTGATATTCTACCTGTTATGGCACTCTACACGTTGTGATAGTCTACCTGTTATGGCACTCTACACGTTGTGACAGTCTACCTGTTATGGCACTCTACACGTTGTGATAGTCTACCTGTTATGGCAGTTCTGTCACTGCCAGAACTTCACGGAGATCAATGTTGTTTTAATGGTCATATATTACTTTTTTTATTTTACACAATTTACTATTTATACAAGTACCTTCACAAATCTTGTACCACAGTTTCGTGCCATCCTTTATCCACTGCCCAGACGAGTTTCTGATTATTGGTTCTTCTTTGCTGGATTAAGGTACGGATCATATGCTGCTGGAGCACAACCCATGATGGGAAGGAATATGCTCTTAATAAGGCTGTGTATACTCTTGCTAGGATTAAGTATACTGAATAAGACGTTATATCTGCAGTATCTAGCCTCCTAGTAGTATAAAGTAGATTCACTAGTATCAGTGGTGTCCCTGTATGTGGTGACGACCAGGGACTGATGTCACGTGTCTCTGCCTGTGTTACACCAGTCTAGCTGACACTTGGTGGACTGTAGACTTCACCATGGCTGTGAAGACTGTAAAGTCCTCATGACTGAGAGTCACTTTGTGTTCCTGTGCTATATTTTGAGGAACATAAAAACTGCATTTTGCCTGGCCTCATTATGGAAATAGAAGCAGTTTTATATGCATAATTATACAATGTTTTTCGGGAGGTAGATGGAAGACGAGGCGGTGGTGGGAGGGCTGCCTTCTGATTTATATATATATATATATATATATATATATATATATATATATATATATATATATATATATATATATATATATATATTTACTTTTTCTATGAGACATTTAATGTTTTTTCGTGATATTTTTTTCTATTCATTTATTTAAATTAATTTGACCATTTCCTCACAAGCAGAAACATGACTTAAGCGACCCAGAGAATAAAGTTAAGTAAAGGCATAAAGTAGATTCAAGTATTTTAATAGCAAAGACATTTATTTTTATTTTTATTTATACGATACGAAGAATTAATAATAATAATAATATTATATCTTTATTTCTACAAGTACATGTACAAGGTATACAGACCATAGCTGACATCAGTGACATACTACTGTATAGAAAACTGCTTGTTATGCTGAGCATTTCCCCCAAATAAGGTCAGTTTTGTCCCAGGATGCGACCCACACCAGTCCACTAACACCCAGGTATCTCTTTTACTGATGGGTGAACATGGACGGCAGGTTTTTTATGGAAACAAGACTTAATGCTTTCCAGACGTACCGGGGATTAGATCCCCGGACTCAGTGTGTGAGCTGAGTGTCCTAGCGATCGAGCTACGTGACACCTAATTGTCTTTAATCAAGTGGAAAACATCGAGAATATATTGGCAGAAATGAGAATAAAACAGTATTTCTAATTCAATATAAATTAAAGAATTTATTTTCCCATATTTGAAAACAAACATTATATTCTCGGCTTTGATGCCATATACAGTGAAACCTCGGTTGTCGACTGCATTACTTGTCAAACAAATTGGTTTTCGAACGAGAAATTCGAGAAAAAAGTCCTGATATTCGTACGTTCTCTTGGTTGTCGACCGGCAACGCCAGCGGCAGTTGTATGATGACCTCCCGAAAATAACAGAACAAGTGCTGAAACTCAATTCTTCAAGGCTAGAAGGGGTTCGTTTGATAATTTTATGAGAAGAAGTGGCAGTTATAGTGTGGCTAGGTATGGGGAGACTGTCAGTGCTGACAAAATGGCTGTTGAAAAGTATGTTACTGAATTCCAAGAGTATGTAGAGCCTGAGGGGTTCGTCCCTCAACAAGTGTTTAGTTGTGATGAGACAAGCCTCTTCTGGAAGAAAAATCCCAAAAGGTCCTATATAACTGAAAAAGAAAAGTCAGTGCCAGGACACAAGTCAGTGAAAGACAGACTCACTGTTACTGTGTGGTAATGCAAGTGGAGACTTGAAATTGAAGCCCTTGTTTATCATTCCGAAAATCCTCTAGGGTTTAAGAAAAATGTTATGAAAACAAATTGGCTATAATATGGAGGTCCAACACGAAAGCTTGGGTAAAAGACAGTTTTTTATTGAGTGGGTTTATGAGGTCTTTGCTCCCACTGCCACTCAGGGCCCTTTTATTGATGGATAATGCTCCTGCTCATCCTCCAAGTCTGGTAAACGAGTTGTTAGAAGAGTTCAGTTTTATAACTGTGAAGTTCTTGCCTCCTAACACCACTCTTCTCATCCGTCCCATGAACCAGGAGGTCATTTTTAATTTCAAGAAACTCTACACTAAAGCACTCTATGAAGGATGCTTTGAAATCACTTCAGAAACAAATTTAACTCTCAGGGAGATCTGAAAGGACCATTTCAATATCCTCACCTGTTTGAGGCTTATAGACAAAGTCTGGGGGAATGTGTCTTCCAGGACCATGCAGTCAGTATGGAAGAAACTGAGGCCTGACTTTGTGGCAGCCAGGGATTTTGAAGGTTTTAGAAGATGAGACTGAGCCTCTAGAAGATATTGTGTCCCTGGGGAAGACCTTGGACTTAGAGGTGACTGAATGATGTGGAGGAGTTGGTGGAGGAGCATAGAACTGAACTCACCACAGAAAAACTTGTAGATCTTCAGAAGGAGCAGCAGCAGATTGCACCAGAGGAGCTGTCATCAGACGAAGAGGAGGGAAGGGATGATGTGTCTATTACACTTGTCAAGGAAATGTGTGCTAAATGGCATGAAGTGCAGGAGTTTGCTGAAAAATACCATCCAGACAAACCAATGGCCATCCATCCCTCTAACATGTACAATGACAGTGGAATGTTTCAATTTAGACAAATGGAGCCTAAAACAAACCTCACTGGGCAAGTTTTTAGTGAGACAAAGAAGAGAAACAGCACCAGAAGGACATCTTAATAGAAGGTGACTCTCCTTTCAAGTAGTAACATACCCCCTCCTCTCCTCCACCTCCTGCTTCCAATATGCCATCAACTCTCCTCTGACAGGTAAGAGGCAGCTAAATTTTCATTTACTGTACAATATTTCAGTTAAAGTTTTTTTTTTTAGTATTTATTTTTACAATGAAAATAAATGGTATAAAATACCCACACAATGGAAACATAAACACATAAGCAGTTTAATGTGTCCTTTATTGACAACGTTTCGCCCACACAGTGGGCTTTTTCAAGTCACACACAGATCTACCTGGGGTGGAAGGTACGGGAGTATTTATAGTCAGGTTCAGAATGTTGAGGTCAGGTGGAGAATGCTGCATCTGATGATCTACCGGGTGGGGTTATAGAGTCTTGGGTAGCTTGGCAGGGTTATTGGACAAGTTGTGAGTAGACCTTCTGCAGTGTTCTATGTTCTTATGTGGGATAGCTATGAAGAAGTTTCTTGGCGAGTGGTTCAGCTATGTTATAGAAGCCGTTGTTCTGGTTGAAATTGTTGGTTATAGAGATAAGCGATGATTCCAGGATTCTTCGGTATTGAGTGTTGTCTTCTGTGGCGATAAGTCTTGAGTTTCTGTAGTTAATTAAATGGTTGTGTGAATCTGCAGCAATGAGTTCCTTGAGGAAGAATGCACTATAATTGAACAAGTATTTTCTAAACTCCACTATCCTCGTCACTTCATCAGAGACTGCAGACGGCGGCCATTAAACATCTTCAACACACCCAGAGAAGACACTGCCGAGAAGAGATACATAGTCCTCCCCACCAACTCCATTGCCAAACACGTTTCCAACATCTTTTCCAATACATCATTCCAAGTATCTACCTCCACAACCACGACCATCAAGGGCATCACCAGTAGTAGACAGGACAAGCTTCCATCCTCTGCAGGGGTATACATCATCCCTTGTAATGACTGCAACAAATTATATGTGGGCGAAACATCAAGAGACCTCCAAACACGTATTTCAGAACACCAATTCGCAAGCAGGACTGACGATACAAGGAATGTCTGTGTACCACATCGCAGTTCACACAACCATTTAATTAACTACAGAAACTCAAGACTTATCGCCACAGAAGACAACACTCAATACCGAAGAATCCTGGAATCATCGCTTATCTCTATAACCAACAATTTCAACCAGAACAACGGCTTCTATAACATAGCTGAACCACTTGCCAAGAAACTTCTTCATCGCTATCCCACATAAGAACATAGAACACTGCAGAAGGTCTACTCACAACTTGTCTAATACCCCTGCCAAGCTACCCAAGACTCTATAACCCCACCCGGTAGATCATCAGATGCAGCATTCTCCACCTGACCTCAACATTCTGAACATGACTATAAATACTCCCGTACCTTCCACCCCAGGTAGATCTGTGTGTGACTTGAAAAAGCCCACTGTGTGGGCGAAACGTTGCCAATAAAGGATCACATTAAACTGCATATGTGTTTATGTTTCCATTTATTTTTACAGTTGTATATAGTAGTTAGTACATTTTTAATAAATTATTATATTGTCATTTGGGGCCTGGAACGGACTAATTCTATTTACAGTGTTCTTTATGGGAAAAATTGCTTTGGTTGTCGAATCGACATCTGGAAAGAATTAAATTCGACAACCCAGGTTCCGTTATATAAACAAACTCTTTTAGATTAACAGAATTTTTTTTAAGACTATGACAGAAAGCCAGTGGAAAGCGTCGGTCAGATGACCAAAAGCTTCAGTGGCAGATTATATATCACTGGTCAACAACCAAAATACTTCCAAGACCAGAGCAGCAATTTCCAAGTAATTTTAGGTCACTGATAATGATTGTCATCGTTAAAATTGTTTATTGGCTCTTCGTTTCAATATACACCTACATGTCACAACAGGTTCCAACAGGCTTGCGGCAGTGTTTCTTCGTAATGGAAGGTGATTTAGTGGCCTGCAACACTATTAATGGTGCGATGGAAGCACTTGGCATCGTGTACGAAGCCAGTCACTGGAGGCTGTTCACAGATTCTTCAAAAACGAGTCTGAAAGTTGTCTTGCTGCATAACGGCAACAGTAAACCATCAGTTCCTGTGGGCTATGCACCACATATGAAAGAAACTTATGAGAATATAAAGCATATGTTGCAATGCATGAAATATGATGAGCATCAATGGCAGCTGTGTTGTGACTTAAAGGTTGTTGCTCTTGTGATGGGCTTGCAGGGCGGATACACCAATGGAACAGCCGTGCAAGAGGTTCCCACTACATCAGGAGAGACTGGCCACCTCGTCAATTATTGGAGCCTGGGATGAAAAATGTTCAACATCCACCTCTCATTGAACCAAACAAAATTTTACTACCACCACTACACATAAAACTGGGGCTCATGAAAAACTTTGTTAAAGCTATGGACAGATCCGGTCTGGGATTCAAGTATTTAACATCAAGATTCTCCTCACTGAGCGAAGCTAAGATAAGAGAGGGAGACTTCAGTGGTGCTCAAAGTCGAGAACTTCTTAAAGATGGTGACTTTGAATCAGACCTTCATGCTTGGGAAGTATTCAAGTTAGTGGCGAAAGGATTTCTAGGAAACAGAAGGGAAGGCAACTATGAAGAGTTGGTGGTAAACCTCATCAAGACTTACAAGAACCTGGGATGTAACATGTCACTTAAAATCCACTTTTTGGACTCACATTTAAACTTTTTTTCCAGCGAACTGTGAGTCAGTTAGTGACGAACATGGTAAAAGGTTTCACCAAGATATTTCAACCAAATCCTGGCTGCTCCGTCTCTCACCAAGTCCTGGCTGCTCCGTCTCTCACCAAGTCCTGGCTGCTCCGTCTCTCACCAAGTCCTGGCTGCTCCGTCTCTCACCAAGTCCTGGCTGCTCCGCCACTCACTATGTCTTGGCTGCTCCGTCTCTCACCAAGTCCTGGCTGCTCCGTCTCTCACCAAGTCCTGGCTGCTCCGTCTCTCACCAAGTCCTGGCTGCTCCGTCTCTCACCAAGCCCCTGGCTGCCCCCCGTCCTCTCACCCAATCCTGGCTGCTCCGTCTCTCACCAAGTCCTGCTGCTCCGTCTCCCCACCAAGTCCTGGCTGCTCCGTCCTCTCACCAAGTCCTGGTGCTCCGCCACTCACCAAGCCCCCCCCCTGGCTTGCTCCGTCTCTCACCAAGTCCTGGCTGCTCCGTCTCTCCCAAGCCCTGGCGCTCCGTCCTCTCCACCAAGTTCCTGGCCTGCTCCGTCTCTCACCAAGCCCTGGCTCCCTCCGTCTCTCACAAACCCTGCGCTCCGTCTCCCCACCAAAGTCCTGGCGCTCCACCTCTCCCCAAAGTCCTGGCTGCTCCGTCTTTTCCACCAAGTCCTGGCTGCTCCGTCTCTCACCAAGTTCTGGCTGCTCCGTCTCTCACCAAGTACTGGCTGCTCCGTCTCTCACCAAGTCTTGGCTGCTCCGTCTCTCACCAAGTCCTGGCTGCTCCATCTCTCACCAAGTTCTGGCTGCTCCGTCTCTCACCAAGTCCTGGTTGCTCCATCTCTCACCAAGTTCTGGCTGCTCCGTCTCTCACCAAGTCCTGGTTGCTCCATCTCTCACCAAGTTCTGGCTGCTCCGTCTCCCCACCAAGCCCTGGCGGGCTCCATCTCTCACCAAGTCTGGCTGCTCCGCCTCCCCAAAGTCCTGGCTGCTCCATCTCTCACCAAGTTCTGGCTGCTCCGTCTCTCACCAAGTCCTGGTTGCTCGGCCACTCACTATGTCCTGGCTGCTCCGTCTCTCACCAAGTCCTGGCTGCTCCATCTCTCACCAAGTCCTGGTTGCTCCGCCACTCACTATGTTCTGGATGCTCCGTCTCTCACCAAGTCCTGGCTGCTCGGTCTCTCACAAAGTCCTGACTGTTCCGCCACTCACTATGTCCTGGCTGCTCCGTCTCTCACCAAGTCCTGGCTGCTCCGTCTCTCATCAAGTCCTGACTGTTCCGCCACTCACTATGTCCTGGCTGCTCCGTCTCTCACCAAGTCCTGGCTGCTCCGTCTCTCATCAAGTCCTGACTGTTCCGCCACTCACTATGTCCTGGCTGCTCCGTCTCTCACCAAGTCCTGGTTGCTCCGCCAGTCACTATGTTCTGGATGCTCCGTCTCTCACCATGTCCTGGCTGCTCCGCCACTCATTACGTCCTGGCTACTCCGTCTCTCACTATGTTCTGGCTGCTCCGCCTCTCACCAAGTCCTGGCTGCTCCGTCTCTCACCAAGTTCTGACTGTTCTGCCACTCATAGCCCGGGCTGCTCCGTCCTTCACCAAAGTCTGGCTGCTCCGTCTCTCACCACGTCCTGGCTGCTCCGCTCTCACCAAGCCCTTTGGCTGCTCCGCCATCCTATGTCTTGGCTGCTCCCCTTCACCAAGTTCCTGGCTGCTCCGTCTCTCACCAAGTTCTGACTGTTCCGCCACTCACTATGTCCTGGCTGCTCCGTCTCTCACCAAGTCCTGGCTGCTCCGTCTCTCACCAAGTCCTGGCTGCTCCGTCTCTCACCAAGTCCTGGCTGCTCCGCCACTCACTATGTCATGGTTGCTCCATCTCTCACCAAGTCCTGGCTGCTCCTCCACTCACTATGTTCTGGATGCTCCGTCTCTCACCAAGTCCTGGCTGCTCCGCCACTCACTATGTCCTGGCTGCTCCGCCACTCATTACGTTCTGGCTGCTCCGTCTCTCACCAAGTCCTGGATGCTCCGCCACTCACTATGTCTTGGCTGCTCCGTCTCTCACCATGTCCTGGCTGCTCCGCCACTCACCTATGTCTTGGCTGCTCCGCCTCTACCCCCAAGTCCTGGCTGCTCCGTCTCTCACCAAGTCCTGGCTGCTCCGTCTCTTACCAAGTCCTGGCTGCTCCGTCTCTCACCAAGTCCTGGCTGCTCCGTCTCTCACCAAGTCCTGGCTGCTGCGTCTCTCACTATGTCCTTTGGCTGTTCTCGTCTCTCACCATGTCCTGGTTTGCTCCGTTCCTCTCACCATGTCCTGGCTGCTCTCCGTCTCTCAACCATGTCCTGGTTGCTCCGCCTCTCACTATGTCCTGGTTGCTCCGCCTCTCACCAAGTCCTGGTTGCTCCGCCTCTCACCAAGTCCTGGCTGCTCCGTCTCTCACCAAGTCTTGGCTGCTCCGTCTCCTCACCAAGTCCCTGGCTGCTCCGTCTCTCACCAAGTTCTGGCTGCTCCGTCTCTCACCAAGTCCTGGCTGTTCCGTCTCTCACCAAGTCCTCGATGCTCCATCTCTCACCAAGTCCTGGTTGCTCCGCCACTCACTATGTTCTGGATGCTCCGTCTCTCACCAAGTCCTGGCTGCTCCGTCTCTCACCAAGTCCTGACTGCTCCGCCACTCACTATGTCCTGGCTGCTCCGTCTCTCACCAAGTCCTGGCTGCTCCGTCTCTCATCAAGTCCTGACTGTTCCGCCACTCACTATGTCCTGGCTGTTCCGTCTCTCACCAAGTCCTGGCTGCTCCATCTCTCACCAAGTCCTGGTTGCTCCGCCACTCACTATGTTCTGGATGCTCCGTCTCTCACCATGTCCTGGCTGCTCCGCCACTCATTACGTCCTGGCTGCTCCGTCTCTCACCAAGTCCAGGCTGCTCCGCCACTCACTATGTTCTGGCTGCTCCGTCTCTCACCACGTCCTGGCTGCTCCGTCTCTCACCAAGTCCTGGCTGCTCCGCCACTCACTATGTCTTGGCTGCTCCGCCTCTCACCAAGTCCTGGCTGCTCCGTCTCTCACCAAGTTCTGACTGTTCCGCCACTCACTATGTCCTGGCTGCTCCGTCTCTCACCAAGTCCTGGCTGCTCCGTCTCTCACCATGTCCTGGCTGCTCCGTCTCTCACCAAGTCCTGGCTGCTCCGCCACTCACTATGTCATGGTTGCTCCATCTCTCACCAAGTCCTGGCTGCTCCGCCACTCACTATGTTCTGGATGCTCCGTCTCTCACCAAGTCCTGGCTGCTCCGCCACTCACTATGTCCTGGCTGCTCCGCCACTCATTACGTCCTGGCTGCTCCGTCTCTCACCAAGTCCTGGATGCTCCGCCACTCACTATGTCTTGGCTGCTCCGTCTCTCACCATGTCCTGGCTGCTCCGCCACTCACTATGTCTTGGCTGCTCCGCCTCTCACCAAGTCCTGGCTGCTCCGTCTCTCACCAAGTCTTGGCTGCTCCGTCTCTTACCAAGTCCTGGCTGCTTCGTCTCTCACCAAGTCCTGGCTGCTCCGTCTCTCACCAAGTCCTGGCTGCTCCGTCTCTCACCCAAGTCCTGGCTCCGTCCCCTCAACTATTCCTGGCTGCTCCGTCCTCAAACCCCCATGTCCGGGTTTTGCCCCCGCCTCTCACCATGTCCTGGTTGCTCCGTCTCTCACCATGTCCTGGCTGCTCCGTCTCTCACCATGTCCTGGCTGCTCCGTCTCTAACCATGTCCTGGTTGCTCCGCCTCTCACTATGTCCTGGTTGCTCCGCCTCTCACCAAGTCCTGGCTGCTCCGCCTCTCACTATGTCCTGGTTGCTCCGCCTCTCACCAAGTCCTGGCTGCTCCGCCTCTCACTATGTCCTGGTTGCTCCGCCTCTCACCATGTCCTGGCTGCTCCGCCTCTCACCATGTCCTGGCTGCTCCGCCTCTCACCATGTCCTGGCTGCTCCGCCTCTCACCATGTCCTGGCTGTTCAGCCTCAACAACCCCTCCTCAGCCCTCCAAATAATACTTTTAGTAACCCGCACCTCCTCCTAAACTCCAAACTTCGGATTCTCTGCATAATATTCGCACTGCACATTGCCCTTAGACACGACATCACTGCTTCCAGCCTTCTCCTTCCTTAACTCATGCTTCAATTAGGGTTTTAGCTGGGACAATATATAGGAAAAAATGTCGAAACAGGTTGGTATATGAGGGGAGATGGGAGAGAGACTTCCCGTCTGAATATAAAGCCTTGGAGTTACGAGATTTGAGATAGTTATGAGTGTTCAGTGGGTAATCTAACGGGCTGGTCAGCTGTGTCTAATTGTGTATGTCAAGTGCGTGAATGTTTGGTGATCTCCGTGTTTATGTGCGTCTCCTATGTGACGGTGACGACGATATATCTTAAGGCTTTATATATACAGCTTTTAGGAATGTTTTCCGTCATTTAGGTCTCAATAAGTAATTGGTGTATATTTTGTAAATGGTGTGCTTCGTAGCACAGTTGAACGTTTTCTTATTTCTGTTTATACTTTATGCCGTGTTCGTGTGCTTTACAATAGTATATGTATCTATGCAAGTGTTTGTTTTTCTGTAAGCTGTGATGGAGCTTGAACTATATGTGGAAGCAGAATTTTTCAATGTTTGCCTCTCGTCAGTGTATAAGTTCACTTATAGCTGCTTGCATTGTCTTTTCTTGTGTTTATTTGAGATGTCAAATATCACAGTGTAGTTTCGTTTTGTTTTATTCTTTTATTTTATTTTTTGAATTTTAGCGTCATCCCGTTTCCACCCTTTTCCGTAAATGCCTACCTTAGCATTGTAATAAACCCCCTGGGAGTCGCCCAAATTAAGTATTGTTGTCTCTTTTAGGCACCCTGGTTCTTAGATTAAGTTTGGATAGTTGTGTTTGGCAGGCGGGAAGCCCAAGCCTAGTTTATGCCAGATTAGTATATTGTTTTTTAAATGCGTGATTTCTTGTTGTTAATTTTGTGTGCTATTTTTTTTTTACATTGTTTTTTATAGTCTTTTATTTTTCCAGTGTTTTGATTTTATTTTTATTATACAATGAAAAATTTTTTAGTGCCAGATTAGTAAATGAAAGGGGGTAAAGCGCTGGAACTGATGGGGCATGACAAAGTAAAAAAATGTTTGGGGGTTGGCATTTTTTTTTTAAAAAATGTATGAAAGAGGGGGGGGTACCTTTTGGGATTGGGGAGAGCGGTAAGTCCCCCTTTTATAAAGGGGAAAGGGGAAAAAGAGACTGTAAAAATTATAGTGGAAATAAGTTAATGAGTTCCCAGGAAAAGTGTACGGTGGTTTTTTTATTGAAAGAATTAGAGGAAAGCAGAATGTAGAATTGGGGGGGTGAGCAAAAGTTTTAGAGGGGTAGGGGATGTGTAGATCAGTGTTTAATTAAAGCATATATGTGAACAGTATTTGTATAGGTAGGGAAGTTATTATTGCTTTTAGGGATTTAGAAAAAAAGTATATGATTGAGTGGATAGGGACTCAATTTTGGAAGATTTACAAGTTAGGAATAGGGGGTAAGTTAAAAAATGCTGAAAAGAGTTTTTATGAGGATAGTGAGGTC
Source organism: Cherax quadricarinatus (assembly GCF_026875155.1). Lineage (NCBI taxonomy): Eukaryota > Metazoa > Arthropoda > Malacostraca > Decapoda > Parastacidae > Cherax > Cherax quadricarinatus. Next base: position 47,560,161 of record NC_069421.1, read on the forward strand.
AGGTTAGGGTGTGTGAAGAGGGGAGACTACTTCCCGGTAAAAATAGGCTTAGACAGGGTGTGTAATGTCACCTGGTTTTTTAATATATTTATTGATGGGTTGTAAAAGAAGAAAATGCTGGGTGTTCGGGGGGGGGTGGGGTTTAAAATTATGGGGAATTAAAATACAAAATGGGAAAATTGCACAGTTGTTTTTTGCTGATGAAAAATGGCTTAAGGAGATTCAAAAGAAAAATTTGTAAAGGTTAGTGGACGATTTTGGGGGAAGTTGGTTTAAAGGTGGGAAAAGTTGAAAGTGAACATAGAAAAGAGTAGGTAATGAGGGTATCAATGTTTTAGAAAAGAAAATTGGATATAAATTGTGGAGGAGGAGTGGGGAAAGAAGTGATGTTTTCAGATACTTGGGAGTTGACGTGTCGGCGGTGGTTTTTATGAAGGAGAGGTTAAATCTAGAATTGATAAAGGAAAAAGGGGTGGTGCGTTGAGGATTATGGGGAGGCAAAAAATGTTATTATGAAGGCAAAAAAGGGAATGTATGAAAGTATGTAGTACCAAACTCTTATAGGGGTGTGAAGTTTGGGGTGGTAAATGCGCAGCGAGGGAGGGGGTTTTGGGGCAGTGGAGATGTCCTGTTTTAAGGCAATGTGTGGTGTTAAAAATTATGCAGGGAAAATTCGGAGTGTGGAAATTAGGAGAAGGTGGGGAGTTAAAAAAAGTTTAGTCAGAGGGCTGAAGAGGGGTTGTTTAGGTGGTTTGGTTTATTTAGGAGAATGGATCAAAGTAGAATGACATGGAGAGCTTTAAATCGTAGGGGAAGGGAAAGGGGGGGTAGGGTGTCTCGAAAAGGTTTGGGAAAGGGGGGGGTAAGGGGGGTTTTGTGGGCGAGGGGCTTGGCTTCCAGCAGGGTGCGGAGCGTGTTTTATAGGGGTGAATGGAGACGAAGGTATTTGGGACCCGACGTTTGTTTTGGGGTGTGGCAGGGGAATATTTGTGAAGGGATTCTGGGGGAAACCCGGGTTTTTTTTTGTAGCCGGACTTGAGTCCGGAAATGGGAAGTTTCAATGTCTGCATCTAAAGGGGGTTTGGGATTTAGCGTTTTGCGTATCTTTATCGTATTTGCTTCTAAATTGTTTTTTGGGCACTCTGAAAAAAAAAATGATTATGTGTGGTGGGTGAAAAGTGTTTAAAGATGAGGATAGTATTTTCTTGTTGGGTCACCCTGCCTCGGTGGGGGGACGGCCCACTTCTTTAAATTTTATATATATATAATTTATATTTTATATATATATATATATATTTATATATAATATATTTTATATATATATTATATATATATATTTTATATATTATATATATTTATATATATATATATTATATATGTCGTGCCCAATATTAAAACTGGTCAATTAGCAAAAACTCATTTTAAAAATTTAAATCCTAAAAATTTTTTCTTATCGTTTAAAAAAAATATTTTTTTCATTAATGTTTATGTAAAAAAACTTATAATTTTCACCAAAAAAGAAACTTTTGAAAACTTACTAACCCTTTTTATAACAAGAAAATTTTTTTTAGCCCAAACCCCCTAAATATATTTTAGTTTGTTTTTCAATAATTTAAAACTAAACAAACTCAGTGAAAAATATTTTTTTCGTTAGGTTCAGAATGATTTTGGGAAATTATTGCATACAAAAAATTTTTTCACTTGTCCTATATGGCAAGATGAACGTTGCTATTTAACCCAAGATCGCAAGTTCTGCCTTTTTCGGCACGAATATATATTATATATATATTTATATATATTATATATATATATATGCAATAAGATCACAGTAAACAGGTGATTTCAAAATATGCAAAAAAACCACTCTGAAAGAATAGAGAAATTCCAAGCGCTTTCGTGACTACTCACTTTAAATCAAGGAACTATGAAAGTGAAGCATCCAAGGAAGCTATATAAGGGGTCGGCCAGCACCTCACTATCAGATCCCACAAACGGTTAAACACGTGACGCGCGGCGAGCCAACTTGGTAGGTCCTTTGCAAAACTCACCCCAAGCTATTTATTTTGTCCAGTGTATTATTAAATTCTACTCAAATTCTATAATTTAAATGGATTCAAATTTTTATATAAACCAAAGGAAATATTCATATTATTGTCAAAACTGCTTTTTATGAAACAAGATTCAATTATTTCCTGTCGACCAGGGACTTGCTTGATACTACTTTCTCAACTTTTTGAAAATCATTTGGATGGTTAAATCTCTTACATGAATAAATGGGAGCATTGGAAATCTTGTCCAGTTCTAATGCTATATTTATGTTGTTTTAATTTCTTAGTTCGAGATTTTTACCAGTTTGACCGTAATAAATTTTTATCGCAAATTTTACAAGGAATCTTTTTAGGACACATCCATCGCATTTTTGGGGGGGAATTTCTTAATCAAAAGTTTTTTTACAGTATCAAGATTTTTGAATACAACTTTAATATTAAAAGTCTTAAGAAGAGAAGGCATATCAACCAAGTTTTCATGGTAAGGGAGAAACCAACATATTTTTAGTTGAATAAGGCTGGTTGCCCTTTTTTGGATTATAAAAAGTGTTCCTAGCATCAAGATAGAGTCAAACTGTCTGTTTTATCATCAATGTTTCTGAGAGCTTTACGAATTTGTAGTCCAGAGTTCATAGATTTAGGAAAATAAACCAAAATTTATGAAATAGGTAATGATTTAAAATACCCAAGAAATGTAATTGATAAATCTTTTAAAGTTGCTAGGAACACTTTTTATAATCCAAAAAAGGGCAACCAGCCTTATTCAACTAAAAATATGTTGGTTCTCCCTTACCATGAAAACTTGGTTGATATGCCTTCTCTTCTTAAGACTTTTAATATTAAAGTTGTATTCAAAAATCTTGATACTGTAAAAAAACTTTTGATTAAGAATTCCCCCCAAAATGCTGATGGATGTGTCTATAAGATTCGGCAATATAAACATGTTTCCAACATCTTTGCCAAAACATCATTCCAAGTATCTACCTCCACAACCACGACCATCAAGGACATCACCAGTAGTAGGCAGGACAAGTCTCCATCCTCTGCAGGGGTATACATAATCCCTTGTAATGACTGCAACAAGTTATACGTGGGCAAAACATCAAGGGACCTCCAAACACGTATTTTAGAACACCAATACGCAAGCAGGTCTGACGACACAAGGAATGCCTGCGTACAACACCGTAATTCACACAACCACTTGATAAACTACAGAAACTCAAGACTTATCGCCACAGAAGACAACACTCAATACCGAAGAATCCTGGAATCATCACTTATTTCTATATCCGACAACTTTAACCAGAATAGTGGCTTCTATAACATGGCTGAACCACTTGCCAAGAAACTTCTTCATCGCTATCCCACATAAGAACACTGTAGAAGGTCTGCTCACAAACTTATCCAATCTCCTTTCCAAGCTACCCAAGTTTTTAGACTCTATAGCCCCACTCGGTACATCATCAGATGCAGCATTCTTCACCTGACCTCAGCCGGACTATAAATACTCGCGTTCCTTCCACCCCAGGTAGTTCTGTTTGTGACTTGAAAAAGCCCACTGTGTGGGCGAAACGTAGTCAATAAAGGATCACATTATACTGCATTTGTGTTTATATTGCCATTGTGTCGGTATTTTATACCATTTATTTCCACCGTCTATAAGATTCCTTGTAAAATTTGCGATAAAGTTTATTACGGTCAAACTGGTAAAAATCTCGAACTAAGATTAAAACAACATAAATATAGCATTAGAACTGGACAAGATTCCAATGCTCTATTTATTCATGTAAGAGATTTTAACCATCCAATTGATTTTCAAAAAGTTGAGAAAGTAGTATCAAGCAAGTCCATGGTCGACAGGAATATAATTGAATCTTGTTTCATAAAAAGCAGTTTTGACAATAATATGAATATTTCCTTTGGTTTATATAAATTAGATCCATTTATAATTAATAGAATTTGGGTAGAATTTAATAATACACTGGACAAATAAATAGCTTGGGGGTGAGTTTTGCAAAGGACCTATCCAAGTTGGCTCGCCGCGCGTCACGTGTTTAACCGTTGTGGGATCTGATAGCGAGGTGCTGGCCAGACCCCTTATATAGCTTCCTTGGATGCTTCACTTTCATAGTTCCTTGATAAAGTGAGTAGTCACGAAAGCGCTTGGAATTTCTCTATTCTTTCAGAGTGGTTGTTTTGCATATATTATATATATATATATATATATATATATATATATATATATATATATATATATATATATATATATATATATATATATATAATATATATATATATATATATATAATATATATATGTATATATATATATATATATATATATATATATATATATATATATATATATATATATATATAATATATATATATATATATATATATATATATATATATATATATAATATATATATATATACATTTGGTCAGTTAGCAAGAACTTGTTTAAAATTCTTTTCTTAAATTTTCTCTTGTACGTTTATAGATTTAATTTTTTCATTTATATTAATTTAAAAATTAATAATTTTGTACGAAAAGAACCTCAAAAAACCTGCCTAACCTTATTATAACAAACGCAATTTAATTTAGCCTAATGCAACTAAATATATTTTAGATAAGTTTCCAATAATTAAATAAGAGACAAATACAATGAAATATACGTTAGGTTTATTGTGTGTGCAATAATTTTTGCGAAATTGTTGGATACACAAATTTTCGCTTGAGTTATTCGGCAAGAAGAGAGTTGTTTTAAATAGCAACGCTCTTCTTGCCGAATAAGTCAAGCTAAAATTTGTGTATGCAATAATTTTGAAAACTGATTCTAGTGTCTGGGTGAGACAAACTCCACTTGCACAAGGTAATATCGAGCACAAGGTCGTCAAGCACATTTTTCAGTCACTAGTTGTGGTTCCTGGTTGTTGACTCCTGCTGACTCCTGCTGACTCCTGCTGACTCCTGGTGGCTCCTGCTGACTCCTGCTGACTCCTGCTGACTCCTGGTGGCTCCTACTGACTCCTGCTGACTCCTGCTGACTCCTGCTGACTCCTGCTGCATCCTGCTGCCTCTGCTGCCTCCTGCTGCGTCCTGCTGCCTCAAACTCAATGATTTCTTCTTCATCATTCAAGGGAAGATACATGTTTAGGGGAGATCTTCAGAATGTTCCAGGTGTCTGGTCGCCTAAGAATGATCTGGATGTGTTATTTAGAATTATTTTTTATGAAAAGCCCGATATTCATGTGGTACAAAATAGCAAACTGGGAATAACAAAAAGGCACAATACCGTGACTGGAACAAGTAATGTAATAATCTATTTTGACAACTGGTGTGATATTTTGTCTCTTTTATTGAAATAAAGTGGCCACATTTTTTTTTTAATTACGGTCATTTAAATAAGAACGAGGAAAATAAAATCTTCTCAGAAAAAAAAGAGAAAATATACATTATATATCCTCAAAAAAAAAAAAATAAAATCTTAAATCGTCTTCCACAATATAAACAAGAACACAGTAGACCATAATACAGTTGATAATTAATTAGCGTGAACTCAGCGTTCTAATATTATTACAAACTCAACTTATTAAACGCAAACCGAAGTCTTTGTTGACCAGTGAACGTCATTACCAACATCAAAGACACTTACATCCTGTTGACATTTAGACAATATTACCAGAGTTTCTGAGTTTCTGCCTAGAACACAGTAACTAACTCAGCCCTTCCAGGGGTGAGACTGTGGAGCGTCCCTCCAGGGGTGAGACTGTGGAGCGTCCCTCCAGGGGTGAGACTGTGGAGCGTCCCTCCAGGGGTGAGACTATGGAGCGTCCCTCCAGGGGTGAGACTGTGGAGCGTCCCTCCAGGGGTGAGACTGTGGAGCGTCCCTGCAGGGGTGAGACTGTGGAGCGTCCCTCCAGGGGTGAGACTGTGGAGCGGTCCTCCAGGGGTGAGACTGTGGAGCGTCCCTCCAGGGGTGAGACTGTGGAGCGTCCCTCCAGGGGTGAGACTGTGGAGCGTCCCTCCAGGGTGAACTGTGGAGCGTCCCTGCAGGGGTGAGACTGTGGAGCGTCCCTGCAGGGGTGAGACTGTGGAGCGTCCCTCCAGGGGTGAGGCTGGAGCTTCCCTCCAGAGGTGAGACTGTGGAGCGTCCCTCCACGGGTGAGAATGTGGAGCGTCCCTCCAGGGGTGAGACTGTGTAGCGTCCCTCCAGGGGTGAGACTGTGGAGCGTCCCTCCAGGGGTGAGACTGGAGCTTCCCTCCAGGGGTGAGACTGGAGCTTCCCTCCAGGGGTGAGACTGTGGAGCGTCCCTCCAGGGGTGAGACTGGAGCTTCCCTCCAGGGGTGAGACTGGAGCTTCCCTCCAGGGGTGAGACTGTGGAGCGTCCCTCCAGGGGTGAGACTGTGGAGCGTCCCTCCAGGGGTGAGACTGTGGAGCGTCCCTGCAGGGGTGAGACTGTGGAGCGTCCCTGCAGGGGTGAGACTGTGGAGCGTCCCTCCAGGGGTGAGACTGTGGAGCGTCCCTCCAGGGGTGAGACTGTGGAGCGTCCCTCCAGGGGTGAGACTGTGGAGCGTCCCTCCAGGGGTGAGACTGTGGAGCGTCCCTCCAGGGGTGAGACTGTGGAGCGTCCCTCCAGGGGTGAGACTGTGGAGCGTCCCTGCAGGGGTGAGACTGTGGAGCGTCCCTGCAGGGGTGAGACTGTGGAGCGTCCCTCCAGGGGTGAGACTGTGGAGCGTCCCTCCAGGGGTGAGATTGTGGAGCGTCCCTCCAGGGGTGAGATTGTGGAGCGTCCCTCCAGGGGTGAGATTGTGGAGCGTCCCTCCAGGGGTGAGATTGTGGAGCGTCCCTCCAGGGGTGAGACTGTGGAGCGTCCCTCCAGGGGTGAGACTGTGGAGCGTCCCTCCAGGGGTGAGACTGTGGAGCTTCCCTACAGGATCAGACTGTGAAGTGTCCCTCCAGGACCAGACTGTGGAGCTTCCCTACAGGATCAGACTGTGGAGCTTCCCTACAGGGGTGAGACTGTGGAGCGTCCCTCAAGTGGTGAGACTGTGAAGCGTCCCTCCAGGATCAGACTGCGGAGCTTCCCTCCAGGATCAGACTGTGGAGCGTCCCTCCAGGGGTGAGACTGTGGAGCCTCCCTCAAGGGGTGAGACTGTGGAGCTTCCCTCCAGGATCAGACTGTGGAGCTTCCCTCCAGGGGTGAGACTGTGGAGCTTCCCTCCAGGGGTGAGACTGTGGAGCTTCCCTCCAGGGGTGAAACTGTGGAGCTTTCCTCCAGGGGTGAGACTGTGGAGCTTTCCTCCAGGGGTGAGACTGTGGAGCTTTCCTCCAGGGGTGAGACTGTGGAGCTTTCCACCAGGGGTGAGACTGTGGAGCTTTCCTCCAGGGGTGAGACTGTGAAGCTTTCCTCCAGGGGTGAGACTGTGGAGCTTCCCTCCAGGGGTGAGACTGTGGAGCTTTCCTCCAGGGGTGAGACTGTGGAGCTTCCCTCCAGGGGTGAGACTGTGGAGCTTTCCTCCAGGGGAGACTGTGGAGTTTTCCCCCAGGGGTGAGACTGTGAATCTTCCCTCCAGGGGTGAGGCTGTGAATCTTCCCTCCAGGGGTGAGGCTGTGAATCTTCCCTCCAGGGGTGAGACTGGAGCTTCCCTCCAGGGGTGAAACTGTGAATCTTCCCTCCAGGGGTGAGACTGGAGCTTCCCTCCAGGGGTGAGACTGTGGAGCTTCCCTCCAGGGGAGAGGCTGGAGCTTCCCTCCAGGGGTGAGACTGGAGCTTCCCTCCAGGGGTGAAGCTATGGAGCTTCCCTCCAGGGGTGAGACTGTGAATCTTCCCTCCAGGGGTGAGACTGTGGGTCTTCCCTCCAGGGGTGAGGCTGGAGCTTCCCTCCAGGGGTGAGACTGGAGCTTCCCTCCAGAGGTGAGGCTGTGGAGCTTCCCTCCAGGGGTGAGACTGTAAATCTTCCCTCCAGGGGTGAGACTGTGGAGCATCCCTCCAGGGGTCAGACTGTGGATCTTCTCTCCATGGGTCAGGCTGTGAATCTTCCCTCCAGGGGTCAGGCTGTGAATCTTCCCTCCAACGGTCAGACTGTGGATCTTCCCTCCAGGGGTCAAACTGTGGATCTTCCCTCCAGGGGCCAGACTGTGGATCTTCCCTCCAGGGGTGAGACTGTGAATCTTCCCTCCAGGGGTGAGACTGTGAATCTTCCCTCCAGGGGTGAGACTGTGGATCTTCCCTCCATGGGTCAGACTGTGGATCTTCCCTCCAGGGGTCAATCTGTGAATCTTCCCTCCAGGGGTCAGACTGTAAATGTTCCCTCCAGGGGTCAGACTGTAAATATTCCCTTCAGGGATCAGACTGTAAATCTTCCCTCCAGGGGTCAGACTGTAAATCTTCCCTCCAGGGGTCGGACTGTAAATCTTCCCTCCAGGGGTCAGACTGTGAATCTTCCCTCCAGGGGTCAGACAGTGGCATGTACATTCACTACTTTTCCTATCATGCTTCCTCTGTCAAGAAAAGTGTTCTTATCTCCCTCTTTCTCCGTGCCCTCCGCATCTGTGATCCTCAGTTCCTTCCAGCAGAAATTTCCACTCTTCATAATTCGTTTTCCCGTCTTGGCTACCCTTCCCATTTCATAGACTCTGCCCTCTCACGTGCTAAACGTAATTTCATCTCTCCCAAACTCTCTACTCCTGAGAACTCTTCTGTCCTCTGCCTTCCCTACATTTCCGGTCTTTCTAATCTCAACAATTCTCTCCGTCCCTTAGACATCAAGCTTACTTTCCGCCAGACTAACACTCTTCGCACTAATCTCGTTCATACCTCTCCTCCCTCTACAGATGTTCCTGGTGTCTATTCTATTTCTTGTTCCTCCTGTCCTCTTCAATACTTTGGAGAAACTGGTCGATCTCTTTCTGACAGACTTAGGGAGCACAAAAATAGTGTTAGGCTTGCCGACACTAACAATGCTCTTTTCTGTCACGTCAGAGATCACAGTCATTCTATTGACTGGTCTTCTGCTAAAACTGTCTTCCCTACTTCCAACTTTAACAGTCGCCGTCTGGTTGAATCCTCCCTAATACACAACTTTCCTTGTATGAATCTTAGTCTTGGCTTCGTCTCTGTAGATGCCTTCCTCTCCCACTACATTGTAAAATGTTCCAAACTTCACGACACTCGTGACTTAACCTGATTCCTGATTTTTCTTCTCCCTCTTCCCCTTTCCTCTTTCCTTTTTCTCCTTTGCGTTGTCTTTCTTCTGCCCTATGTAGTTGTTCCTTCTTTCTTTCTTTCTTTTTTAATTTATTTACTTATTTGTCTCCCCCTATCGATGTTCTTGCTCTTACCCTCTTACCCTTTCTTAGTATCTGACTGACTCCTCCTACTCTTACTATCTCCCAACTACTACTTCCTTCCCTCCACTACTACCACTATTACCACCTCCTGCCTATATATACCCATCCTGCTCTCCTTTTTGTTAGTGTGACTTTGTAAATGGTCCAAGTCGGACCGAAACGTCGTCGTAAGCTCCTCTCTTCTATGTGCGGGTTATTTGTGCATAGACCTGTTTGATACAAGTTTTTGGCCTTTTGAAAAATCAATTGGATGGTTAAAATCTCTCACATAAATACACAGATCATTGGACTCTTGTCCATTTTTAATGCTATATTTATACTGTTGTAATCTTAGTTCAAGATTCTTCCCAGTCTGACCGTAATTAACTTCATTACATTGTTTATAAGGAATCTTGTAGACACAGACACAGACACAGACGCAGACACAGACACAGACACAGACACTGACGTCAGCATTTTATGGAGAATTTTTACAGTTTTTTTGTGTTTGCTGTTTCAAGATTTTTAAATACAACTTAGATTTTATTTTTGTTCAGTAGAAAAGGTATATGAAGAAAGTCTTCATGCTAAGGGAGACCCAAAATATTCATGGTTGAATAAGACTGATTGTCCCTTTTAAAATTGTAAAAAGAATTTGTAGCTATTATAAAGAATTTTTCAATTAAGCATTTTGGGTATTTTTGATCATAGCTATTTCATAACTCTTCAAGATTTTTCCATCTATGAATTTTCTGAAAAACCTGGATGAAAACACAGAAAGTTTAGCTCTATTATGACGTCAAGAATAAGATCGGTTATTTCTTGGTTTTGTGTATATTTTTTAATATGATATCATGGTTCCCAAAATATACAGGAAACCAACAAATAACTAATTGTTCCTATGTGAACTGTTATTGTTCACATCATGATAGAGTTAAACTTCAAGTATTCTCATCCATGGTTTTAAACAAAAAATCTCTTTACCAGACTTTTATGAGGAGAAAGAGAGAGAGAGAGAGAGAGAGAGAGACAGACAGACAGACAGACAGACAGACAGACAGAGAAATAAAGAGTTGGAATTAACAATATAGGTAGTAACATCAGACGTCGTAGTACAGGAGGCCCTCCACATTCGCGAGGGTTAGGGGATTATTACAACCCAGGAACAATAAGCCCTGTTATCCTGGGTGTAAAGGGGAGCAAGGAGCAGAATAAGCACAGCTGAATGACTTTTAATTATATTTTCCTTCATCAAGTGCGATTGTCAGTAATTATAAGTTTGTATGCTATATACAGTTGGAAATGCATGTGTACAACACGGTAAATCAGTAGGCAAAGACACAGCCTGGAGACAGAATGGACAACCGTGTTCAACCAGCTCTAGAATGGAAATGACAAAGGTGGAAACGTGAGTGCTGACCACGCCACCTCCACAATTGCCAGACCCACTTCTCATTGGCTGAACCTAGGTACTGATCTGACGATGGGGCCCCATCGTTCGACCCTTAGCACCCGGTTCGCTGGTTGGGGAGGTAACCTTTTAATGAGGATGTGTACATGCGCCGAATAAAGGGTACATACTCTTTGCATGCCACAGGGATCAAGAACCTCGCGAATCTTGAAAATTCGCTAATGTTTGGTACTAGTGTAAGTAGCAGTATTAGTAATAATAGTAGTGAAATAAGTCGTAGTAGTGACAGTAGTAGTAGCAGTAGTGACAGTATTACAGACAGTATGACTCACGAAATCGTAATTACACGATTGCAAACAAACCATACCACGGGCGGGATTGAACCCGCGGTCAGAGAGTCTCAAAACTCCAGACCGTCGCGTTAGCCACTGGACCAGCTAGCCACATTTGTGGTCACAGTGGTGCCTGTGCTAACCTTCCTATGGTGTAGAAATATACCTAGTTGGACGAATCTTATTGTGGCTAGCTGGTCCAGTGGCTAACGCGACGGTCTGGAGTTTTGAGACTCTCTGGCCGCGGGTTCTAACCCCACCCGTGGTGTGGTTTACAGGCAGTAGTAGAATTTGTTGTAAAAGAAGCATTAGTATTTATAGATGAACTATTATAAGTAGTATTAGAGTAGTAGCAATAATAATATTTATTATTTAAATAGGAATGGTGGTAGTAGTGGTAGTAATAGTAATAGTAGTATTACAAGTAGTAGTAATAGTAGTGGAAAAAGTAGTATACTACAAAAGTTGCGTGAAAAAAAATTCTTATAAAAACACAAATACTAAATTGCGGATTAATAAAACAAAATTTAAGGTAATACCTAAAAATGCTGAGAAATACCATAATTGTGTTAAACATGTGAAATAAAATTGTTAATTTTGGTAATATTCGCTGTATGTTAAATACTCGCTGTATGTTAAAGAGAATGTTGAATCCTCACGAACAGACAGAAAAAATCTCTATATCAAATGGTACGTATCTTTGAAGTTCAAAATGGAAATATGTTATCGGTATGAAATTGTTGACATGTAACATAATGCTTGTAATTAGTGCTTTTCTAATTGTGCAATTACGGAGTTATACCAATGTTGCTAATGATGATAAAATGTACGTTGCGTAGATAATAATAATGTTGATACTGAAATATGATCCAAAAGCTAGTAGAGTGAGCGTCCAAAATCAATAAACGGTATTTTGGTAATGATAAAAAGTGTTTGCAAATTCACTGGAAGGTTTTTCTTAGTTTAATAATGGTTGTTATGGACGATAATGGAAGGTGTCTCTGAGGATATTAAATGAGTGATTTTGATTTCATTAAGAAGGAAGAAATTCTAGAATTTATAAGTAAGTGAGAGTCAGTGTATGTTACTTGTATGTTAAAATGAGGGACAAGGTGTTTGTAAGGGGAAGGATTGTTAGAAATAAATGAGTAGTAAGGTGATTTTAAGAAGAATCACAGCAATAATTTGATATATGAAAAACAAGGAATTGAGAAATAGTTTTGTGATCTACGGAATATGTAATGGAATATAATTTGTTTGAAATATGTATTGTATAGTGGGTAGTGGGTAGTGGGGTAGTGGGTAGTTGGTAGTGGGTACGAGGGATGGAAAAGAAGAGTTGGGAAGATGAGATAAATGTATAGGGAAGATGAGATAAATGTATAGGGATGGGAGAGAGGGAATCGCATATTAGGAATTTATATAATTACTCTTAAGTTTATAGGAAAAAATATAGTTGTGGAATATATAATGATGTATGAGTATCTTTATGTTTTTTTATTAACACATCGGCCGTCTCCCACCAAGGCAGGGTGACCCGTAAAAGAAAAACTTTCATCATCATTCACTCAATCATTGTATTCCCAGAGGCGCACTTACACTACAGTTATAAAACTGCAACATTAACACCCCTCCTTCAGAGTGCAGACACTGTACTTCCCATCTCCAGGACTCAAGTCCGGCCTGCCGGTTTCCCTGAATCCCTTCATAAATGTTTCTTTGCTCACACTCCAACAGCACGTCAAGTATTAAAAACCATTTGTCTCCATTTGCTTCTATCAGACATGCTCACGCATGCTTGCTGGAAGTCCAAGCCCCTCGCACACAAAACCTCCTTTACCCCCTCCCTCCAAACTTTCCTAAGCCGACCCCTACCCCGCCTTCCTTCCACTACAGATTTATACACTCTTGAAGTCATTCTATTTCGTTCCATCCTCTCTACATCTCCGATCTACCTCAAAAACCCTTCCTCAGCCCTCTGGATACTAGTTTTGGTAATCCCACACCTCCTCTTAATTTCCAAACTACGGAATCTCTGCATTATATTCACACCACACATTGCCCTCAGACATGACATCTTCACTGCCTCCAGCCTTCTCCTTGTTGCAACATGATTCACCTCATCTTTCATAGACCCATCCTCTGACACGTCCACTCGTAAATATCTGAATACATTCACCTCCTCCATACTTTCTCCCTCCAATCTGATATCCAATCTTTCGTCACCTAATTTGTTTGTTATCGTCATCACCTTACTCTTTCCTATATTCACTTTTAATTTTCTTGTTTTATACACCCACCCAAACTCATTCACCAACCTCTGCAACTTCTCTTCAGAATCTCCCAAAAGCACAGAGCAACTATGGCAACTCCCATTTTGTGTTAGATTCTTCATCTTTTAACCCCACACCTGTTGCCAGCAACCGTCTATAAATGTATTGAACAATCATGGTGACATCACACATCCTTGTCTAAGGCCTACATTTACTGGGAAATAATTTCCCTCTCTTCTACATGCTCTAACCTGAGCCTCACTATCCTCATAAAAACTCTTCAGAAACCTACCTCCTATTCCATACATTTGCAACATATACTACATTGTTCCCCTATCCACCCTGTCATACGCCTTTTCCAAATCCATAAATGCCACAAAGACCTCTTTACCTTTATCTAAATACTGTTCACTTATATGTTTCACTGTAAACACCTGGTCCACACACCCCCTACCTTTCCTAAAGCCTCCTTGTTCATCTGCTATCCTATTCTCCGTCTTACTCTTAATTCTTTCAATAATAACTCTAACATACACTTTACCTAGGTATACTCAACAGACTTATTCTCCTATAATTTTTGCACTCTCCTTTGTCCCTTTTACTTTTATACAAAGGAACTATGCATGCTCTCTGCCAATCCCTAGGTACCTTACCCTTTTCCATACATTTATTAAAAAAAAGCATCAACCACTCAAAAATTATATCCCCACCTGCTTTTAACATTTCTATTTTTATCCCATCAATCCCAGCTGCTTTACCCCCTTTCATTCTACTCACTGCCTCACGAACTTCCCCCACACTCACAACTGGCTCTTCCTCACTCCTACAAGATGTTATTCCTCCTTGCCCTATACACGAAATCACTGCTTCCCTATCTTCATCAACATTTAACGAATTCTCAAAATATTCCCTCCATCTTCCCAATACCTCTAACTCTCCATTTAATAACTCTCCTCTCCTATTTTTAACTGACAAATCCATTTGTTCTCTAGGCTTCCTTAACTTCTTAATCTCACTCCAAAACTTTTTCTTATTTTCAACAAAATTGGTTGATAACATCTCACCCACTCCCTCATTTGCTCTCCTTTTACATTACTTTACCACTCTCTTACTCTCTCTTTTTTTCTCCATATACCCCTCCCCCCTTCCATCACTTCTACTTTGCAAAAAACTTTTATATGACAACTTTTTCTCTCTTACTACTCTTTTTACATCATCGTTCCACCAGTCATTCATCTTCCCTCCCGCACTCACTTTCCTGTAGCCACAAACACTCTAACACTACATTCTAAAACTTACCCAATACATCTTCAACCCCATTGCCGATACTCTCACTAGCCCATCTGTCCTCCAATAGTTGTTTATATCTTACCATAACTGCCTCCTCCTTTAGTTTATAAACCTTCACCTCTCTCTTACTTGCTGCTTCTATTTTCTTTGTATCCCATCTACCTTTTACTCTCACTGTAGTTACAACTAAAGAATGATCTGATATATCTGTGGCCCCTCTATAAACATGTACATCCCTAAGTCTACTCAACAGTCTTTTATCTACCAATACGTAATCCAAAAAAACTTCTGTTATTATGCCCCACATCATATCTTGCATACTTATTTATCCTCTTCTTCTTAAAATACGTATTACCTATAATCAATAGCCAAACCCCTTTCAATACAAAGTTCAGTCAAAGGGCCCCCAATATCATTTACACCTGGCACCCCGAACTTACCTACCACACCCTCTTTAAATGTTTCTCCTTCTTAAGCATTTAGGTCCCCTACCACAATTACTCTCACACTTGGTTCAAAAGTTCCTACACACTCGCATCTTTAAGAAGGATAAAATCTGAATGGATTAAGATGACTCTGTCTTTTATTAGCACATCTTCAATGAGACTGAGTAAAATGGTGGCAGAATTCATTCATTCTTGAGGAGTTTATTAGTGAACGATATAGGAGGGAATTAGTGAGCCATAGGTAGTGCACTTATAAATGTGGACATGAAAATAGATAACATCGTGTACAAATATAGGAAGAATAAGAATAATTTTGAGGACCGCCAAGAATTAAGAAATCTTCTCACCGAAGTCTTTACTGAGAGTGTGTACCAGATTATAAGACTCAGGTGGAAAAACTTAGTAATGAGAATTATGATGAAATGGATTCACGAGCAAGAGATTGATGAAAATATCAAGAAAAAGCGAGACAGTGTCTGATGCTTCAGTGAAATGCATTCTGAATGTGAACCTTGATATCTTCTCCAGAAAAGATCTGAACAAACTAAACATCAGTTTGATGTTCTCCTTATTCACAAGAGAAATCACACTCCAACGTGGAAAGTACTTATAACGGGATTAAAAATATCACTAATTCTAGATGTAGATGAGCGAATTTACTGAAAATGTGTGAAAGTAACGATAGTGTCAGTTTGTGTGATTGTAAACAAAGGAACTTCCTCGCTCATTACTTACTGTGTCGTTGAAATCTCTCTCGTTATTATCATCTTTGTGACTTCACCCACTTGAGGTACTTAGTGATTAAACATAAATTTGAATAAATGAGAATGATTTTTTAATTTTTGTTAAGGAGAGTCATAATTGTGAGTTAAGAGCGAGTGTTAGAGTTAAGAGTCAGAGTCGTAACTGTGAGTTTCAATTGTGAGTTAAGAATGAGAAAGTGTTAACTGTGAGTTAAGAGCGAGATAATTATGAATGATCTTATCACAAAATTTGTGGAAGAATTATTGATAAGATTTAAGAAAAATGTTCAGCTGATGCAGCATCAGGCAGGCTCACACTTTGATCTACACTCGTCGTCACAGATGCAGCATCAGGCAGGTTCACACTCTGATCTACACTCATCGTCACAGATGCAGCATCAGGCAGGTTCACACTCTGATCTACGTTTTCAGTCCTAACTGTGAGCTGAAGCTGAGTCTGATAACTGTGAGCTGAAGCTGAGTCTGATAACTGTGAGCTGAAGCTGAGTCTGATAACTGTGAGCTGAAGCTGAGTCTGATAACTGTAAGCTGAAGCTGAGTCTGATAACTGTGAGCTAAAGCTGAGTCTGATAACTGTGAGCTGAAGCTGAGTCGGGATAACTGTGAGCTAAAGCTGAGTCTGATAACTGTGAGCTGAAGCTGAGTCTGATAACTGTGAGCTAAAGCTGAGTCTGATAACTGTGAGCTGAAGCTGAGTCTGATAACTGTGAGCTAAAGCTGAGTCTGATAACTGTGAGCTAAAGCTGAGTCTGATAACTGTGAGCTGAAGCTGAGTCTGATAACTGTGAGCTAAAGCTGAGTCTGATAACTGTGAGCTGAAGCTGAGTCTGATAACTGTGAGCTAAAGCTGAGTCTGATAACTGTGAGCTGAAGCTGAGCCTGATAACTGTGAACTAAAGCTGAGTTTGATAACTGTGAGCTAAAGCTGAGTCTGATAACTGTGAGCTGAAGCCGAGTCTGATAACTGTGAGCTAAAGCTGGGTCTGATAACTGTGAGCTGAAGCTGAGTCTGATAACTGGGAGCTAAAGCTGAGTCTGATAACTGTGAGCTGAAGCTGAGTCTGATAACTGTGAGCTAAAGCTGAGTCTGATAACTGGGAGCTGAAGCTGAGTCTGATAACTGTGAGCTAAAGCTGAGTCTGATAACTGTGAGCTAAAGCTGGGTCTGATAACTGTAAGCTAAAGCTGAATCTGATAACTGTGAGCTAAAGCTGAGTCTGATAATTGTGAGCTAAAGCTGAGTCTGATAACTGTGAGCTAAAGCTGAGTCTGATAACTGTAAGCTAAAGCTGAGTCTGATAACTGTGAGCTAAAGCTGAGTCTGATAATTGTGAGCTAAAGCTGAGTCTGATAACTTTGAGCTAAAGCTGAGTCTGATAATTGTGGGCTAAAGCTGAGTCTAATAACGGTGAGCTAAAGCTGAGTCTGATAACTGTGAGCTAAAGCTGAGTCTGAAAACTGTGAGCTAAAGCTGAGTCTGATAACTGTGAGCTAAAGCTGAGTCTGATAACTGTGAGCTAAAGCTGAGTCTGATAATTGTGAGCTAAAGCTGAGTCTGATAACTGTGAGCTCAAGCTGAGTCTGATAACTGTGAGCTAAAGCTGAGTCTGATAACTGTGAGCTAAAGCTGAGTCTGATAATTGTGAGCTAAAGCTGAGTCTGAGAACTGTGAGCTAAAGCTGAGTCTGATAATTGTGAGCTGAAGCTGAGTCTGATAACTGTGAGCTAAAGCTGAGTTTGATAACTGTGAGCTAAAGCTGAGTCTGATAACTGTGAGCTAAAGATGAGTCTGATAATTGTGAGCTGAAGCTGAGTCTGATAACTGTGAGATAAAGCTGAGTCTGATAACTATGAGCTAAAGCTGAGTCTGATAACTGTGAGCTAAAGCTGAGTCTGATATCTGTGAGCTAAAGCTGAGTCTGATAACTGTGAGCTAAAGCTGAATCTGATAACTGTGAGCTAAAGCTGAGTCTGATAACTGTGAGCTAAAGCTGAGTCTGATAACTGTGAGCTAAAGCTGAGTCTGATAACTGTGAGCTAAAGCTGAGTCTGATAACTGTGAGCTAAAGCTGAGTCTGATAGCTGTAAGCTAAAGCTGAATCTGATAACTGTGAGCTAAAGCTGAGTCTGATAATTGTGAGCTAAAGCTGAGTCTGATAACTGTGAGCTAAAGCTGAGCCTGATAACTGTAAGCTAAAGCTGAGTCTGATAACTGTGAGCTAAAGCTGAGTCTGATAATCGTGAGCTAAAGCTGAGTCTGATAACTGTGAGCTAAAGCTGAGTCTGATAATTGTGGGCTAAAGCTGAGTCTAATAACGGTGAGCTAAAGCTGAGTCTGATAACTGTGAGCTAAAGCTGAGTCTGAAAACTGTGAGCTAAAGCTGAGTCTGATAACTGTGAGCTGAAGCTGAGTCTGATAACTGTGAGCTAAAGCTGAGTCTGATAATTGTGAGCTAAAGCTGAGTCTGATAACTGTGAGCTCAAGCTGAGTCTGATAACTGTGAGCTAAAGCTGAGTCTGATAACTGTGAGCTAAAGCTGAGTCTGATAATTGTGAGCTAAAGCTGAGTCTGAGAACTGTGAGCTAAAGCTGAGTCTGATAATTGTGAGCTGAAGCTGAGTCTGATAACTGTGAGCTAAAGCTGAGTTTGATAACTGTGAGCTAAAGCTGAGTCTGATAACTGTGAGCTAAAGCTGAGTCTGATAATTTTGAGCTGAAGCTGAGTCTGATAACTGTGAGATAAAGCTGAGTCTGATAACTATGAGCTAAAGCTGAGTCTGATAACTGTGAGCTAAAGCTGAGTCTGATAACTGTGAGCTAAAGCTGAGTCTGATAACTGTGAGCTAAAGCTGAATCTGATAACTGTGAGCTAAAGCTGAGTCTGATAACTGTGAGCTAAAGCTGAGTCTGATAACTGTGAGCTAAAGCTGAGTCTGATAACTGTGAGCTAAAGCTGAGTCTGATAACTGTGAGCTAAAGCTGAGTCTGATAGCTGTAAGCTAAAGCTGAATCTGATAACTGTGAGCTAAAGCTGAGTCTGATAATTGTAAGCTAAAGCTGAGTCTGATAACTGTGAGCTAAAGCTGAGTCTGATAACTGTAAGCTAAAGCTGAGTCTGATAACTGTGAGCTAAAGCTGAGTCTGATAATTGTGAGCTAAAGCTGAGTCTGATAACTGTGAGCTAAAGCTGAGTCTGATAATTGTGGGCTAAAGCTGAGTCTAATAACGGTGAGCTAAAGCTGAGTCTGATAACTGTGAGCTAAAGCTGAGTCTGAAAACTGTGAGCTAAAGCTGAGTCTGATAACTGTGAGCTAAAGCTGAGTCTGATAACTGTGAGCTAAAGCTGAGTCTGATAATGTGAGGTAAAGCTGAGTCTAAATAACTGTGAACTCAAGCTGATTTCTGATCACTGTGAGCTAAAGCTGATCTGATAACTGTGAGCTAAAGCTGAGTCTGATAATTTGGGTGAGCTAAAGCTGAGTCTGATAACTGTGAGCTAAAGCTGAGTCTGATAATTGTGAGCTGAAGCTGAGTCTGATTAACTGTGAGCTAAAGCTGAGTTGATAACTTGAGCTAAAGCTGAGCCCTGATAACTGTGAGCTAAAGCTGAGTCTGATAATTGTGAGCTGAAGCTGAGTCTGATTACTGTGAGATAAAGCTGAGTCTGATAACTATGAGCTAAAGCTGAGTCTGATAACTGTGAGCTAAAGCTGAGTCTGATAACTGTGAGCTAAAGCTGAGTCTGATAACTGTGAGCTAAAGCTGAATCTGATAACTGTGAGCTAAAGCTGAGCCCTGATAACTGTGAGCTAAAGCTGAGTCTGATAACTGTGAGCTAAAGCTGAGTCTGATAACTGTGAGCTAAAGCTGAGTCTGATAACTGTGAGCTAAAGCTGAGTCTGATAACTGTCTTTATTACGATACTTTTTGAGGCATTTATGATTAACCAATTTAATTCTTAACTCATTCTTTTATTTCTCCTCCTTAGTCTTATAATAAGTTAATAAGTAATTTGTGTTTATATCTCTAATTTTGAGTTATTAAAGTTATTGAAGGTAGTAGGTTGGTAGACAGCAACCACCCAGGGAGGTACTACCGTCCTGCCAAGTGAGTGTAAAACGGAAACCTGTAATTGTTTTACATGATGGTAAGATTGCTGGTGTCTTTTGTCTATCTCATAAATATGGAAGATTACAGGTACGTCTTGCTACTTCTACTTACACTTAGGTCACACTACACATACATGTACACGTTTATTTATACACACTCATCTGAGTTTTCTTGATTTTATCTTAATAGTTCTTGTTCTTATTGCTTTTCCTTTTATATCCATGGGGAAGTGGAATAAGAATCTTTCCTCCGTAAGCCATGCCTGTTGTAAAAGTCAACTAAAATGCCGGGAACAATGGGCTAGTAACCCCTTTTCCTGTAATAATTACTAAAAAGAATAAGAAGAAAATTGTCAAAGTGGGAAGTCTGAATGTGCGTGGATGTTGTTCAAATGATAAGAAAGAGATGATTGTGGATGTTATGAATGAGAAGAAACTGGATGTCCTGGCTTTAAGTGAAACAAAGCTGAAGGGGGTGGGAGAGTTTCAGTGGAGAGGAATAAATGGGATTAGGTCAGGGGTTTCAAATAGAATTAGAGCTAAAAAACGAGCAGCAATAATGTTGAAGGATAAGCTATGGCATGAAAAGAGGGACTATAAATGTATTAATTCAAGGATTATGTGGAGTAAAATAAAGGTTGGATGTGAAAAGTGGGTTATAGTAAGCGTATATGCACCTGGGGAAGAGAGAAGTATAGAGGAGAGAGAGAGAGATTTTGGGAAATGTTGAGTGAATGCGTAGGGAGTTTTGAACCAAGTCAGAGTACTTGTGGTTGGGGATTTTAATACTAAAGTGGGTAAAAATGTTGTGGAGGGAGTAGTAGGTAAATTTGGGGTGCCAGGGGTAAATGAAAATGGGGAACCTTTAATTGAGCTATGTGTAGAAAGAGGTTTGGTAATAAGTAATACATATTTTATGAAAAAGAGGATAAATAAATATACAAGGTATGATATAGCATGTAATGAAAGAAATTTGTTAGATTATGTGTTGGTGGATAAAAGGTTGATGATTAGGCTCCAGGATGTACATGTTTATAGAGGGGCAACTGATATATCGGATCATTATTTAGTTGTAGCTACAGTTAGAGTAAGAGGTAGATGGGAAAAGAGGAAATGGCAA
Source organism: Cherax quadricarinatus (assembly GCF_026875155.1). NCBI lineage: Eukaryota > Metazoa > Arthropoda > Malacostraca > Decapoda > Parastacidae > Cherax > Cherax quadricarinatus. The sequence continues at coordinate 47,581,289 of NC_069421.1, forward strand.
CAACAAGCAAGAGGGAGGTGAAAGTGTATAAACTAAGGGAGGAGGAAGTTCGGGTGAGATATAAGCAACTATTGGCAGAAAGGTGAACTGATGCAAGTGTGAGTAGTGGGGGAGGGGGTTTGAAGAGGGTTGGAATAGTTTTAAAAATGCAGTATTGGAATGTGGGGCAGAAGGTTGTGGTTATAGGAGGGTGGGGACAGGAGGAAAGAGGAGTGATTGGTGGAATGATGAAGTAAAGTGTATGACAAAAGAGAAAAAGTTAGCTTATGAGAGGTTTCTACAAAGCAGAAGTGCTATAAGAAGAGTAGAGTATATGGAGAGCAAAAGAAATGTGAAGAAAGTGGTGAGAGAGTGCAAAAGGAGAACAGATGAGCGGGAGAGGCACTGTCAAGAAATTTTAATGAAAATAAGAAAAAAAATTTTGGAGTTAAACAATTTAAAAAAGCCTAGGGAACGAATGCATATGTCAGTTAAAAACAGAGTAGGGGAGTTAGTAGATGGGGAGATGGAGGTATTGGGTAGATGGCGAGAATATTTTGAGGAACTTTTAAATGTCGATGAAGAAAGGGAGGCGATAATTTCATGCACAGGCCAGGGAGGTATACCATCTTTTAGGAGTGAAGAAGAACAGGATGTGAGTGTGGGGGAGGTGCGTGAGGCATTACGTAGAATGAAAGGGGGTAAAGCAGCTGGAACTGATGGGATCATGCCAGAAATGTTAAAAGCAAGGGGGGGGATATAGTGTTGGAGTTGTTGGTATTTTTTGTTTAATAAATGTATGAAAGAGGGGAAGGTACCTAGGGATTGGCGGAGACCGTGTATAGTCCCTTTATATAAAGGGAAGGGGGACAAAAGAGATTGTAAAAATTATAGATGAATAAGTTTACTGAGTATACCAGGAAAATATACGGTAGAGTTATAATTGAAAGAATTAGAGGTAAGACAGAATGTAGAATTGCGGATGAGCAAGGAGGTTTTAAAGTGGGTGGGGGATGTGTAGATCAAGTGTTTACATTGAAGCATATATGTGAACAGTATTTAGATATAGGTAGGGAAGTTTTTATTGCATTTATGGATTTAAAAAATTCATATGTGCGAGTGGATAGGATAGCAATGTGGTAGATGTTGCAAGTATATGGAATAGGTGGTAAGTTACTAAATGCTGTAATGAGTTTTTATGAGGATAGTGAGGAACAAGTTAGGGTGTGTAGAAGAGAGGGAGACTACTTCCCGGTAAAAGTAGGTCTTAGACAGGGATGTGTAATGTCACCATAGTTGTTTAATATATTTTATAGATGGGGTTGTAAAAGAAGTAAATGCTAGGGTGTTCGGGAGAGGGGTGGGATTAAATTATGGGGAATCAAATACAAAATTGGAAGTGACCCAGTTACTTTTTACTGATGATACTGTGCTTATGGGAGATTCTAAAGAAAAATTGCAAAGGTTAGTGGACGAATTTGGTAGTGTGTGTAAAGGTAGAAAGTTGAAAGTGAACATAGAAAAGAGTAAGGTGATGAGGGTATCAAATGATTTAGGTAAAGAAAAATTGGATATCAAATTGGGGAGGAGGAGTACGGAAGAAGTGAATGTTTTCAGATATTTGGGAGTTGACGTGTCAGCGGATGGATTTATGAAGGATGAGGTTAATCATAGAATTGATGAGGGAAAAAAAGTGAGTGGTGCATTGAGGTATTTGTTATTTATGGAGGCAAAGAAGGGAATGTATGAAAGTATAGTAGTACCAACACTCTTATATGGGTGTGAAGCTTGGGTTGTAAATGCAGCAGCGAGGAGACGGTTGGAGGCAGTGGAGATGTCCTGTCTAAGGGCAATGTGTGGTGTAAATATTATGCAGAAAATTCGGAGTGTGGAAATTAGGAGAAGGTGTGGAGTTAATAAAAGTATTAGTCAGAGGGCTGAAGAGGGTTTGTTGAGGTGGTTTGGTCGTTTAGAGAGAATGGATCAGAGTAGAATGACATGGAGAGTGTATAAATCTGTAGGGGAAGGAAGGCGGGGTAGGGGTCGTCCTCGATAAGGTTGGAGGGAGGGGTTAAAGGAGGTGTTGTGGGCGAGGGGTTTGGACTTCCAGCAAGCGTGCATGAGCGTGTTAGATAGGAGTGAATGGAGACGAATGGTATTTGGGACCTGGCAAGCTGTTGGAGTGTGAGCAGGGTAATGTTTAGTGAAGGGATTCAGGGAACCGGTTATTTTATATAACCGGACTTGAGTCCTGGAAATGGGAAGTACAATGCCTGCACTTTAAAGGAGGGATTTGGGATATTGGCAGTTTGGAGGGATATATTGTGTATTTTTATACGTATATGCTTCTAAACTGTTGTATTCTGGGTACCTCTGCAAAAACAGTGATTATGTGTGAGTGAGGTGAAAGTGTTGAATTATGATGAAAGTATTTTCTTTTTGGAGATTTTCTTTCTTTTTGGGTCACCCTGCCTCGGTGGGAGACGGCCGACTTGCTGAAAAAAAAAATCTCTTATTTTGAGTTATTGATCTATTAAAAAAAATTTAAGTTCTCAGACAAGACGAGACGTGTGTGGTACAGGTAGAAAAATGAGTCTACAGTATAACAGATATCTTTAGAAGACGAGAGATAATGTTTTCAGTACACCTCATAACCTCTCAGAGAAGTTCTGAGTAATCCATGAAGCTGGTGTAGCTCTGGGGGTGAAGCTGAATCTTTCCGGAGATGAAGCCAGAAGATGTGTCTTAGGACCTGAAAGGATTTTCAACAGCCAAATAGATTATGGAAATAAGTTTATTTTAATGACTCTAAAGTATCTTAACATGTTTAAGAAGGATCAAATTTGACTGCATTAAGATAACTCTGTTTATTATTATGCTTTAAAATGGGGTAATATTCGATTTTTAAAAGGACTGGGTAATTAAAACATTTTTTAGGGTACAAAAATTTTCCCCTATGAAATAAAAAAAAAAAAATGGGAAATTTGTTTGATTCTAGGAATGGAGAAGCAAAAGAGGATGGAAAAGAGACGCTTCGGCAGAAGTTTTTGTGATCACAAATTTTTACGACAGCAAGAACACAATTTTAGATAAAGGGGTCGGATTAGGTTTTTTTTTTTAAATCTTGGAAGGAGCAGAGGGATGGGGACTGGTGTTAATTTATTAACACTTGTCAATAAAAGAAAAAAAGCTTTTAAAAAGGGAAGAGAAATGAGAGGTCTGCGGGTGGGACCGGGTTTAAAACATTGTGAGTTTCACTGATTTGTAGAGGCAGGGACTCCTTAAAAAACAGCCACTATAATGGGCAAAAAAGGGGCAAATCATATTTATTTCAAAACAGCAAAAGAAAAAGCGATAAGCATTTTATATGTTGCTGCTCTATTTTGGGGGGAGCAATTCTTAATTTCCCAAAAGGCCAAAAAAAAAACCCAAAGATTTGGACATTTTGACTCCCTTTCATTTTTTAAAGTACTTTCTCCTCGCCCAGTAAAGACTGTCTTTGATACCCCTGTACACACGAAAACCTCAGAGAATACGAACAATCTTCCTCAATAAACTGAAAAGGAAAGTCGTATAAATTATTATTAATATATATATAATTATATATTATATTATATTTTAATATATATTATTATAATTAATATAAAATATATTATATATATTTTTTAAATATATATTTTTTTGGTGATTGGGGAAAATATGAAGTAAAGGGTGGATAAAAGAAAAAAAGGGTAGTTTACGAGAGGTTTTTAAAAAGCAGAAGTTTTTATAAGAAAGCGAGTATTGGAAGTAAAAAAAAGGTGAAAGGGGTGGTGAAGAGTGCAAAAGGAGAGCAGATAAAAGAGGGGGAAGGGGCCGTCAAGAAATTTTAATGAAAATAAAAAAAAATTTTGGAGTGAGAAAACAAGTTAAGAAAGCCTGGGGAAGAGGGATTTGTCGTTAAAAACGAGTAGGGGGTTAGTAGATGGGGAGATGGAGGTTTTGGGTAATGGCAGAATATTTTGGGGAAAACTTTTAAATGTTAGGAAAGAAAGGGAGGGGAAATTTCATGCATGGCCAGGGGGTATACCATTTTTAGGATGAAGAAGAGCAGAATGAAAGTGTGGTGGAGGCTGGGATTACGAGAATAAAAGGGGGGAAAGCAGCTGGAATTGGGGGATCATGAAAAAAAGTTAAAAGAGGGGGGATTAGTGTTTAGTGGTTGGTACTTTTGTTTAAAAAATGTAGAAAGGGGGAAAACCTAGGGATTGGGGGAGGCATGTAATCCCCCTTTTTATAAAGGGAAAGGGGACAAAAGAATGTAAAAATTTAGAGAATAAGTTTTTCTGGGTATACCCGGAAAAAATATACGGTGGGTTATAATTTAAAGAATTAGAGGTAAGAAGAATGTAGAAATTGCGGGCGAGCAAGGAGGCTTCGAGTGGGGAGGGGGGTGTGTAGATCAAGTTTTTACATTGGGAAAAACATATATGTGAAAAAGATTTAGATAAAGGTAGGGGAAATTTTTATTGCTTTATGGGTTTTGAAAAAGGGAAATGATAGGTGGATAAGGAGCATGTGGCAGATGTTGCAAGTATATGGAATAGGGGGTAAGTTCTAAATGCTGAAAGGGGGCTTTTATGAGGGTATGAGGCTCAGGTTAGGGTGTGTAGAAGAAGGGGGAAAAACTTCCGTAAAAGAGGTCTTAGAAGGGATTGTATGTACCTGGTTTTTTAAAATTTTTTATAGATGGGTTTTAAAAGAAGTAAATGCTAGGGTGTTCGGGAGAGGGGTGGGATTTAAATTTTGGGGGAAACAAAATTTAAAAAAGGGGAAAGACACAGTTTTCTTTTTGCTGATGATACGTGTTATGGAGATTCTAAAAAAAAAATTACAAAAGGGTTTGTGGATGAGTTTGGGAAAGTTGTAAAGGTAGAAAAATTGAAAGTGAACATAAAAGGTAAGGTGTGAGGGGATCAATGATTTTAAAAAAAGAAAAATTGTATCAAATTTGGGGGAAAAGGAGTATGGAAGAAGTGAATTTTTTCAATACTTGGGGGTTGACGTGTGGCGATGGTTTATGAAGGGTGAGGGGTTTAAACAGAATTGATAGGAAAAAAGGGGATGGTGCGTTTAGGTATATGTGGGTCAAAAAAACGTTTTCAAAGGAGGGAAAGAAAGGGAAAGTATGAAAGTTGTATACCAACACCTTTATGGATGTAAACTTGGGTGGGTAAAAAGCAGCAGGAGGGGGACGGTTGGAGGCAGTGGAGATGTCCTGTCTAAGGGGAAATTTGGTGTAAAAAATTTTGCAGAAAATTTGGGGTGTGGAAATTAGGAGAAGGTTGAGTTAAAAAAGCATTAGTCAGAGGGCAGAAGAGGGGTTGTTTAGGGGGTTTGTCATTTAGAGAGAATGGATCAAAGTAGAATGACATGGAAAGCATATAAATCTATAGGGGGAGGAAAGAGGGGTAGGGGTCGTCCTCGAAAGGGTTGGAAAGAGGGGGTAAAGGAGGTTTTGTGGGTGGAGGCTTGGACTTCCAGCAAGCGTGCATGAGGTGTTAGATAGGAGTGAGATGGAGACGAATGATACTTGGGACCTGACGATCTGTTGGAGTGTGAGCAGGGTAATATTTAGTGAAGGGATTCAGGGAAACCGGTTATTTTCATATAGTCGGACTTGAGTCCTGGAAATGGGAAGTACAATGCCTGCACTTTAAAGGAGGGGTTTGGGATATTGGCAGTTTGGAGGGATATGTTGTGTATCTCTATACGTATATGCTTCTAAACTGTTGTATTCTGAGCACCTCTGCAAAAGCAGTGATAATGTGTGAGTGTGGTGAAAGTGTTGAATGATGATGAAAGTATTTTCTTTTTGGGGATTTTCTTTCTTTTTTTGGGTCACCCTGCCTCGGTGGAGACGGCCGACTTGTTGAAAAATATATATTATATATATATATATATATTATATATATATATATATATATATAATATATATATATATATATATATAATATTATAAATATATATATATATATATTATATATATATATGACTTTTCATTCTTATACCCTGGAAATCCCTTACTGAACCGAAGATACGTTGCCAAAACAACTGTATCTTAAGCAGTAATCATGACTGCTTCAAAATCAGTTTATTCTGAATGCATTGCACGGGGAAGTATGCGAGTGTCTGATTCTCCTCGTAAAATTTCTTCAACAGGAACTTCCTATCAATTTTCTTTGAAAATCTTGTAGCAAATTTCATCATAGGTTACACAAACATTTTCTAGGTTTTTCTGTAATAGGCTCTTTGACCTCCTCCAGGATCTTACCATATATTTTTTTTTTTTTTTGAAAAGCTGTCAAATAATGGTTTTTGCTTTTGATTCTTGGTATCTAATACAGAGCTTTAAATAGTATTTTCTTAACAGTTATTGGAATAAAACACCGACGCGATGAGAATAACTAACAATGCAGTTACACAAAAGTGTTCATAATGATTCACTGTCGCATAAACTTTTTCAGATCACAAACATATAACTGCATGTGTAACTAATTCTCAAATCATTGCAGTGTTTTTCCCTATTGTATCTCTGATGCTTCACGATGCACATCAGAGACAATATCAGTAAACTGATCATGTGATACATTACGTACTACTGATGAAAATAATGGTTCAGTCAGTAATGTTTATGTTCTGTCATAACTTATGTACTGGTTTCAAACCACTTACGATGGCTGCGAAGGTTTGTGGTATAACTTCTACAGATTTTCTTTAAGTGATAGAAAAAGGTTATATATAATTTTCTAGCTGTTTCATGAATGACACTATCCTAGAAGATGCCTCTACTGGTCACTATATTTTCCACATAAACAGTGTCTCTAATTTGACCATTAAACTATGCACTTCAAAGTTGTGCTCACCAGGGAATCATATAATGTTTGTCGAGCCTTGATTTTATTTTATTTGCTGCTTTCATTTACTTCTCATTAATAACTTTTCAAAATTTCTGTTGAATCAGCACCAGTCCATTAATTCTGAATTGCTTGCTAACTGTTGGTAAAAGTTACATTTCCTGGGGAATACTCACATTCATACGATAATATTCTCGAACTTGTCATCTGACAGTGATATTCCTGGTCTTGGCCTCCCATGTTAATATTCCTGAACGTGTGAGTATTCTATCTTGTTATCACAGAAGATTTATCATGGATTGCTTCATAAAATGTACATATTATAGCAGCTGAAAAAGAAACATGATTGTGAGTGACTGGTTAAGTACATCACTAATAGACTTTACTTCTGCATATGACTGGTAGTAATGGTCCTCAGTCACAAGACTTTTCAGCGTAAGATAACAGTCATAACTATATCTATTTGATAACTTTTGCTTATCTGACATTGGTTCAGTTCGTCGTTAACAGACATAACTCTTGTGTATAAACAGTAATAACGACCCTCAGTAGCAACACGTTACCTGCTTAAGATAGCAAGTATAATTACGTTTATGTTGTAAATATTTACCTACTTGATATTTTGTCCAGCACATTCAGTCACTGGCTTGTTGCTGTTTTGACCAGTTGCACTCTTATTATAGGCCCAGAAATATGTAATTAATCATAATATAATCTAGAACAACCTTGTGCAACGTAAACTTATTTTAAATTTTCCTAGACAAGCAAAACATCAAAAAATTTCATCGTTTAACAGTCTACGCAAAATAATACAAAATACTGGACAGGGACGTGAAAAAATATTTGCCGCTGATCGTGTACCAAACAGAATGGATTAAAAATTTAGTGAAAGCAAAAGGTCAGATGACCAGATATTGATGTTATGTATTTTCAAAGTTACCCAGTAAAGTTCATAAACTTTTTTGAGCGTTTTATGTATCCTTTTCCATACTTTTTGCTTTTGCAGCAAGTGATTTCTTTTTGGATGAGACTGTAAAAATACTTTGGCGTTTGTTGTGATGCTATATCATCTCACTCGTGGGCACGTCATTATCTATGTCCTAGATGGGGGCATGAATCCTAATCTTAGAAGAGCTTTCCATGTATCAAGATTTTGTTATGACATCAATTTAGAATCTCAGTGTCGTCAAAAAATTGTATGTTATAGTCCATGTGAGGTTGTTTCTACTGTCATATTTGATTCGTTCCAGTGAGGATGCAGGAACTGCAGTAAATATCGTGTTATAAGTACTTGTGACCTGTTAAAGGCAAAGTTGGGTTTAAGGAAATTATTTGGTAACTAAGACGACGACACACACCAAAAATATGCAAAAATACCAATATGCTAAAATATTAAAATTCTGAATAAATAAGCAATGCTACTCTTTTGAACATATCACATTAATTTACTCGTATCATACCAGTAATTTACTCGTATCATACCAGTAATTTACTCGTATCATACCAGTAATTTACTCGTATCATACCAGTAATTTACTCGTATCATACCAGTAATTTACTCGTATCATACCAGTAATTTACTCGTATCATACCAGTAATTTACTGTAATACGTGGAAAGTTTCCCCAAGACAAGATTACAGAGATTTAATCTTGCAAACTAATACTTTTAAACCACAATTATAGTTGAATTGCTAAGAATATTTATTTAAATACTTTTTGGAAACACAGAAAACGAAATGTTTTCTCCTTTTGTTTCATCTGTGTTTGTTGGAAACTTGATGTTTACTAAAGAATAACACAGAATGTTATTAACTGAAATTTAATGAAAAAATTATTATGCCTAAATAAATATATGAAAATCTAAAAAGTAAAGTTATTAATATTTTAAATGTATTAATGTAATCATTTCTTCCTTGCGTTTGCTTATGCTGCTGCTCATGCTGCTTCTGCTGCTGATGCCACTGCTGTATCTACTGCTGCTGTTGTTGATGCTGCTGCTATTGCTGCTGCTTCTGATGGCGGTTATGTGTTGATGCAGAGCGTCCTGGAAAGCCGGTGGTGAAGATAGAAGGAGGTGATGGATCAGAGGTGGTAGCTGGCTCGAGAGTCCGTCTGTTGTGTTCCAGCCTGGGAGGCCGTCCCCAGCCCAGCGTCACGTGGGTACTTAGCCAATAATGCCTATTTTCCTGCACGCATTTTCTTTATGAACTTTCTCGAGTTACATATTCTTGTAAACATTATCTATTGCACTTAGACGACTCGTATATTCCTGCACACATTACACAGTCTGTATAATCGCGATTTTGCGACATGTATACTCACCACTTCTACATGTATACTCGTATATGTTAAAAGTTCAACTCTGGGTAATTTATTATACATAAACGTGCGTTTACCGTACTCGACAATATGACTACTGACCTTTGACCAAGACTGATCATCATTTACGTCTTATTTTAATCCTTCCACTAGTGCCTCAGGTGTAAAATACCTCACTTAGCTGTGGAAACTGAGTACGTGCTAGAACAACCCACTAGCCTGTACGTGAGCCATCCCTGACATCTGTTGACACATCCGTCAGCCATTTCCACTTAAATTCTTCTCCACTTTGATCTCCTCATCCATATGAGCCTTTCATCTTGAGACTTGAGACTTTTTCCTCTTAACTGGGCCACTCTTGAGCCACACCCGTTTAGAGCTGTTCCCCTCTTGATTCATTTCCCTCTTGATACTCCTCTTGTATTCTTCTATGTCCAGCTTTCCCAGGCATGTGTGAGGAGGATTTAGGATGCTCATAACCGTTTCCCAAGATATGTCTGATAGTTCTTGCTTAATTTTGTCCCAGTCAATTCTTTGGTTATTGAAGTTAAACTAAATAATCATCCCTTCTCTTGCATTAGCGCTGTACTTCCCAACAATGAGTTTGTACTCGTTTGAAGTTGTGGTCAGATTGCATTGTTTTCGTGATTGCTACGTACCTGTTTAATTCCTCGTTGTTTGTGGATATCATATCCAATGTATTTATATTCCTTGTATGATAAGTTATCTGTTGGTTCAATGTGAACTTTTTAGAAAGCCTCATTAGTTTCCTAGTCTGTAACTATTGAGCCAGAGTGCTTCCAGGAACTATTGCTGGTATAATACTGTGATGAACCATCTTCCATCTTACATTTGGGAGATAAAAATCTCAAAGGAAGATAATATCCGATGTGGGATTTTCCAGCCTTTTAAGACAACTATCTATCTTCCTTAACTGATTTGTGAATTGCTCAGCTGACGGTACCTTATATACGAGGATAATTACCTGATTCCTATTTTCAACCTTAATACCTTAAACTTCTATTGCAACATTTGATGAATTCAGTAATTCTGTGAGACAAAACGTATCAATTACATGAAGTCCAATTCCACTCTGTGATTTTTTAAATCTGTTGCATCTATATATACATATTATAATTCTAATCGATATCTTTATGTCAGATACATCCGTTATATGGCATTCACTTCTGTGAGAATCCCAGTAATGTAACTAACTTTGTCATTTTGATTTAATTTCAAACCCAGAATGTTTGCTAAAACGAAGAAGAATTTACCATTTGGAATGTTTTGATTTGGGGTGTTTTGTTAGTGCCACTGGTGATGCACTACCTTGTATGGCCCCTGGTGTACACACCTCTGTTCTGTTAGTACCACTGGTGATGTACTACCTTGTATGGCCCCTGGTGTACACACCTTTGTTCTGTTAGTACCACTGGTGATGTACTACCTTGTATGGCCCCTGGTGTACACACCTCTGTTTTGTTAGTGCCACTGGTGATGTACTACCTTGTATGGCCCCTGGTGTACACACCTCTGTTTTGTTAGTACCACTGGTGATGCACTACCTTGTATGGCCCCTGGTGTACACACCTCTGTTTTGTTAGTGCCACTGGTGATGTACTACCTTGTATGGCCCCTGGTGTACACACCTTTGTTTTATTAGTACCACTGGTGATGTACTACCTTGTATGGCCCCTGGTGTACTCACCTTTGTTTTTTTAGTACCACTGGTGATGTACTACCTTGTATGGCCCCTGGTGTACACACATTTGTTTTGTTAGTACCACTGGTGATGCACTACCTTGTATGGCCCCTGGTGTACACACCTCTGTTTTGTTAGTACCACTGGTGATGTACTACCTTGTATGGCCCCTGGTGTACACGCCTCTGTTTTGTTAGTACCACTGGTGATGTACTACCTTGTATGGCCCCTGGTGTACACACCCCTGTTTTCTCCATTATTGACTTGCATTTGTCTATTGTACATTCGACCCTGTTGAGTGTATGACTGACTTGGTTTGTCCCACTGTTGTACACCTTTGTCCCATTTGTAATATTTCCTTGTTTGTCCCGTTTTATGAGTCTGCTCGTTTCTCTTCTTGTCAAAAATACGAATGCTGTTCATTTTTCATTGCCCTGCCTTCTCTGTAGCGCCACCATCACTTCACGAGGTAGTCTGGGCAGATAAGCTCACAACATTCCCTGAGCTGCATTGATGCTGTGCACATCACTGGGTGAAAGTATCTGTATTCATTTTTCAAAGAGACATTTCCCTTTCCTTATCATGTTTGTACAATTTTTGGTGTGTTAATACCAGCATTTTCTCAGATATAAGCACAACTCTCGGTTTCTGAGAAATGATGTGTGTTCTCTCGTTTTCTTTTCCCTGATCATATTTCTGAAGGTTATTGTTTCTTGTTTTCCTGCTATGTACGTTTCTTCTTCCCTTTCATTTCTCTCACTTTCTTGTATCCTTTTTTCCGTCTTCTCTTTCCTGTCCTGAGTATCAATTTTCTCCCTTATTTCAGCAGCTCTTTGTTCCCTACCTTTATTTTCCATATTCTCCTTGTTTCCTTATGTGATTTTCTCTCTCTTTGTATATTTCTAGTAAGCTCCTCTGGAAATTTCTCACATTTTCTAGGTTTTCGATTTTCAACATTTCCTTATGCCTATACAGCGTTCCATTTCACTGAGGCAAATCCAGAAACATCTTTCCTGTTTAAGAAGAAGAAAACGAACATAAGAAAAAAGGAATATTGCAACAGGCCTACTGGCCTATGCAAGGCAAGTCCAATTCTCCCACCGGGTTAAGCCAATGCCTTGACCTAGTGAGGTCAGACACGTCACTTAAGGGAGGAGCACGGCATCCGACCTAGTAGCACAAGCTAGTCAGGTCCAACTCACACCCACCCATTGTTCGTGGCTGTTTGAAATTTCGTACCACATTTTCCAATTTCAGTGCCACTTATATTTAGCTGAATTTGGGTAAGTAAAATTACTTGAGGTTAAGGTTAATGTTAAGTGAGAGTTCTGTTTTAGGTTTGGTCAAGTGCAATTTTTAAGGGAGTTCGGATTGTTTTTCAAGTTCGGTTTTTGGGGATGGGACGATAACAAAATTTTTGCCGATACCGATGCTAATACTCAATTTTCGGCCGATACCGGAACTTTTCCTATATTTTATATTTTTATGATTATAATTACTATGATCAAAGTCAGCAAAGTCATTCAGAAATCACAACTGTTATTGAGTACTTGTACTTGTTTGTACAGTTCACTTCAGAATTTTTGACGCAAAATTAGAGAAGATTTTGACAAACTTGATGGACAAACAAAAGTCACCTTGACAAATGTTAACTACAGAACTGTCACGAGGAGACGAAGAGTAAGGTAACAGCAAGGTAATGATGGAAGTGCACCTGATCCTGATGCTTTAGATGAACTCTCTTCAAGGGAAAAGTTTAGGATAATATCCTTTATCTCCGTACTAGACGCACTTGAAGCCAGTTTAAGAAGAAGAGCTAATGTGTACAGTGAGGTTGCACGAATGTTTTCCTTTATTGTTAATCTGACAGCATCTTAGCAAGGAATTCAGAAAAGTGTTGAACTGTTGATGGCGGCACAACCCAGAAGATGTTCACCTGAAATTCACTGATGAACGTTTGTACTTTCGCCTGTACCTGAGACAAATCCATAGGCCTAAAGAAGAGCAATCACTGTCTCATACAGAACATCAAATTATATACAAGGAAAAAATCAGATAGCCTTCCCTAGTGTGGAAACAATCTTGCTGTTATTTATTAGCTTAATGGTCAATAACCACTGGGTAGAGAGAGGTCTTTTTTCAGGCCTCAAAAGAATTAAAAATGAATTATGGGCCACAATGTCTCACGAGAGGTTGTCAACACTGAACATTCTGTGCATTGAAAGTGACAGACTTGGACAAACAAATTTTGACGAACTTTTGGATGATTTTGCTATGAAGAAGGTTAGAAAAAAAGCTTTTTTAATCTTAGTGTATTTAATGATTGTAGTTTCTTTACTTCTTAATATACATTTTAAAAGAAAAAGAATATATATATATATATATATATGTATATATATATATATATATATATATATATATATATAATATATATATATATATATACATATATATTTTTTTTCTTTTTTTCAATAAACCGGCCGTATCCCACCAAGGCAGGGTAACCCAAACAGAAAAACGAAAGTTTCTCTTTTTAAATTTAGTAATTTATACAGGAGAAGGGGTTACTAGCCTCTTGCTCCAGGCATTTTAGTCGCCTCTTACAACACTTATGGCTTACGGAGGAAGAATTCTGTTCCACATCCCCATGGAGATAAGAGGAAATAAACAAGAACAAGAACTAGAAAGAAAATAGAAGAAAACCCAGAGGGGTGTGTATATATACATATCTATGCTTGTACATGCATGTGTAGTGTGACCTAAGTGTAAGTAGAAGTAGCAAGACGTACCTGAAATCTTGCATGTTTATGAGACAGAAAAAAGGACACCAGCAATCCTACAATCATGGAAAACAATTACAGGCTTTCGTTTTACACTCACTTGGCAGGACGGTAGTACCTCCCTGGGCGGTTGCTGTCTATCAACCTACTACCTAGAATTATATATATATATATATATATATATATATATATATATATATATATATATACATATATATATATATATATATATATATATATATATATATATATATATATATATATATATATATATATGCGTGTGTGTGTGTGTTACAAAAAAGCGATATCTTTGAAGTATTATTATTATAATCAAGGGGATGCGCTAAACCCGTAGGAATATACAGTCGATATCTATAAAGCATAGCCATCTCCACTGAATACTAGAGAGGACTGCCCCTTATAGCATTCAGCTCGGTACTGGGTTTTGTATTAAGTAGTCAGTATCCTGGTCCAATTTTCCATTAGAAGGATGCTTCAGGATAACTACTGGTAGGTAACTAACTAAAGAAATATAATTTAACATGTTTATTAACAAAGATAAAGTTGTCTAGGTGGACGAAATCAGAGTATATTAATTTAATATAATATAGGATATAAGTTACTACACCTCTCTGGTATATATTATTATTGTGCTGAAGGCACATATTATGACTCTTAAGTACCGTCTGGTACATTGTCATCATTTAAGAACATAATACTAATGTATACAAGTGAGTATGTGTGTATGTATGTATGTATGTATGTATGTATGTATGTATGTGGGTGCTCTTAAGAAGTCAGCTATGTCTCAAGACACGACTCGACTAAAAGTCTTCACATAAACAAACTTCTTGACCAACCTGGCAATAAGAGCAGCTTGCTTGAACAGTAAGACGACCGATTCGCAGAACAGCAATATAGCAAGCAGCAGGAACTCAAGTGTCAGGAACGAGGAGATCAAATAACGACCCTTTGGGGGAAACCATCTGTAGATCCTCCAAAAAAGTCACAAAACTCCCATAATACTGAATTTAAGTTCAGCATAACAAAATCCCCGACTGTGACGGTGCACAGATACCGGAACAAATTACGTCAGAAGCTACAGCTCAGGACCTGAGATATCTTAAAGTGTCAGTGCGACACATCCTCAGTAAAACGTCGAAAATCACATATGTCTAGGCTATGCTCTGTGAATAGAGTTACACAGAGTTACGAGAAGTATATTTCGTCTCACCACAGAAAACATAATCTAACAACAAGAGAGCATCAGAGATGTTCCTCCAACAAGGGCCAGCAAGGGAGAGCTGGAGAGGGAACTGTTGCTGGAACCAGCACCAGCCAGAGAGAGAGAGGAAGGTCAGGCAATCTCCTCACTCACGTGTGATCAACCCACCCTGGTCACGTGACTTTCCCATGCACTGCTCCTGCCCAGCAACTACAGAGAAGCCGGCAATTAAACAAGTGAGGAGGCAGTTATCAAGGTAGTTTGCCAATGCGGGCAGCTACACCACACTCTCGAACAATGAGTACAGAATAAGGTGTAAATGTTACATCCTACCTAATAATATAACTAAGTCAAGTAATAATATAAAGCAATACATTTACGATTTACCTAATATTGCAAATATCAGCAATATAAAATAATATGAAGGGGTAATATATGTAAAAATTTAGATATATACATGTACATACATTGTGACCCATTCAGGGGTCGCAGTAATATATATATATATATATATATATTGTGAAAGCTTACTCAGCCCTGTAACATCTTCAGTCAGTATTACTCAGGCTGGCTCCTCCTCAGGAAAATTAATGAATAGAAAAAGAAATAATAATTCACAAAGATAAACATTTTATTATTTATTAAAGCGAACATAAAACAATAAAACATGAAAGGTATATCCTATTTGAAAGAAAAATGAAAAATTAAATGAATAAAATAACATTTGAACTCAACGCTAATATATATAGGGGTGTCTGGTGTTGGTGACACTGTTGTTGAAATCGTAGCCGTTGCTGATGTGGGGGGGGGGTCGCAGGTGTTGGTGACCACCACCGGCTAGTTCTTCACAGAGTATCACTGTGAGTATTTTATCCCGATGATAGGAAAGCAGGTTCTTTACCGCTGCTATGATATGGGGTTACGTCCTGCAATTTCATACAGGTGAACAGGTAATTAGATCCAAACTGGGGAAGTCTCTGGACATTAGTCCTTCTCCATCCGTTCTCCTCGTTGATTGACAGGTGACCCTCTCTGTCATCCAAGCTGGAAAGATAGACAGGTTACCCACTGCTTAAGAAATCACTCTCCATGGTAAGTACAATACCCAAAAGATGTGATTATTACAACAGTCAACCTAGAGCAAGACTGAAAAGACTAAGTTTATTATTGGTCAAAAGTGACGCTTTCAACCAATAAATCCACTAGAATACAAGGCAGGCATGTACTTACAGTAGTG
>NC_069421.1:47604927-47640422 GCF_026875155.1 Cherax quadricarinatus
TCAGGGTATAGCTCGCTATGGCCAGTTCCCCCACAGTTTATATATCGCTATGGCCAGTTCTCCCTCAGGGTATAACTTGCTATGGCCAGTTCCCACTCAAGGTATAACTCCCTATGGCCAGTTTCCTCTCAGGGTATAACTCGCTATGGTCAATTCCCCACAGGGTATAACTCGCTATGGTCAGTTCCCCCACAGGGTATAACTCGCTATGGTCAGTTCCCCCACAGGGTATAACTCGCTTTGGTCTGTTTCCCCACAGGGTATAGCTCGCTATGGCCAGTTCTCCCAAAGTTTATAACTCGCTATGGCCAGTTCCCCCACAGGGTAAAACTCGCTATGGCCAATTACCCCTCAAGGTGTAACTCCCTATGGCCAGTTCCCCCACAGGGTATAACTCGCTCTGGCCAGTTCCCCCACAGGGTATAACTCGCTATGGCCAGTTCCCCCACAGGGTAAAACTTGCTATGGCCAGTTCCCCCTCAAGGTATAACTCCCTATGGCCAGTTCCCCCACAGGGTATAACTCGCTCTGGCCAGTTCCCCCACAGGGTATAACTCGCTATGGCCAGTTCCCCCACAGGGTAAAACTTGCTATGGCCAGTTCCCCCTCAAGGTATAACTCCCTATGGTCAGTTCCCCCACAGGGTATAACTCGCTCTGGCCAGTTCCCCACAGGGTATAACTCGCTATGGTCAGTTCCCACAGGGTATAACTCGCTCTGGCCAGTTCCCCCACAGGGTATAACTCGCTATGGTCAGTTCCCCGACAGGGTATAACTCGCTCTGGCCAGTTCCCCCACAGGGTATGACTCGCTATGGTCAGCTCCCTCACAGGGTATAACTCGCTCTGGCCAGTTCCCCCACAGGGTATAAATCGCTATGGTCAGTTCCCCCACAGGGTATAACTCGCTCTGGCCAGTTCCCCCACAGGGTATAACTCAATATGGTCAGTTCCCCCACAGGGTATAACTCGCTATGGTCTGTTCCCCCATAGGGTATAGCTCGCTATGGCCAGTTCTCCCATAGTTTAAAACTCGCTATGGCCAGTTCTCCCTCAGGGTATAACTCGCTATGGCCAGTTCCCCCCAGGGTAAAACTCGCTATGGCCAGTTCCCCCTCAAGGTATAATTCCCTATGGCCAGTTCCCCCACAGGGTATAACTCGCTCTGGCCAGTTCCTCAACAGGGTATAACTCGCTATTGCCAGTTCCCCCACAGGGTATAACTCGCTCTGACCAGTTCCCCAACAGGGTATTACTCGCTATGGCCAGTTCCCCCACAGAGTATAACTCGTTATGGTCAGTTCCCCCACAGGGTATAACTCGCTATGGTCAGTTCCCCCACAGGATATAACTCGCTCTGGCCAGTTCCCCCACAGAGTATAACTCGCTATGGCCAGTTCCCCCACAGAGTATAACTCGTTATGGTCAGTTCCCCCACAGGGTATAACTCGCTATGGTCAGTTCCCCCACAGGATATAACTCGCTCTGGCCAGTTCCCCCACAGAGTATAACTCGTTATGGTCAGTTCCCCACAGGGTATAACTCGCTATGGTCAGTTCCCCCACAGGATATAACTCGCTCTGGCCAGTTCCCCCACAGGGTATAACTCGCTCTGGCCAGTTCCCCCACAGGGTATAACTCGCTCTGGTCAGTTCCCCACAGGGTATAACTCGCTATGGTCAGTTCCCCCACAGGGTATAGCTCGCTATGGTCAGTTCCCCCATAGGGTATAACTCGCTCTGGCCAGTTCCCCCACAGGGTATAACTCCCTCTGGCCAGTTCCCCCACAGGGTATAACTCGCTATGGTCAGTTCCCCCACAGGGTATAACTCGCTATGGTCAGTTCCCCCACAGGGTATAACTCGCTATGGTCAGTTCCCCCACAGGGTATAACTCGCTATGGTCAGTTCCCCCACAGGGTATAATTCGCTATGGCCAGTTCCCCCACAGGGTATAACTCGCTATGGCCAGTTCCCCCACAGGGTATAACTCGCTATGGTCAGTTCCCCCACAGGGTATAACTCGCTATGGTCAGTTCCCCCATAGGGTATAACTCGCTCTGGCCAGTTCCCCCACAGGGTACAACCCCCTCTGGCCAATTCCCCCACAGGGTATAACTCGCTATGGTCAGTTCCCCCACAGGGTATAACTCGCTATGGTCAGTTCCCCCACAGGGTATAACTCGCTATGGTCAGTTCCCCCACAGGGTATAACTCGCTATGGTCAGTTCCCCCACAGGGTATAACTCGCTATGGTCAGTTCCCCCACAGGGTATAATTCGCTATGGTCAGTTCCCCCATAGGGTATAACTCGCTCTGGCCAGTTCCCCCACTGGGTATAACTCCCTCTGGCCAGTTCCCCCACAAGGTATAACTCGCTATGGTCAGTTCCCCCACAGGGTATAACTCGCTATGGTCAGTTCCCCCACAGGGTATAACTCGCTATGGTCAGTCCCCCCACAGGGTATAACTCGCTATGGTCAGTTCCCCCACAGGGTATAACTCGCTATGGTCAGTTCCCCCACAGGGTATAATTCGCTATGGCCAGTTCCCCCACAGGGTATAAATCGCTATGGTCAGTTCCCCCACAGGGTATAACTCGCTATGGCCAGTTCCCCCACAGGGTATAACTCGCTATGGTCAGTTCCCCCACAGGGTATAACTCGCTATGGCCAGTTCCCCCACAGGGTATAACTCGCTCTGGCCAGTTCCCCCACAGGGTATAACTCGCTCTGGCCAGTTCCCCCACAGGGTATAACTCGCTATGGCCAGTTCCAAGATTTCGGTTTTCACCTGTTTATATTTATAACGTAACAGAGCCCCATTGCCTCGTACAAAGATTACATTCCCGACAACAGCTCCAGTTCCATTGAGCAAGAATTTTTACTCACATACTTAATGATTATTCTTAGAGTTACTGAAATGTTATGGGCGTTGTCCTTAGAGTTTCTGGCACAAGTATAAGCTGATATCTGTTCGCTAGTTTAGACCTTATCTTCCATATACATAAGGTTCATTATTCAGTATAGCAGAGTTACAATGATAACAGATGGTGTCACAGCTTCTGATCCCCCCCCCCTTGTGTAGTATAAGGTAGCTAAAGCTCTTGGGTCCCATTTTATTGGTATTAAGATTATGAGGTACATAAGATACATCTCTTGGTCTCGTTGTTAGAGAAAAGTAATCTCCTGCGAAGGTAATTGGATCCAGTAGCAGATGTTTCTGACCACTTATGTGGATCTTAAGAAACATCTCTTGTTAAATATACAATATACAAGTTTATACAAATGGTAAAACACAATCATACACTGATATTACACTGAACATGGCATCACACTGCCAGTTCTTCGGGAGGTAAGCAAATATTACATTTCTGTACAATGGTAATATTTCATTATATACATGTGTTACCTAGTTGAGTCTTCTTCGAATTGGACTAGGGATGTCAGGGTGGCCGTAGCCCAGTCAGTGATTGGTATCTATGATATAGTATTTATCGTCAAGGGTTGACAGTTTTCTCTTTTTAATTGATACAGTACACACTTCTACTTTCACGTTCCTTGTTGATCTGCAGTTGAATGTCTCCTTATCAGGTTTAGACACAACATTATTATAGCTAGAATGTGTTAACAAAGGTATGAAATGAGATGGGAACCTTTTCCTATGCTGATATTATCTCTCTTACCAACTACCTTTACAGAATACATTGTGACCTTCAGAGCTTCTAGCTCGCTTATATTATGATGCCCATTTCAAATTTTAATAACCCCGGGTTACTTTTCCTACTCTTGTCGTATAATAGATGATCTCTGGGGTAATTAAAAAAAATCTATATATGAACCAGTGGCTCTCTTAAACTCAGTGCAAAAATCCTTATATTTTAGATTGAATATGTAAGAATCTGTGTCTGTATGCAACAATCTAGCATCATCCCATAGTGTAGTGCTTGATATGTTAGGTTTTTAAGGCAATGATTATATGTGTTTATATATAAGGAAGAGATTATTATTATTACAGAAGCAGTAAGGGGGCAAAACCCACCCAATCCTGAATCTGGTATTAATTATTTGTTAATACAGTGATTTGGTAGCTCCTGTCAGTTATGGTGATCAACTGGTATCACTTTTGGGTTTGCCAGAAATAACTATGTAAAGTAATTATGATCACACAATGTATAAACCAGTGAATAAAAACATTATTGAACAAGTGTCTATCAATCTCGTCGATAATGAGGGAGGTTAATCAAAACAATGAAGAGTGTTCCACTGTACTGCACTCCATTTGAGACCAATGAAGAGTGTTCCACTGTACTGCACTCCATTTGAGACCAATGAAGAGTGTTCCACTGTACTGCACTCCATTTGAGACCAATGAAGAGTGTTCCACTGTACTGCACTCCATTTGAGACCAATGAAGAGTGTTCCACTGTACTGCACTCCATTTGAGACCAATGAAGAGTGTTCCACTGTACCTGCACTCCATTTGAGACCAATGAAGAGTGTTCCACTGTACCTGCACTCCATTTGAGACCAATGAAGAGTGTTCCACTGTACCTGTACTCCATTTGAGACCTGTAAAAAAAGTTGAGTTCTTAGATTTGCTTAATATTATTCAAATCGTCCTAATGAGAACACTATTCACACCGCATTCATTGGCTTTTTTTCCTATAACTTTTTGACACATCGAGAGTGAAAAGTGGCGGATTGGATGATATTAGGCAAAATAGGGCGAGGTAAAGAGGGGGAGGGGGTTGCTTTCAGTTTTAAAAGGGTTAACCCGAAAGACCATCCGTTTCCTGTTGAATACTATTGAATACTATTGCCCTGGGGGCAAAATATAGGGGGGGGGGGCAGTGTGAATAATGGGACTGGATTAGAGGTCGGCGAAAAGTCGAGATACAGAAACCTTGAAAGATGTTCGGCAGAAATATTGACTTGTGGAGAAAGGCTAAAAAAAAATCGGGTTGAAACACTTAAAAAAATAATTAAAAATCCTGGTTCATGTAAAATATTTTAGTCTAAATTAAGTTTTCGTAGTAGCAACCATAATGCTCCCATTCCTATCCACACCCTTTCAATAAGCAATGGGTTCCCAAAAATGGGGGGGTGATGCAGATACTGAATTGAGTATAGCCACCAGGAATATCTGTGAGATATACCCATAAACCAATATTCCAATGAATTTGTTGAATTTGGAATGCTAAGCTCCGAAGGTCAATTCTTAGATATGGCAAGTTTAATGATGGAGGTGGATTTAAACATTGTAAATAAAGATGAGTCTGCTGTGGTGGATGCTGATAAGGCAATATCTGTTAATGGTATAAGCAATATTGTTAATGGTATAAGCAATATTGTTAATGGTATGAGCAACTTATTGAATCGAACCCGCTTTGTTCCTAATCGAGGTAAGTAAGACTGCTGAAGCATTTATCTTCATCGAACTTACGAACATTAGGAAGAAATGTGTTCATCTGTAATGAATAAATGCTATCCATTACTATTTCCGATGCTGGTTTTTAATGCAGTTAAAGGAGATGAAGAACAATTTAAATTGTTGATAGGAGGATCTGAACACTTGTTTCCCCCCAGGTATTAGATCCTACCACCTTACATCAGTACATCCTGGACAGTGTTGAATGCCCATTGAGACTTGAATTACAATCGACAGCATGGTCAATTATGACCCTCTTACCCGACTTGTCTTATAAATATAATATCAAATCGGTTAAATTGTGAAAATGTAAGGTGATTCTTTGCACAAATGTTTTAATATCTTTAAATTAAATTTAAAAAGAGGGCCATAGCAAGTGCTTGTTTAAAAAGAAAATTCAAGGACATAATTTGAAGACAGTAGAACTATATTCAAGAGATGAGGTAATCAGTCCCTCAGCCTTGATGTGAGAAACATCGTAGCCGTGAAGATTCTAGAGTACAAGCCTTCTTGTCTGTGCTCCAGATTCTTCACGAAGTCGATGTTCCTCACTCCAAGGTTGAGGGACTGATTATTTCATCTCTTGTATACAGTTCTACTGTCTTCAAATTATGTTCTTGAATCTGTATTGATAAAGCCACTGGATAGAGAAACGTCTTCATTAAAGATACCCAGATGGAGCATATGTGTCTAATTTTTAAGTATATAGCTAAAAAAAATTCTTGTTCCAAGGAACAGGAGCTCTTTTTTCAAATATAAATCATGATACGAGGGAACGGAGCTCTTTCACTTTACAGATATATATACTGGGGAAAAATGATATCTTGGAGCTGGCTATAGCGTGTTATACCCTGAATGGGGACTGGCCATAGTGTGTTATACTCTGAGGGGAGACTGGCCATAGTGTGTTATACTCTGAGGGGAGACTGGCCATAGTGTGTTATAAGCTAAAGGGAGGCTGGCCGTAGTGTGTTGTACTCTGAGGGGAGACTGGCAATACTGTGTTATACTCAGATGGGGGACTGGCCATACTGCTATACTCTGTAGGGGGACTGGCCATACTGTGTAATACTCTAAAGGAGGACTGGCCATACTCTGTTATACTATGAGGGGAGACTGGCCATAGTGTGTTATACTCTGAGGGGAGACTGGTCATAGTGTGTTATACACTGAGGGGAAACTGGCCATACTGTGTTATACTCTGAGGGGAGACTGGCCATAGTGTGTTATACTCTGGTAGGGGACTCGCCATACTGTGTTATATTCTAAGGGAGGACTGGCCATACTGTGTTATACTCTGAGGGAGGACTGGCCATACTGTATTATACTCTAAGGGGGGACTGGCCACACTGTGTTATATTCTGATGAGGACTGGCCATACTGTGTTATACTCTGTAGGGGGACTGGCCATACTGATTTATACTCTAAGGGAGGACTGGCCATACTGTGTTATACTATGAGGCGAGAGCGGCCATAGTGTGTTATACTCTGAGGGGACACTGGCCATAGTGTGTTATAATCTGAGGGGAGAATGGCCATACTGTGTTATACTCCGAGAGGAGACTAGCCATACTGTGTTATACTCTAAGGGACGACTGGCCATACTGTGTTATACTCTGATGGGAGACTGTTCATACTGTGTTATACTCTGTAGGGGGACTGGCCATACTGTGTTATACTCTAAGAGACGACTGGCCATACTGTGTTATATTATGAGGAGAGACTGGTCATAGTGCGTTATACTCTGAGGGGAGACTGGCCATAGTGTGTTATACTCTGAGGGGAGACTGACCATAGTGTGTTATTCTCTGAGAGGAGACTGGCCATAGTGTGTTATACTCTGGTGGTGGACTGGCCATACTGTGTTATACCCTAAGGGGAGACTGGCCATTCTGTGTTATACTCTAAGGGGAGACTCGCCATACTGTGTTATACTCTGTAGGGGGACTGGCCATACTGTGTTATACTCTAAGGGAGGACTGGCCATACGGTGTTATACTACGAGGGGAGACTGGCCATAATGTGTTATACTCTGAGGGGAGACTGGCCATAGTGTGTTATATTCTAAGGGGAGACTGGCCATGCTGTGTTATACTCTGAGGGAAGACTGGCCATAGTGTGTTATACGCTAAGGGAGGACTGATCATACTGTGTTATACTCTAAGGGAGGACTGGTCATACTGTGTTATACTCTCAGAGGAGACTGGCCATACTGTGCTGTACTCTGAGGGGGGCTGGCCATACTGTGCATTAGTTTGAAGGGTTACTGGCCATACTGTGCTATACTCTGAGGGGTTACTGGCCATAGTGTGCTATACTCGCAGGGGGACTGGCCATACTGTGCTATACTCTGAGGGGGGACTGGCCATACTGTGCTATGCTCTGAGGGGTTACTGGCCATACTGTGCTATACTCTGAGGGGGACTGGCTATACTGTGCTATACTCTCAGGGGGACTGGCCATACTGTGCTATAATCTGAGGGGTTACCGGCCATACTGTGCATAACTCTGAGGGGGAGTGGTCATACTGTTCTATACTCTGAGGGGTTACTGGCCATGCTGTTCTATACTCTGATGGGGACTGGCCATAGTGTGCTATACTCTGAGGGGGGACTGGCCATACTGAGCTATACTCTGAGGGGGGACTGGCCATACAGTGCTATACTCTGAGGGGTTACTTCCCATACTGTGCATTACTCTGAGGGGGACTGGTGATACTGTGCTATACTCTGAGGGGTTACTGGCCATACTGCGCTATACTCTGATGGGTTACTGGCCATACTGTGCTATACTCTGAGGGAGAACTGGCCATTCTGTGCTATACTCTGAGGGGTTACTGGCCATACTGTGCTATACTCTGAGGGAGGACTGGCCATACTGTTGTCTATAAAACCCCCGAGGGTTACCCGGCCTTTCGTGCTATAAATCTCAGGGGGTTTTGGCCATATGTGCTATACTCCAGGGGGTTTCTGGGCTTTTGTCATAACTAAGGGGGAAATGGGCCCTACTGGGGCTGTACTCTGAGGGGTTACTGGCCCCTTTCTGGGCTGTCTCTCCCGGGGGACGGCCATACGTGTTATACTCCAGGGGAACTGGGGCCCAAAATGGGGTTTCCCAAACCTCAGGGTTTTCTGGCCCTACTGTGGGTAAAAATCTAAAGGGTTACTGGTCTTACTTTTGCCTTTAAAATTTGGGCTTACGGGGGCCAAAACTGGCAAAAACTCTCAGGGGTTACTGGCCATACAAAAATATACTCCCCAGGGGTTACTGGGCCCTACTGGCTTAAAACTCTCAGGGGGTTTCTGGCCCTACTGTTCTAACTCTCAGGGGGTTTTTTGATCATAACAAGGGTTTTCCCCATACTCAGAGGGGTTTTTCCCGCCATACTGTGCTGACTTGAGGGGTTTTTGGCCCCCTCTTTGGCCCATTTAAAAATCTCAGGGGGGACCCGGCCATACTGTCTATACCTGGGGGTTACTGGCCCCTAAATGTGCTATAAAAACCCAAAGGGGGTTTCTGGTCAATAACCCGTGGGGATACCCCCTCAAATTAAAATGCCAACCTGGTAAATCTGGGGGGGGATTGGGGGGTTATAAGGGGGTTATTTACATTTAAAGGGAAACTGGGGGTTTACCCAAAAGGGTTAAATGGGGGGGAAATTTTGTTTTCTCCAGGGGGTTTCTGGCCCTACTGGCTTTAACCCTGAGGGAGAAATGGCCATTTTTGTGTTTACTCTGAGGGGTTTTCTGGCCATACTGTGCTTTATTTCCCGAGGGGGTTTCTGGTATACTGTGCTTTACCCTGAGGGGGTTAAATGTCCATAAAGGGGCTATACTCTGAAAGGGGAACTGGCCCTTTTGTGCTATACTCTGAGGGGTTTTCTGGGCCCTACTGGCAAAACTCGAAGGGGGGAACTGGGCCCCTTCTTTTGCTATACTCTGAGGGGTTACTGGCCATAAATTTGCAAAACTCTGAGGGAGAAAATGACCTTCGGGGCTATACTCTGAGGGGTTTCTGGCCCCTACGTGCCAACTCCCCCAGGGGTTACTGGGCCCTACTGGGGTATACTCTCAGGGGTTACTGGGCTCACTTTTGCTATAACTCCCGGGGTACTGCCATAACTGTGCCATACTCTCAGGGGTTTCTGGGCCAAAACTTTGGGTATACTCGGGGGGGTTACTGGCCCCTACTGGGCTTTTACTCTGAGGGGTTACGGAATATTTTGCTATACCCTCAGGGGTTACTGGGCCCTAAATGTCTTACTCTCAGGGGTTTCGGGGCCCTACCCTTTTCTGTACTCGAGGGGGTTTCTGGGCCCCTCCCGTGCATACTCCCGGGGGGCTGGCCATACTGTGCTATACTCTAAAAGGTTTTCTGCCAATTTTCAGTGCTATGCTCTGTGGGGAAAATGGCCATAAAATGTGCTATACTCTCAGGGGGGGTGGCCATAAATGTGGGTATACTCTGATGGTTTTCTGGCCATACTGGGGCTTTTTCAAAATCCGGGGGGGGTTGGGAATTCTGTGCTATACTCTCAGGGTTTCTACCCCTACATGCTAAAAAACTTTTCGGGGTTTACTGGGCCCAAAAAAAGGCTAAACTCTGAGGGGTTACGGGCATACTGGTTTCTATAACTCTGAGGGGGACTGGCCCCCCACTGTGCTATACTCCCGGGGAAAAAAGGCCATTCGTGCTATACTCTGAGGGTTTTCTGGGCCCTACTGAGCTATACTCTGGGGGGAGAACGGGGCCCTTCTGTGCTATACCTGAGGGGTTACTGCCATACTGTGCTATAAATCTGAGGGGGAAAATGGCCCAAAACCTGCTAAACCGAGGGGGGTTTCTGGCCATACTGTGGGGTATAAATCTCGGGGTTTTCTTTCCATATGGGCCCATAAATCCCAGGGGTTCTGGTCTTACTGTGCTATAATCTCAGGGGGGACTGGCCAAACTGTGCTAAAAAAAACTCTCAGGGGTTTCTGCCATACTGTGCTAAACCGGAGGGGTTACGGGCCCTTTCTGTGCTAACTCGAGGGGGTTTCTGGGCCCTAACCCTTTTCTATACTCCCCACGGGGTTAAATGGTCCCTACTGTGCTAAAAACCCATGGGTTTTTTGGCCATACTGTTTCTGTACTCTGAGGGGTTACTGGGCCCAAAATGTGCTAAAAATCTCAGGGGGACTGGCCAAAACTGGCTATAAATCCCCAGGGGTTTACTTTGGGCCCTTCTGTGCTATGCCCCGCGGGGTTACCCGGCCCCTACGTGGCTATACTCTCAGGGGGGGGGGTGGTCATAAAGTGCAAAACCTGAGGGGTTTTCTGGCCATACTGTGCTATACTCCAAAGGGGGGTTGGTCATACGTGCTATAACCTCAGGGGGTTCAGCCATACTTTGCAAAAACCTCAGGGTTTACGGCCTTAAATGTGCTATACTCTGAGGGGGTTTCTGGGCATACTGTGCTTAACTCTCAGGGGTTCCCGGGCCCAAAATGGCTTAACCCCCCGGGGGGTTTCTGGCCATACGTGCCCATACCCCCAGGGGTTAAATGCCATACTGGCTTTTACTCTCAGGGGTTACTGGCCATACTCTTTCTATAACTGAGGGGGGACTGGCCAAACTGTGTTTTAAATTCCCCGGGGGGACTGGGGCCCTCCCGGGGCATACCCTCAGTGGGTTTCTGGCCATACTGTGCCCATACTCTGAGGGTTTAAATGGGCCCTACTGTGGGTATAAAACTGTCAGGGGGGAAATGGCCATAAATGCGCTAACTCTGAGGGGTTACTGGCCCTACTGTCATAAATCTCAGGGGGTTTTTTTGGGCCCTACTGTCTATACTCCCCAGGGGTTTTCTGGCCAAACTGTGGCCCATACTCCCCAGGGGTTTTCCCGGCCCTACTGTGGGTATACCCTCAGGGGTTACCCGGCCCTCCCGGGTTCCCAATTTCCTGGTTTTGGTTTTCTGGCCATACTGTGCTATAAATCTCAGGGGGGGGGTGGCCCAAAACTGGTTATACTCTCAAGGGGGTTTCGGCCATACTGTGCTGACTCGAGGGGTTTTCTGGGCCCTACTGTGGCTATACTCTCAGGGGGACCGGGAAACTGTAAATGTACCTCGGGGTTAAATGGGCCCTACTGTTTTTAAACTCTGGGTTACTGCCATACTGTTCAAAAATCTCAGGGGGGCTTTGGGCCCTACGTGCTATACCTTTTCAGGGGGACGGCCATACGTGCTATAAAACCCCAGGGGGATTGATTTATACTGGGGCTATACTCTCAGGGGTTTCTAAACCATACTGGGGCTATATTTTTCCCGGGGTTTCTGGCCATTTTTGTGCTATACTCTGAGGGGGTTTCTGGGCATACTGTGCAAAACTCTCAGGGGTTTTCTGGCCGTTTCTGGTTTCATACTCTCAGGGGGGGCTGGCCATACTGGCTAAACTCCGAGGGGTTCTGGCCCCAAATGTCTATTTCTCTCAGGGGTTTAAAAGGCCCTAAATCCCCTATACTCTGAGGGGGCTGGGCCAAAAATGGCTTTTAAAATCCAGGGGGGACTGGCCATAAATTGCTTACTCTCAGGGGGTTTCCGGCCAAACTGGGGGTATCCCAGGGGGTTTCTGGTCTTACGTCGTAATCTTTAGGGGTTTTCGGCCATACTGCGCTAACTCTCAGGTGTTTCTGGCCCCTACCGTTCTATACCCCGGGGGAGGTTTTCTGACCAACGGTGGGTAAAAATCTGAAAGGGGGGCTGGGCCCAAAATTTTGCTATAAATCTTTTAAAGGGGGGGCTGGGGCATTTCAGTGCATACTCCCCATGGGTTACTGGCCCTCCTTTTGCTGTACTCTGAAAGGGTTTCTGGCCATAAAATGTGCTATACTCTCAGGGGGGGCTGGCCATACTGGTTTATTAAATTTTCAGGGTTTTCTGGCCATAAATGGGGCTAAACCCGGGGGGGTTACTGCCATACTTTTCTATACCCCTCAGGGGGGGGCTGGCCATGCGTGCTATACCTGAGGGGGTTTCTGGCCATACTTTTGGGATAAATCTCAGGGAGGGTTGGTCATACTGGGGCATTCCTCAGGGGTTACTTTGCCAAACTGTGGGTATACTCTCAGGGTTTACCCGGGCCAAAATGTGCTAAACCTGGGGGTTAAAAGGTCATTACTGAAAGCCAAAACCTACCCCAGGGGGTTATTTTTTGGCCCAAAAATTTCTGTGCTATAAATCTCCCGGGGGTTTCTGGGCCCTAAATGGGGCTAAAACCCCTCAAAGGGGGGTTTCTGGGCCCTACTGTGCTAAACTCCCCAGGGGTTACTGGGGCCCTACTCCCGCTAAAACTCGAGGGGGGACTGGCCATACTGTGTTTTTTACTCTCCCAAGGGGGGCGGCCATACTGTGCATACTCTCAGGTTACGGGGATACGTGCTAAACCTGAGGGGTTACTGGCCATACGTCAAAACTGTCAGGGGGGGGCTGGGGCCCTAAAAAGCCTATACCGAGGGGTTCCCGGGCATTCTGTGCTTTTACCTCAGGGGGACTGGGAAAACTGTGCAAAACCCAAGGGGGTTTCTGGCCCCTACTGTGCCCATACTCTCAGGGGGTTTTCTGGCCCCAAATTTTGCTATAAATCCCAGGGGGTTTCTGGCCCTACCCCGTGCTTTTACCTCAGGGGTTTCAGCCATACTGTTCTATGCCTGGGGGTTACTGGCCATACTTTTGCTATACTCTCAGGGGGGGCTTTGGGCCCAAAATTGCATAGTTTCAAAGGGTTTTTTGGGCCCTACTGTGGGTAATTTTTCAGGGGTTAAATGGGCCCTACGTGGGTTTTACACTGAAAGGGTTTCTGGGCATACTGTGCATACTCTCAGGGGTTTACCTTTGGCCCCAAATGTCTAAAACTCTCAAGGGGGTTTCTTGCCATTACTTTTGCTATACCCCGTGGGTTTTCTGGGGGAAATGTGCTATACCTGAGGGGGAAAATGACCATTCCGTGCCCCATACTTCCGAGGGGTTTTCTGGGCCCAAATGTGCCAAACTCCCCAGGGTTACGGCCAAAAAGGGGGTATTTTCCCCAGGGGGGGTTAAAATGGGGCTTACAGTTCTTATAAACTCAGGGGTTTAACTGGCCCCAATACTGTGCTATACTCTCCCGGGGGAAATGGCCATACTATGCTAAACTCGGGGGGGTTTCCTTGGGCCCAAAATGGGGCCCATACTCTGAAAAAGGTTTCTGGCCATACTGTGCTTTTACCTCAGGGATTACTGGTCATAAAAGGGGGCTAAAACTCTCTGGGGTTTCTGCCATACTGGGTAAAACTCCAGGGGGGACTCCCTACTGTGCTATACTTCAAAAGGGTTTCGGCCATACTGGCTATGCTCTGTGGGGGGTTTTTAAAAAAAAATGGCCATATTGTGCCTTTTTCCCCTCAGGGGGGGGCGGCCATACTTTGGTATACCCTGAGGTTTCTGGCCAAAACCGTCTAAAACTCTCAGGGGGGTTTGGGCTACGTGGGGATACTCCAAAGGGGGACTACCATACTATGCTAACCTCAGGGGGGGTTTCTGGCCATAAATGTGCTTTTACTCTTAGGGTTAAATTTGGGCATAACTGGGGCTATAATCTTTAGGGGTTTCTGGGGCCCTACTTTTGCAAACTCTGGGGGGAACGGGCCCTTCTGTCAAAACTCCTGAGGGGGTTACTGGCCCAAACTGTGCTTACTCTGAGGGAGAACTGGGTTTATTTTGGGCTATACCCCCGAAGGGGGTTAAATGGCCCCATACTGTGCTTTTACTCTGAGGGGGACTGGCCATTCCTTTTGGGCCCAAAATCTGAAGGCTTACTGGGGCCCTACTGTGCTATAACCCCCTGGGGGGTTACCGACCATAAATGGGTAAACTCCCAGGGGGTTTCTGGTCTTACGTGCTATAATTTTCAGGGGTTACTGGCCATACTGTGCTAAACCTCAGGGGGTTTCGGGGCCCTACTGGCTATACCTCATGGGGTTTCTGGGCCCTACTGGGGCTGACTCTGAGGGGTTTTTCTGGGCCCTACTGTTCTATACTCTCAGGGGGGACTGGCCATACGGGGCTAAACTCTCAGGGGGTTTCTTCCCAAATGTGCCATGCCTTGGGGAATTTCTGGCCATACTGTTGGGTATACTCTCAGGAGGCGGGCATACTGTGCTATACTCTGAAAAGGTTAAATGGCCCCCACTGTGCTATAACCCCCCCAGGGGGGGTTGGGCATACTGGCTATACTCTCAGGGGGTTTCAAACTATACTGTGCTAAAAACCCTCGGGTTTTTTTGGCCAACCCGTGCTATACTCCTTTAGGGGTTTTCTGGTCATACTGTGGGTATACTCTCAGGGGGTTTCTGGCCATACTGTGCTATAAATCCCCAGGGGGGACTTTGGGCCCAAAAGTGCTATAAAACCCCAGGGGTTACTTTGGGCCTACTGGGGCTTAAAACTCTCAGGGGTTTAAATGGCCAAACCCCTGCTATAATCTGAGGGGGGAAATTTTTCCATACTGGTTTTTACCTCAGGGGGGGCCTTTGGGCCCTACTGTTCTAACTCTCAGTGGGTTTCGGCCATAAAATGTGCTATACTCTGAGGGGTTTTTTGGCCATTTTTTTTTTGTGCTATACTGTCAGGGGGGGGCGGGCCATACGCGCTATACTCTGAGGGGTTTTCAGGGCCCCCGTGCTATAAATCTCAGGGGGACTTGGGCCCTACTGTGCTATACTCTTTAGGGGGAACTGGGCCCTACTGGCTATAACCCCTTCCCGGGGGGTTTCGGGCCCTTTCTGTCTATACCCCTTTTGGGGTTACTGGGGGGCCAAAAAAAAAAATGTGCTAAACTCCAGGGGGTTTTCTGGCCCTACTGTTCTATGCTCTGTGGGGTTTACTGGCCATACTGTGCTATAACTCTCAGGGGGGCTGGGATTACTGTGCAAAACTCCAGGGGGTTTCTGGCCCCTACTTTTGCTGTACTCCCGAGGGGGTTTCTGGGCCCTACTGTGCTATACTCTCAGGGGGGCTGGGTAAAACTGTCTATACTCCCAGGGGTTTTTTGGCCCTACTGTTCTATGCTCTGTGGGGTTTCTGTCCCATACTGTGCTATACTCCAGGGGGGGGTGGCCATACTGTGGGTATACTTTCAGGGGTTTTCTGGCCATACTGTGGGTATACCTCAGGGGGGATTTTTCCTACTGTGCTATACTCCAGGGGGTTTCTAGCCTTTCTGTGGGTATATTTTCAGGGGGTTTCCGGCCATACTGTGCTTTTAAATCGAGGGGTTACTGGTCAAACTGTGTATACTCCAGGGGTTTACTGGCCGTGCTGTGCTAACTCTCAGGGGGAAATGGCCATACGTGCTATACTCCGAGCCCGTTTTTCGGGGCCCTACGGCAAAACCCCTTTAGGGGGTTTCTGGCCATACTCTGCTTTTACCCGAAAAAGGGGCTGGCCATACTGGCTATACTCTCAGGGGGGCTTTGGGCCCTACTGTGCAAACTCTCAGGGGTTACTGGCCATAAAGGGGCAAAACTCTCAGGGGTTTTACTGGGTTTTTAAATGGCTGTAATCCAGGGGGGACTGGCTATACTGTTTTTATACACTCAGGGGGTTTCTGGCCACACTGTCAATTTTTCCCGGGGGGGTTACTGGCCCTACTTGCTAACTTCCCGTGGGGTTTTCTGGGCCTACTTGCTAAACTCTCAGGGGTTACGGGCATCGGGGCTTTTACTCTCATGGGGTTACTGGCCATACCGTGCGTACCTGAGGGTTTAAATGGGCCCTAAATGGGGCTATACTCTCAGGGGGGACTGGCCAAAATGGGGCCCATACTCCAGGGGGTTTCTGGGCCCTACTGTGCTATTCTCTAAGGGGTTACGGCCATACGTGCTATAAATCTCAAGGGGGGGGCTATACGTGCAAAAATCTGGGGGGGTCCTGGCCATACTGTGCTATACCTCAAAGAGGGTTGGCCATACTGGCTATACCCCTCAGGGGTTTCTACCATAAATGTTCAAAGCTCTCAAGTTTTTCTGGCCAATATGTGCTATCCCCTGAGGGTTACTGGGGCATTTCTGGCTATACCCCTCAGGGTTACTGGGGCCCTACTGTGCTATACCTCAGGGGTTAAATGGCCATACTGTGTTAAAAAATACCCCCAGGGTTTCTGCCATACTGTGTATACTCCCAGGGGGTTAAATGGCCATTTCCCCTCTATACTCTGAGGGGGGGCTGGCCATTTCGTTTTAAAACCCCAGGGGGGGCGGGCCCTACTGGCTTTTACTCTCAGTGGGTTTCGGCCATACTGTTTTTATACTCCGAGGGGTTTTCTACCATACTGTGGGTAAAACTGTCATTTGGGGGCTGGCCATTCTGCGCTTTTAAATCTGAGGGGGTTTCTGGCCTTCTGGTTTTTACCTCAGGTTGGGGGCCGCCATACTGTGCTGGGACTCTCGGGGTTTTCTGACCATATGTGCTTTTACTCTCCCAAAGGGGGGGGGGGACTGGCCTTAAAGGGGCTTACCTTTTCAGGGGTTTCTGGCCATACTGTGCTATACTCTCAGGGGGGTTTCTGCCATACTGGGCTATGCCCCGTGGGGGGGTTTCTGGCCATAAATGGCTATACTCTCAGGGGGGGGCGGCCCAAATGTGGGTATACCTCAGGGGTTTTCTGGCCATACGTGCTGTAAATCTGAGGGTTTTTCGGCCAAAACTGTTTCTATACTCTCAGGGGGGGCTGGCCCTAAATTGCTATAAACCCCAGGGGGGCTGGCCATTTCTGTTATGCTCTTGGGGTTTTCGGCCATACGTGCTATACTCTCAGGGGGGCTGGCCCCAAAATTTTTTACACTTTTAAAGGGGGGACTGCCTTACTGTGCTATACTCTCAGGGGGGATTGAACATATTTTGCTATACTCCCCAGGGTTTTCCAAACCATACTGGTCTTTAATTTTTTCTCAGGGTTACTGGGGCCCTGACTGTGCTATACCCTGAGGGGGAAATGGCAAACTGGGGCTATACTCTCAGGGGTTAAATGGCCGTACTGGCCCATCCCCTCAGGGGGAACTGCCCCTACTGTTTCTATACTCCCGGGGTTTCTGGCCCCTACTCTGCTATACTCCCAGGGGGCGGCCATACTGGCAAAAACCTCAGGGGGGAAAATGGGCCCTACTGTGCCCAACCTCAGGGGTTTACTGGCCATTTCTGGGCCCATAAATCCAGGGGTTCTGGTCTTACTGTTTTGTAATCACAGGGGTTACTGGCCATACTTTTGCTAAACGGAGGGTTTTCTGGCCGTACTGGGGGCTAACCCAGGGGGGACTTTGGGCCCTACGTGCTAACTCCAAGGGAAATGGGCCCTAAATGTTGGCTACGCTCTGTGGGGTTTTTCTGGCCATACTGGTGGGTATACATTAGGGGGGGGTGGCCCTACTGTGCAAAACTCTGAGGGGGTTTCGGCCCCTACTGTTCTATACCCAGGAAAATTGGGCCCTACTGTGCTATACTCCAGGGTTTCTAGCCATACGTGCTATACCTCAGTGGTTTTTCTGGCCATACTGTGCTATACTCTGAGGGGGGTTTCGGGGCCCTACTGGCAAAACCTCAGGGGTTTCTGGCCCCTAAGGCAAAACTCCCAGGGGTTACTGGGGCCCTACTGTGCTATACTCCCAGGGGGGTTAAATGGCCATACTGCGCAAAACTCTCAGGGTTTAAATGGGCCTACTCTGCTATAAATCGAGGGGGGGCTGGCCTTTCGTTTTTTAAACCCCAGGGGGGAAAGGCCCCTACTGGCTATACTCTCAGTGGTTTTCTGGCCATACGTGCTTTTTACTCTGAGGGTTTTCTGGCCAAAAATTTGCTTTTACTGTAGGGGGGGCTGGGGCCCTACGCGCTATACTCTGAGGGGTTTTTTGGCCATTCGTGCTATAATCTCAGGGGGACGGCCATACTGGGCAAAACCGCAGGGTTAAGGGCCCTAATTTTGCTTTTAAATCTCAGGGGTTACATGGCCAACGTGCTAAACTCCAGGGGGTTTCTGGCCATACTTGCTATACTCTCAGGGGGTTTCAAAGGGCCCTAAAGTTCCCATCCTGGGGGTTTTCTGGGGGCCCTACCGGGTAAAACCTCAAAGGGGGGGGTGGAATACTGTGGGTATACCTCAGGGGAAAATGGCCATACTGTGCTGGGGGCTCTGAGGGGGAAAATGGGGCCCTACTGTGGCAATCTCCCCAAGGGGGGGCCGGGGCCCCTTTTCTTTGCTTACTCTTTAGGGGTTCCCGACCCAAATGTTCTATGCTCTTTTGGGGTTCCCTTTCCCCTAACTGTGCTATACTCTCAGGGGGGCCGGCCATACTGTCTATACTTTCAGGGGTTTTTCTGGCCATACGTGCTATACTCCCCAGGGGGGGTTTTATCATACTGGGGCTATACCTCAGGGTTTCAAACCATACTGTGCTAAATTCTCAGGGGTTTTCTGGGCCCAAAAGGTTGGGTATACCTGATGGGTTACTGGTCATACTGTGGCCCATACCCAGGGGGTTTCTGACCCTACTTTTGGCTATAAAATCTCAGGGGTTACTGGCCATACAAAGTGCAAATCCCAGGGGGTTTCTGGCCCCTACTGTGCTATAACCCCTTTAGGGGTTACTGGCCATACTCTGCAAAACTCTTGGGGGGAGGGGGCCTTTCGGCTGTACTATCAGGGGGCCCGGCCATACTGTGCTTTTACTTCCGTGGTTAAAATGGCCCTACTGGGGCCTTTAAAATCTTAGGGGGTTTTGGGCCCTACTTTTGCAAAAACTGTCCCGGGGGGGCTGGGCCCAAAATTTCGCTAAAACCCGAGGGGTTTTTCTTTGGGCCTACTTTTTTTTTATACCCCCTCAGGGGGGGCTGGCCATACGTGCTATCCTCAAAGGGGTTTTTCTGGGGCCCCTTCTGTGCTATACTCTCAGGGTTACAGTCCATCAGTGCTAAACCTCAGGGGGGCTGGGATACGTAACTAAACTCCCCAGGGGGGGCTGACCAAATGTGCTAAAACTCTCCCGTGGGGAAAGGGCCCTACTGTGCTACACTCTTTAGGGGGGGCCCGGGCCCTACTGTTTCTAAAAACTCTCAGGGGGGACTTTGGGCCCAAAATGTGTATTCTCCCCAGGGGGGAAAATGGCCAACGTGCAAAACTCTCAGGGGGACTGGGCCCTTCGGGGCCCATACTCTCAGGGGTTACTGGGGATACTGTACTATACTCCCCCGGGGGGACTGGGCCCTACTTGGGTATACTCTCAGTGGTTCCCGGCCATAAAGTGGGTATCTCGAGGGGGTTAAAAGGGCCCTACTTTGCAAACTGTCAGGGGGGAAAGGCCAAACTTCGCTATACTCTGAGGGGGTTTTTGGGCCCTTCTGTCTATAAATCTCAGGTGGGGCCCGGCCAACTGTGCTATACTCGCAGGGGGTTTCTGGCCAAAACTGTGCTATACTCTCAGGGGTACGGCCATACTGGGGCATCCCCTCAGGGGTTACTGGCCCAAAATGGCATACTCTCAGGGGGGTTTCTGGCCATACTGTTCAATGCTCTGTGGGGTTTTCTGGCCCTACTGTGCATAAATCTCAGGGGGGGCCGGTAATACTGTGCTATACTCCAAAAGGGGTTTTCTTTGGGCCCTACTGTTTTTCGGGACTCTGAGGGGTTACTGGCCCTTCCCTTTCTATACTCTCAGGGGGGGCTGGCCATACTGTGCTATACTCTCAGGGGGTTTCTGGCCATAAATGTATCTATGCTCTTGGGGTTACTTTCCCTACGGCTATACTCTCAGGGGGGGCTGGCCATAAATGTGGGTTAAAACTTTCAGGGTTTACTGCCATACTGTGGGTATCTTTTAGGGGGGGTTGATCCCTACTGTGCTAAAACCTCAGGGGTTACTACCATACGTGCTAATTCTCAGGGGGGACTGGCCAACTGTGCAAAACTCCTTTAAGGGGTTTCTTCATAAAATGTGCAAAAATCCAGGGGTTTTTTGGCCGTACTGTGCTATACTCCAGGGGTTACTGGCCTACGTTTCAAAAACTCCCAGGGGGTTTCAGGCCATACTGTGCTAACTCTCAGGGGGTTTCTGGCCATACTCTGCTATAAATCTGAGGGGGGCGGCCCCTACGTGCTGTACTTCAGGGGGGGACTGGGGCCCTACGTTTTAAACTCCATGGTTTCTGGCCATACTGGGCTATACTCTGAGGGGGTTTTTGGCCGTACTCTGCAATACTGTCCCGGGGGGGCTGGGGCCTACGCGGGTAAACCTGAGGGGTTTCTGGCCCCAAAAAAAGTGTAACCCCCAGGGGGGACTGGCCCTACTTTGGGATACTCTCAGGGGGTTTCTGGGCCAAATGTCTTTTAAATCTCAGGGTTTTCTGTCCATAATGGGAAACTCTCAGGGGGACGGGATACTTTCTATACTCCAGGGGGGGCCCGGGCCTCTGTGCAAAACCCCCATGGGGGCGGGCCCCCTACGGGGCTACAAATCTCAGGGGGGCTGGCCATACTGGGGCTACAATCTCAGGGGGGGCTGGCCAACTGTGGGTATACCTCAGGGGGGACTGGCCAAACCCGGGCCATACTCCAGGGGACGGGCCCTTCCGTCAAAAACCTCAGGGTTACTGGCAAACGAAAAATACTCCCCCAGGGGGGGCTGGGGCCCTACGTGCATACTCTCAGGGGTTTCTGGGAAACGTACTATAAATCTCAGGGGGGAAATGGACATACGGCAAACTCTCAGGGGGTTTCTTGGGATACTTTACTATAAATTTTCAGGGGGACTTTGGGCCAAAACCCGTGGGAATACTCCCCAGGGGGTTTCTGGGAAAACTGTACAATACCTCAGGGGGACGGGGCCCCAAAATGTGCTATACTCTCAGGGGGGAAATGGCAAAACTGTGCTATACTCCCCAGGGGACTGGCAAATTTTGTGCTATAAATCTAGGGGGAACTGCATACGTGCCTTTACTCCAGGGGGGACTGGCTATACTGTCTATAAATCCCAGGGGGGACTGTCCCATAAATGTTGGGTAAAAATCCCCAGGGGAAAAAGAATATAAAAGGCTATACTCCCCAGGGGGGATTGGGTATACTGTGTATAAATCTCAGGGGGACTGGCTATACGGCTAAACTCTCAGGGGACCGGCTATACGTCAAAAATTCAGGGGGGACTGGGCCAAAAAGGGGCTATACTCTCAGGGGGGGCGGCTATACTGTACTATACCCAGGGGGGACCCGGCTTTTACTGGGGCTATACTCCAGGGGGGCTTGCCCATACTGTGCATACTCTCAGGGGGACCCGGCCATAAAAGTGCTATACCTCCGGGGGGAAATGGCCCTACTGTTTCCCATACGTCAGGGGGGACTGGCCCATACGGGGCTATACTCTCAGGGGGGAAAAGGCCATTCGTGCAAAACCCCCCGGGGGGGCTGGCATAC
Source organism: Cherax quadricarinatus (assembly GCF_026875155.1). Taxonomy (NCBI): domain Eukaryota; kingdom Metazoa; phylum Arthropoda; class Malacostraca; order Decapoda; family Parastacidae; genus Cherax; species Cherax quadricarinatus. The sequence continues at coordinate 47,626,832 of NC_069421.1, forward strand.
CCGTGCAAACTCCCAGGGGGGGGCGGGAAAAATTTGGGTATAATCTCAGGGGGGGCTGGCCATACTTTGCTATACTCTCAGGGGGGGCTGGGGAAACTGTGCTTTTTCTCAGGGGGGCCCGGCCAACTGGCTATATTTTCCCCAGGGGTTGCCCTTTCATACTGAATAAACCCAGGGGGGCTGGCCATACTGTGCTTTTCTCTCATGGGGTTTCTGGCATACTGACTAACCTTAGGGGGGACTGGCCATACTGTTTCAAAACTCCCAAGGGGGGAAATGGCTAACTGTGCTATACTCAAGGGAGACGCAAAACTGTGCTATACTCCCCAGGGAAATGGCTAACTTGCTATACTCCCCAGGGGGGGGGTGGCTATACTGTGGGAAAACTCCAGGGGGAACTGGCTAAACGTCTAACCTCTCAGGGGGGCTGGCTATAATGTGCTAATACTCCCAGGGGAAAAATGGGTAACTTTTTTATACTCCCGGGGGGGCTTTCTATACTGTGCTAAACTCTTAGGGGGGAAAAAGGGATCTCTGCAAAACTCCCCAGGGGGAAATGGGTATACCCGTGCTTTACTTTCCCCCAGGGGGGACTGGGAAAACGTGCTATAAATCTCAGGGGGACTGGGTATAATTGGCCATCCCCTCCCGGGGGACTGGCTTTTACGTGCTATACTCCCCAGGGGGGGCTGGCCCTAAATGTGCCCATAACCCCTTTGGGGGGGCTGGCCATACTGTGGGTATACTCTCAGGGGGACTGGCCCTACTGGGCTATACCTCAGGGGGGGCTGGCTATTTCTGTGCTTACTCCCCAGGGGGACTGGGCCCTACGTGCTATACCCTCAGGGGGGGCCCGGGAACCCGTGCTATACTCTCAGGGGGACAGGCCATAAAGTGCTATACTCCAGGGGGGGCGGCCATACGGGGCTATACTCCAGGGGGGGCTGGGGATACGTCTATACCTCAGGGGGGGACTGCCCAAAAAAGCTATACTCTCAGGGGGAACTGGGATACTGGCAAAACTCTTTAGGGGGGGCTGGCATAATGTGCTTACTCTCAGGGGGGACTGGCATACTGGCTAAACCCAGGGGGGGCTGGCATACTGTGCTATAAATCTCAGGGGGGCCCGGCCCCACTGCTATACCCTAGGGGGGGCTGGCCATCTGTTTCAAAACCTCAGGGGGGCTGGCCCTAATGTGCAATTTCTCTCAGGGGGGACTGGGGTAGTGCTATACTCTCAGGGGGGGCTGGCCATACGTGCTAAACTCCAGGGGGAAAGGCATACCGGGCCCAACTCCGGGGGACTGGGCCCAAAATGGCTATAAATCACAAAGGGGGGACTGGGCCCTACTGTGCTATCCCTCAGGGGGGGGCAAAACTGTGCTATACTTTTCAGGGGGGGCTGGCCATAATGTGCTATACTCCCCGGGGGGGAAATGGCATACGTGCTATACCTCAGGGGGGGCCCGGCATACTGTGCTAAACTCTCAGGGGGGGCCCGGCAATACTGTGCTAAAAACCCAGGGGGGCTGGCCAAAACCCGGCTATACTCTCAGGGGGGAAATGGCATACTGGGGATATACTCCCCAGGGGGAAATGGCATACTGTGCATACTCTCCCGGGGGGGCTGGCCATACTTTTGGGGTATACTCTCCCGGGGGGGCGGCATACTTGCAAAACCCAGGGGGGGGGGTGGCCATACGTGCATCCCCTCAGGGGGGACGGCGATACTGTGCTATACTCTCATGGGGGGCGGGGCCCTACTGTGCATACTCTTTAGGGGGGCTGCATACGTGGGGAAAAAAAAATCCCAGGGGGGCGGGCCCAAAATGTGCATACTCCCCCAGGGGGGGTGGCATACTGTGCAAAACCCAGGGGGGACGGCCATAAATGTGCTAAAACTCTCAGGGGAAACGCATACGTGCAAAACCTCAAAGGGGGGCCCCCTTTTTTTTTTTGGGGGGGTTTTTTTTTAAAAAAAAAATTTTTTTTTTGGGGGGGGGGTTTTTTTTTGGGGGGGAACCTTTGGGGGGGGTTTCCCCCCTTTTAAAGGGGGGGGTTTTTTTCCCCCGGGGGGGCCATTTTTCCCCCCCCCCTTTTAAAACCCTTTGGGGGGGGGGGGGTTTTTTTTACTTGGGGCCCCCCGGGGTTTTTTCCGGGGGAAATTTGGGGGGGGAAAAAAGGGGGGGGAAAAATTTTTTTTTGGGGGGGGGGTTTTTTTTTAAAAGGGGGGGGTTTTCCCAAAGGGGGGGGGTTTTTTTTAAAAAAGGGGGGGGAAAACCCCGGAGGGGGGGGGGCCCTTTTTTTTTTAAAAGGGGGGCCCCCCGGGGGCCCCCCCCCGGGGGCCCCGGGGTTTTTGGGGGGGGAAAAAAAAGGGGGGGGTTCCCCCTTTTTCCCCCGGGGGGGGGCCATTCTTTTTAAAAGGAAAAAATTTTTTGGGGGGAAAATAACCGGGGGGGGAAACCCAAAACCCCGGGGTTTCCGGTTTAAAACCCCCCCCCCAAAAAGGGGGGGGGCCTGGGTTTTTTAAAGGGGGGCCCCCAACTTCCCCTTTTGGGGGGGGGTTAAAAGGCCCCCGGGGGGACTTTTTCCCCGGGGGGGGGGGGGGGCCCCCCCCGGGGGGTTTCCCCCAAAAACCCCCCGGGGTTTTTTAAAAAAAACCCCGGGGAAAAAACCTTTTTTTCCCGGGGGGGCCATCTTTTTCCCCGGGGGGCCATACCCTTTCCCAACCCCTTTTTGGGGTTTCTTCCCCCTTTTTTTTTTTTTTTAAAAAAAAAAAAAATTTTTTTTTTCCCCCCCCCGGGGGGGGGGGTTTCCCCCCGGGGGGGGGGGGTTTTTTTTTTTTTTTTTAAAAAAAAAAAAAGGGGTTTTCCCCCCCAAAAAAAAAAAAGGGGGGTTTTTTTGGGGGGGGCCTTTAAAAACCCCCCCCAACAAAAACCCCGGGGCCCGGGTTTTTTTAGGGGGGGGAAAAAAAAGGGGGGGTTTTTGGGGGGGGGGGGGGGGGGGGGGGGGGGGTTTTTTTTTTTTTTGGGGGAAAAAACCCCCGGGGGGGGGGGTTTTTTTTTGGGGGGGGGTTTTTCCCCTTTTTTTTTTAAAAGGGGGCCCCCCCAAAAAAAAACCCCGGGGGGGGTTTTTTTAAAAAATTTTTTTTTTTAAAAAAACCCGGGGTTTTAAAAGGGTTTTTTTAAAAAATTTTTTTTTGGGGCCCCCCCCAAAACCCCGGGGGGGGGGGCCCCCCTTTTTGGAAATTTTTTGGGGAACCCCCCCGGGGGTTTCCCGGGGCCCCCTTCTGGGGAAAAATTTTTGGGGGTTTTTTTTTGGGGGGGAAAAAAACCCCGTGCATACTCTCAGGGGGGACTGCCATACTGTGCTATACTCTCAGGGGGGACTGACCATACTGTGCTATACTCTCAGGGGGTACTGACCATACTGTGCTATACTCTCAGGGGGGACTGACCATACTGTGCTGTACTCTCAGGGGGACGACCATACTGTGCTATACTCTCAGGGGGACTGGCCATACTGTGCTATACTCTCAGGGGGGACTGGCCATACTGTGCTATACTCTCAGGGGGGACTGGCCATACTGTGCTATACTCTCAGGGGGAACTGATCGTAACGAGGAAAACCAAAATTTCATCAAAGTCGAAAAATAAATAAATAAAAATCGGAGGAAGTGGTCATAGGGAGAATTTCCAAACAAGTCTTTTGTCTGACTGTATGTGACTGTATGTGACTGTATGTGACTGTATGTGACTTTATATGACTGTATGTGACTGTATGTGACTGTATGTGACTGTATGTGACTGTATGTGACTGTATATGACTGTATGTGACTGTATGTGACTGTATGTGCTGTATGTGACTGAAATGTGACGGGTATGTGACTGTATGTACTGTATGTGACTGTATGTGACTGTATGTGACTGTATGTGACTGTATAATGACTGTATGTGACTGTATGTGACTGTATGTGACTGTATGGACTGAAAGTGACTGTATGTGACTGTATGTGACTGTATGTGACTGTATGTGACTGTATGTGACTGTATGTAACTGTATGTGACTGTATGTGACTGTATGTGACTGTATGTTACTGTATGTGACTGTATGTAACTGATGTGCTGTAGGGTGACTGTATGTGACTGTAGGTGACTGTATGTGACTGTATATGACTGTATGTGACTGTATGTGACTGATGTGACTGTAGTGACTGTATATGACTGTATGTGACTGTAATGTGACGTATGTGACTGTTGTGACTGTTTGTGACTGTATATGACTGTATGTGACTGTATGTGACTGTATGTGACTGTATGTGACTGTATGTGACTGTATATGACTGTATGTGACTGTATGTGACTGTATGTGACTGTATGTGACTGTATGTGACTGTATATGACTGTATGTGACTGTATGTGACTGTATGTGACTGTATGTGACTGTATGTGACTGTAGTGACTGTAATGTGACTGTATAGGGACTGTATGTGACTGAAATGTGACTGTATGTGACGTATGTGACGTATGTGACTGATGTGACTGTATGTGACTGTATGTGACTGTATGTGACTGTATATGACTGTATGTGACTGGTATGGTACAGAGTGCGGCGTAACTTTTTGCTAAATATTAGTGTTGAATATATGAAGGAATTCAGAGGCGACGTTCGTAAGTCCTGGGAAAGTTATATCTAAGTATCTTCATTAATGTTGTAATTCAGATCATATATGGTAGAAATCTAATTCTTTATCCTAGAATGAACAAGAACATTCAACTTGAAGCTGCTCAAAAGTTGCATTATCGCATTATGAATACGGAAAACTGGAAGCTAGTCACATGCAGCAGCATATCAATGTTACCAAAATCTTCCAATAAAGGTGAACTGTGACGTGCGCAAGCCAAAAGTTGTCCAAACTTTTCTCTAAGTAAGATTAACCAGCTTTTAAGAAAGTAAGTTTTCTGTATGCCAGTTATACATAACATTCACATGTTTAAGACAGGTACTGAGAACACACACATGTTATAGACTCATTATGGAACATTAAACTGATTTAACGTTCCACCTGTGCTGGATATCGATACCGAACCCTCAGTGTGTGAACTGAGAACACTATCAGCCAGGCCACGAGCGGTTCCTTGGATCAAGAGAACCTCACCAGCATCAAGAGAAAAATAATGAAATGTGGTAAAATATTACTAAATTAATTCGAGGTTAAAAGTAACAGACTGGTTGAACACAGGAGATTTTCTTCAGTAATCACAGGGAAATAAATAATGGTAAAGCTCTATGCAGCACTGTGCATAGAGCATCCACGCTTGTAAATACTCTCATAGAGCATCCACGCTTGTAAATACTCTCATAGAGCATCCACGCTGTAAAAACTCTCATAGGCATCCACGCTTGTAAATACTCTCATAGAGCATCCACCTTGTAAATACTCTCATAGAGCATCCACCTTGTAAATACTCTCATAGAGCATCCCCGCTTGTAAATACTCTCATAGAGCATCCACGCTTGTAAATACTCTCATAGAGCATCCACGCTTGTAAATACTCTCATAGAGCATCCACGCTTGTAAATACTCTCATAGAGCATCCACTCACATAAATACTCTCATAGAGCATCCACTCATATAAATACTCTCATAGAGCATCCACTCACATAAATACTCTCATAGAGCATCCACTCACATAAATACTCTCATAGAGCATCCACTCACATAAATACTCTCATAGAGCATCCACTCACATAAATACTCTCATAGAGCATCCACTCACATAAATACTCTCATAGAGCATCCACTCACATAAATACTCTCATAGAGCATCCACTCACATAAATACTCTCATAGAGCATCCACTCATATAAATACTCTCATAGAGCATCCACTCATATAAATACTCTCATAGAGCATCCACTCATATAAATACTCTCATAGAGCATCCACTCATATAAATACTCTCATAGAGCATCCACGCATATAAATACTCTCATAGAGCATCCACGCTTGTAAATACTCTCATAGAGCATCCACGCTTGTAAATACTCTCATAGAGCATCCACGCTTGTAAATACTCTCATAGAGCATCCACTCACATAAATACTCTCATAGAGCATCCACTCATATAAATACTCTCATAGAGCATCCACTCATATAAATACTCTCATAGAGCATCCACTCATATAAATACTCTCATAGAGCATCCACTCATATAAATACTCTCATAGAGCATCCACGCATATAAATACTCTCATAGAGCATCCACTCACATAAATACTCTCATAGAGCATCCACGCATATAAATACTCTCATAGAGCATCCACTCACATAAATACTCTCATAGAGCATCCACTCATATAAATACTCTCATAGAGCATCCACTCATATAAATACTCTCATAGAGCATCCACTCATATAAATACTCTCATAGAGCATCCACTCATATAAATACTCTCATAGAGCATCCACTCATATAAATACTCTCATAGAGCATCCACTCATATAAATACTCTCATAGAGCATCCACTCATATAAATACTCTCATAGAGCATCCACTCATATAAATACTCTCATAGAGCATCCACTCATATAAATACTCTCATAGAGCATCCACTCACATAAATACTCTCATAGAGCATCCACTCACATAAATACTCTCATAGAGCATCCACTCATATAAATACTCTCATAGAGCATCCACTCATATAAATACTCTCATAGAGCATCCACTCATATAAATACTCTCATAGAGCATCCACTCACATAAATACTCTCATAGAGCATCCACTCATATAAATACTCTCATAGAGCATCCACTCATATAAATACTCTCATAGAGCATCCACGCATATAAATACTCTCATAGAGAAATCCACTCACATAAATACTCTCATAGAGCATCCACTCATATAAATACTCTAAATAGATGCACCCACTCATATAAATACTCTCATAGAGCATCCACGCATATAAATACTCTCATAGAGCATCCACTCACATAAATACTCTCATAGAGCATCCACGCATGCAAATCCTCCCTTGAACCTTGACCGAAATATATAAAACAAGCGTCAAAATTAAAGATAACTGAATAAGTCTCTCCAGTAATAAATGAACATTCGTTATTAAGCGAACGAAAATGTTGCTGGAATTGTTCCATTAATTAAAAAGAGAGAAATATGAAAAAAAATGCTGAAAGAGATTATGAAGTTAAAGTCACAAGGGATTCGAAGATTGACCCAATTAACTCATAAGCTCCTCGGGTCACCTCACTGGCAGTGACAGAGAAGTGAGCTCAATATTCTTATTTCCTCTGAGTTTTTACGCATGAAGATACCAAAGAAAGTTCAGAAATAATTATAGTGGACGAAAATTAAGTTCTGGAATGTAAGAAAGAACTTAGCAAACTATGGGCTAATCTTTTCAACATATCACTATAAACTGGCATAGTTCCATGTAAGTGGAAAAGAGGAAATGTGATACCTATCTATAAAGTAGGTGACAGGTCCTTTGGTTCTTATGTTCTTATGTTTAAGTGTACTAAAAGTATTGAAATTACAATTACTTAAAAATATTCTGACTTGTGAAAAGTAGAGTCGATGTTTGCTTGAATAAATTAAAAGGTATAAAATTGGTATTGATGATGATTATTTTTGGGGAGGCTTGAGGGATGACAAGAGTACAAAAATAAAGGAATTATATGACTTTAAATGCAGTCTCCCACCAAGGCAGGGTGACCCGAAAAAGAAAAACTTTCAGTATCATTCACTCCATCACCGTCTTGCAGAGGCGCGCTTACACTACAGTTATAAATCTGAGACATTAACACCCCTCCTTCAGAGTGCAGGCACTGTACTTCCCATCGCCAGGAGTCAATTACTACCTGCCGGTTTCATTGAATCCCTTCATAAATGTTACCTTACACTCCAACAGCACGTCAAGTCCTAAAAACCATTTGTCTCCATTCATTCCTATCTAACACGCTCGCATATGCTTGCTGGTAATCCCGCACCTCCTCCTACGAATTCTCTGCATTATATTCACACCACACATTGCCCTCAGACATGACATCTCCACTGCCTCCAGCCTTCTCCTCGTTGCAACATTCACCATCCATGTTTCACACCCACATAAATATGGGCTGATGTAACTATTCCCTCATACATTCCCCTCTTTGCTTCCAAGGACAAAGTTCTTTGTCTCCACAGACTCCTAAGTGCACCACTCACTGTAATTACTGTAAATAAAAAATAACAATAATAATAAAAATTTAAAAAATAATAAATAATAATAATAATAATAAATAATAATAATAATAATAAAAATTTAATAATAATAATAAAAATTTAATAATAATAATAAAAAATAATAAAATAATAAAAATAATAATAATGACAAAAAAAAAAAATGTGTGGTTGTAATGCTAAGTGAGATTGCATAAAAAGTATAAAATACAACGTAATACAATACAATGCATAGTGTAAATTTTTAAAAGTACAGTGTATTACAACAATACAAAAACAAAAGAAAATTGTGGAAAACAAAAATGTGAGGAACCGAATAAAAACTCAGTACAGGGTAATACAGAGAGAATGTACAGGGTGATGCAGGAAGAATATACAGGGTGATACAGGGGGAATATACAGGGTGATACCGGGAGAATATACAGGGTGATACAGGGAGAATAGGGCAGTGTGGGGGTAATACTCACAAAATTGAACATTTAATATTGAACAGGATGGAAGTGTCGTAAAAGAAAACGATATTATGCTTGTACTGCATTTATATAATATATGGTAGCAGTTTATACACAGTAATATATGGTAGCAGGTTTTTTTTACACAGTAATATAAATTTTAGCGTTTATACACAGTAATATATGGTAGCAGTTTATACACAGTAATAATGGTAGCGTTTATACACAGTAATAATGTAGCAGTTTAACACAGTAAATAAAGGTAGCAGTTTATACACAGTAATATATGGTAGCAGTTTAAAACACATAAATATAGGGTAGCAGTTTATACACAGTAATATATGGTAGCAGTTTATACACAGTAATATATGGTAGCAGTTTATACACAGTAATATATGGTAGCAGTTTATACACAGTAATATATGGTAGCAGTTTACACACAGTAATATATGCTAGCAGTTTATACACAGTAATATATGGTAGCAGTTTACACACAGTAATATATGCTAGCAGTTTATACACAGTAATATATGGTAGCAGTTTACACACAGTAATATATGGTAGCAGTGTATACACAGTAATATATGGTAGCAGTTTATACACAGTAATATATAGTAGCAGTTTATACACAGTAATATATGGTAGCAGTTTATACACAGTAATATATGGTACAGTTTATAAAACGATAAATATGGTTTGCAGTTTATACACAGTAATATATGGTAGCAGTTTATACACAGTAATATATGGTAGCAGTTTATACACAGTAATATATGACTAACTCTAATACTACTACTAAATACTACTACTACTACTACTAAATACTGCTGCCACTACAAATACTAAAATCTTTTCATTACTTACTACTAGTACTACTACTACTACTACTACTACCACTACTACTACTACTACTACTACTACTGCTACTACTACTACTACTACTACCACTACTACCACTACTACTACTACTATACTACTACTCTACTGCTGCCAAAATACTACTACTACTACTACTACTACTACTACTAAACTACCATTACTACTACTACTAAACTACTACTACTACTGCCACTATTAACTATACTACTACTACACTACACTACTACCACCCACTACTAACTACTCCTACTACTACTACTACTACTACTACCACTACTTATTGCTACTACTACTACTGCTACTACTACTACCACTACCACTACTACTACTACTACTAAATACTACTACCACAACTACTACTTTCACTACCACACTACTACACTACTACTACTATACTACTAAACCCCTACTACTACTACTACTACTACTACTTTTCCACTACTACTACTACTACTACTACTACCACTACTACACTATACCACACATTACTACTAAATACTACTACCCCTACTATACTACTACTACTACTATTACTTTCCACTACTACTACTACCACTACACTATTATACTACTACTATACTAATACTACTACCACTACTACAAATACTACTAATACTACTACTACTACCACTACTACTACTACTACCACTACATAATACTATTACCTAAACTACTAAACTACACTACTACTACTACTACCACATACACTACTACTAAACTACTACTACTACACTACTACAACCTACCACTACTCACTACTACTACACTGCAACTACTATACACTACTACCACTAATACCAACTACTACAATCTAACTACTTACTACTACTACTACCAAATACTACTACTATACTACCACTACTACCTATACACTACTACTACTACTATATACTACCACTACTACCACTACTGCTACTACTTACTACTACACTACTACTATACTACTAACTACTACTACTACTACTACCACTACTACAACTAACACTATAAATACTCACTTACCACTTACTATTTCTACTTACTATAAATACTACACTACTACAACTACCACTACTGCTACACTACTACTACTATACTATAAATACTACAACTCTACTACACTATATACTACTAAACCACTACTACTTTCCCACTAACCACACTACCACTATCTACTATCTATACTACTACTACTACTACCACTATACTACTTACACTACTACTACTACTTACCACTACTACTATACTACTACTAACTACTACTACACTTTCTTACCCAAATACTACTACTACTACATATTACACTACTAACCACTACTAAATACCTACTACTATTACTACACTACCACTACTCACTACTACCACTACTACACTACTACTGTATAACTACTACTACAAATACTACTACCACTACTACTACTACCACTACTACCTACTACTACACCCACTACTACACTACTACTACCACTACTACTACTACTGCTACTACTTTCTACTTTTACCACTACTACTACACTACTAAATAACCCACCCACTACTAACTACACTACTACTACTTACACTTACTACCAACACTACTACTTCTACTACTTTCCACCTACTACTTACTACAACACTACTACACTACACTACTACTATACTAATACTACTACTACTAACTACTACTACTACTTTCCATACTACTACTACTACTACACTACTACCAAAACCCACTAACTTTCCTAACTACCCACACTATACTACCACTACTACTACTACTACTGCTACAAATAAACTGCAACTAAATTTCTACTACTACACTACTACCACTACTACTACTACACCACTACTACTACTACTTTCTACTACTAACCCATACCTACCAAACCCCTAACCACACTAAATACCCCTACTACTACTATTACTACTACCACTATACCCCTACTACTAACTACTAAGACTACTACTACACTACCACTTTCTACTTACTACTACCACTACTACTATACACTACTACTACTGCTACCACTACTACTACTAACTACACTACTACTACTAACTACACTACTACTACTACCACTATTTCCACTACTACATAAATACTCCACCAACCACACTACACTACCCACTACAAAAACCCCTACAACCACTTACTACTAACTACTATTATACCACTATACTACTTTCTACCACTACCCACACTACTACTACTACCACTACTACACTAATACTAAAATACACTACCTTTCTACCCCTACTACTATACTACTACTACCACTAACTTTCTACCATCACTACTACTAACTACTTTCATTATTCTTTCTCTACCCACTACACTACTACTATACTACTACTACTACTACCTACCACTACTACCACTAATACTATTAACTATAACTACCACTACCACTACTACTACCACTTTCTTACTACTACTACTATACCACTACTACTACTATCTACTACCCACACTAATACTATACTACACTACTAGCTACTACTACTAATACTACAACTCCACTACTACACTACCACTTACTTACTACATTCTACTACTACTCACTACTACCACACTACTACTACACCGCTACTACATTACTAATACATTACTACTACTACTACTACAAACCCCAAATACTACTACACTACTACCCTACTACTACTTTCTCTACCACTACTACTACAAATAACTACTACCTTTCTCTATACTGCACACTACTACTACTACTATACCACTACTAACCACTACTTTTCTACTACACCTACCACTACTACTACACTATTACTACTACTACCACTATTCTACTACTACTACTACTAACCCACACTACTACTAACTTTTACTTTACTACTATTACTACTTTCTACCCACCATACCTACTACTACTACTACCACTACAATTACTATACCCATACCACTACTATACTACTACCACTTTTCTAAATACCACACACTACTATACTACTACTACACACTACTACAAACTACTACCACTAATACCACTACTATACTACAAATCTCTTTTCTAACTACTTCTATACTACTACTACTATTTCTACTAACTAACTACTACTAAAATCACTACTAAACTACTACCCTACTACTAAATACAACTACTACTACCCACTACTACTACTCTACAACCAAATACTACTACTACTACTACTACAACCACTACTTTCTACTACTAATACTATTACTACTACTACCACTACTACTACTAAATAAACCCCTACTACTACTACCACTACTACTACTACTACTACCACTACTAGTACTACTACTCCACTACGACAACTACTACTACCACAACTACCACTACTACTACTACTATGCTACTACCACTTTCTACTACTACTACTACTCTACCACTACTATACACTACCACTACTAATACTAAATACTACTACTTTTAACTACTACTGCTACTTAACCACTAACTACTTTCTACTACTACACCACTACACTACTACTACTACAACTACTCAACTACAACCACCCACTACAAATACTACTACACACTTAAATACTACTTCTACTACACTATTACTACTACCACACTACCACTACTATACTACTATACTACTACAACTACTACTATACTACTACTACTACTACCACTACTACTACTACTACCACTACTACAACCCACTACTAGTACTACTACTACACTAACCCCCTACACAAATACTACCACTACTACTACTCTACTACCACTACTACTACTACTACTAAAACACTATACTACTTGCTACTTTCTACTACTACTACCACTTTCTACTACATACTACTACCACCACTACACTACTACTATATACTGCTACTCCCCATACTACTACTACTGCTTTCTACCTACTACTACTACTCTACTACCACTACTACAACTACTACTAGTACTAATATTTCTACTACTACTCCCAATCTACTAAAATACTACCACACTACTCACTAAACACCCACTACCACTACTACAAACTCTCACTCTACAAATACACCCATTTCAACAACACCCCCACTTTACTACTCAACTACCACCACACACACAAAACTCCCA
>NC_069421.1:47640922-47648422 GCF_026875155.1 Cherax quadricarinatus
AAACTTTCAGATACGAGAGTTAACTCAAAAGTGTAAGTGCAGTTATGGACTAAAAACTTTGCTCTGCCCACGTGGGTCCTTCTGGCCACCTCAGCTAACGTATCAACCATTGCTATGTTGTTCTCATCATATTCTTGTCTCGGCCTCCTGCTATTTTGTGGTGGGTTATACATCACTGTAATCACAACTTTGGGACCCCCAATCTAAAGTGTGTGTACTATGTAGTCCCCTGCTTCCCCTCTGTCCTCGCATTCCAACTTCTCCATCTCCTCGATTTCCTCAAACTTTCCTCAGAATCTGATATCCAATTAGAAAGATGGCATCTGTTATTATTCCTGTGAGCTTGGTTTCTGTGAGACCTATGATGTCTGGTGATGCCTCTATGATTCTTTCATGCCTTTCATTCCTCACACTTAGTCGTTATTCCATCTGCGTTGGTGCATTATACCTTCAGCATCTTTTCCAGCACTGTAATCAGGGAGGTTTGTGGGGACTGTTGGAGTATAAGTCCTGGTAGGGTGCTATGGAAGTTTACTGTGTAAGATGGGGTGGGGGTCTGTGAGTGTGGAGTGTGGTTTCTTTTGGGATAGTATGTTTGGTTGCTGGGTTCTGTGAGTGGTTCTGTGAGTGGTTCTGTGAGTGGTTCTGTGGGTGGTTGCAAACCTGCTCCTGCCGACTCTGGTTGTCCCTTCCTGACTCTAGGCTTGTCCCTCTTTCTTGCTCCTTTCGTCTTTGTATCCTCTCTCTAGGTTTCTGTGGTTCTGTTCTCGTTCTGTCGGGATCTAAGTACACACTCTGGTATTTTGCTGTTTGGTGTGTGTGTGTATGTGAGTGTGTGTGTGTGTGTGTGTGTGTGCGTGTGTGTGTGTGTGTACTCACCTAGTTGTACTCACCTAGTTGAGGTTGCAGGGGTCGAGTCCAAGCTCCTGGCCTCGCGTCTTCACGGGTCTCTACTAGGTCACTCTCTCTGAACCGTGAGCTTTATCATACCTCTGCTTAAAGCTATGTATGGATCCTGCCTCCACTACATCGCTTCCCAAACTATTCCACTTACTGACTACTCTGCGGCTGAAGAAATACTTCCTAACATACCTGTGATTCATCTGTGTCTTCAACTTCCAACTGTGTCCCCTTGTTGCTGTGTCCAATCTCTGGAACATCCTGTCTTTGTCCACCTTATCATTTCCTCTCAGTATTTTGTATGTCGTTATCATGTCCCCTCTATCTCTCCTGTCCTCCAGTGTCGTCAGGTTGTTTTCCCTTAACCTCTCCTCGTAGGACATAACTCTTAGTTCTGGAACTAGTCTTGTTGCAAACCTTTGCACTTTCTCTAGTTTCTTCACGTGCTTGGCTAGGTGTGGGTTCCAAACTGGTGCCGCATACTCCAATATGGGCCTAACGTACACGGTGTACAGGGTCCTGAATGATTCCTTATTAAGATGTCGGAAGGCTGTTTTTTGTGATGCTTCTCACACGTCATGTGTGTGTGTGTGTGTGTGTGTGTGTGTGTGCGTGTTATAGTGTGTGTATTCACTTATGTATGTGTGTGTGTTTATTTAGAAGCATAGTGCTTGTGTTTTTCAGCTTCTGGTCCCACCTCTTCGCTAGTCGCTACTAGGTCACTCTCTCCCAGCTCCAAGAGCCTTATCATATCCCTTCTTGAAGCTATGCATGGATCCTGCCTCCACTACTTCATTCTCCAGATTATTCCACTTCCTGACAATTCTAAGGCTAAAGAAATACTTCCTAACATCCCTCTGGGTCATCTAATTTTTCCATCTGTGGCTCCAGGTTGCTGTATCACATTTCTGAAACATTCTAGCCCTGTCCACCTTGTCAGTTCCTCTCAGTATTTTATACGTAGTTATCATGTCCCCTCCCCATCCCTCTTATCTTCTAGTGTCATCAGGATAAGTTCCCTTAACCTCTCCTCGTAAGACATACCCCTTAATTCCGGGACTAATCTTGTTCCAAACTTTTCTACTTTCTCCAATTTTTTTAAGTGTTTGACCAGGTGTGGGTTTGTCATATAGGGAGGTAAGGAACGGAAGGGGTAATAATGGGAATATGAGGATATAAGTGAGGGAGCAGGAGGCAGAGATGAGTCGAGTGACGAGAGCAGGTAATGTGAGGTCACTGGTAACCATATCATCACATCTCATTATCTCTACCACACTACTCACCCTCTCTCTACTTTAAAAATAATAATTAATAAGAAATAGAAATAGATAACAAGGACAGTGAATATTACTATTCTACTCAAACACAGTTTATTATGAAGTCCTTGTACAATAATATATTTGGAACAGGAGAGCACTATTGGGTCTGGATAATGAGGATGGTACACATAAGCATTGAGACATGGAATACAATCAACTGGCGAAACGGAATATAACTTACAATATAGTTCAGGGGACAGTTCACCACAGGAACTCAGTCACATTCTAGCCACAGGTCCCAAGACCTACACAGCACGAGCACTGCTCCAGCCAGTACTCTGCCCAGTGTCTCCAACGGTCTCCTCCAGAGACTCCCCAGCAGCCCTCTCCCAAAGCTCTGCACACAGACAGCAGCTCTGCCAGAATCTCTCTCTCTAGCTGTTTCCTTGAGCATATATGGTCCTTAAAGCACCACCCACATGAGACGTACACCACATGTTTTAGGACCTGACGCCCTGAAGAACAGAAGACCCGAGACTTAAGCCGCGAGGCGTAGCTGACACCTATTTGCCAAGGCAATGTGTGTGACAATTTATTGGCTAATTAGGTCTCCCTCAGAGACCTCACAAGCACAGTGAACTACATCACATCCCCCTTTCTCCCCCAGTTTAAAATATCTGAGAACTAAGACAATTTATCCTAAGTTTTTAGACTATTTTAATCCTAACCCCTTAATTTTATTACAATACAAAGACCAAATTACACATAACATAATACAAAATTATTCAAGTACATATATTTGCCTCAGCCTTCTCAACTACCACAAGGCAGAATAATCAGTACACCTCACAGTTGACCAGCATAACAGTTGCTCTCTGGTGCAAAGCCTCCTTACCCGTCAATTGTCCTTAAAACTAAATATCGGGCTCCAGTGCCTTCCCTACTTCTACTAGAAATGCACTAGCCGGTACTAGTCACCCTCGCACGCTAACCATTGTGCCAAACCTCTCTAGGCTTCATTGGCGTGGAACACTGCTCCAACGGGTTGCATCCTTCAAGTAACTGCAAGTAGACCACTTCACGACCACCAAGGTCGCATTTCAACACACTTTCTCATACACACTTCAACATCTGAAAGTCGAGATAGGACAGGTATCGCAGCTAAGACTCACTATTATCCTATGCCACTACTAGGATTCACTAGCCTCATAAAACAAGGCGGCCATAATCACTGGACTGTATTCAAGGTCACCTTATTCCACACAGGTAACACTAACACTTCTGGCAAGTCAAAGTAGGCTGGGGACATCTCACACTCATAATTGTCTCTCATGGCTGGCAGGACATCCCTGCATACCGGTCGCACAGGTTAGCCAGCATGACAACATGTACCTCCATACCACCCATGGCAGCACACTGGTCCCAGCAGCTGAAGTCCATCTCCACGGCTCGCGTCCTTCCACATGTCAGAGGATGGCAGCTCCTTCACAGTAGATTCTCCTGTCCTGGCACACCAGCCAGAATCCCTCATACACCACTTCAACCTCACCGCCATCGTCTCCTCCCGAGCTAGGCAGCATCGCACCAACACAATACATCAACAGCATCGCAGCACAGCCACAGCTTCTCAGCACGGCCACAGCATCACAGCACGGCAGCGCCACAGCCTCACAGCATGGCAGCACGGCCACAGTATCGCAGCATCACAGCACGGCCACAGCGTCATTGCATCACAGCACGGCCACAGCGTCATTGCATCACAGCACGGCCAGAGCATCTCAACATCACAACACGGCCGCGTCACAGCATGGCAGACAGCAGCACACTGCACCACCTCAGTAGACCTATCATGGCAACAGCACAGCATGGCCTCAGCATACCAGACAGCATCAGACAGCCTCATCTCAGTAAACCGCAGCATCATAAGCAGCAGACATCAGCAGTAGCAGCCTATGATCAGATGCTCAAGGTGAGGTGAGGTCACTTCAGGTCATCAAGAGAGGTGCGGTCACCTATCCCTGGCAACTGTGGGTATCTGGCGGCCAGTGGGTGATGGTCACAGAAACTGTGTGACAAAGTCAGACACCCACTACAGTGGATGACAGCCCAGGGCAGCAGTACAGCAACCGGGGCACATCAGGTGGATAACAATGAGAGGCAGCTCTTCAATGGGTGACAGTTGTGGGTGAGTCTTCCAAGGCTGGTTGGGTGATTGGGTGACTTCTCCTTTCTCTGTAAATATTCAATTTCGGCCAGTAATTGCTTCCCCCAAAAGCCTCATCCAAACAATCATATTCTCCACCATTTATCCCAAACCCTCACACAACTCCACCAAATATATATTGTTACAACCACACATTTATTTAGACCCACGATCAAAAAGGGTCAGCTATGGTCACATGGATTATAATATCACACAGATATTTATTTTAAATTGACACACAAAAAAATTGGTAGCAAATGGTAACATAACACGAGCATTTCCGAGCAGTCAAAAAGGCACATGGGACTGGTTGCTACTATAAAAATAGGGGAATATATATATATATAAATATATATATATATATATATATATATATATATATATATATAAAATATATATATATATATATATATATATATAAAATATATATATATATACATATATATATATATATATATATATAATATAATATATATATATGTATATATACATAAATATATATATATATATATATATATATATATATATATATATATTATATATATATATATATATATATATATATATTTTAAATATATATATATATATATACATATATATATATATATATATATATATATATATAAAAATATATATATATATATATATATATATATATATATATATAATTATGTATGTATGTATGTATGTATGTATGTAAAAAAAACTGGAAAAGCATAATTTTTAAAGGAATTTGGCCTATTCGATAAGTTCGGCTTATTTGACACTAAATAGTTTTAAGGAAGTAACAGTACTGTGACCAGCCGGGTATCGAACCGGAGACATTTAGCCAGACTCCTAGGAACCTAGCTAAGCTCTCGATGCATTAGTCCACTACGCCACCATGCTACAAACGTCAAGTGTCCAGTTAGCACACTGGACCTGCCACTTACTAACGCGAGCACACTCATGGCCGTGAGTTCCATTAAGAACTGATTTCATTCTCGTCATGTCTGGATGCCAGTCTCATGGACAGTAAACTTACTGAGGCATTATTTTCCCTTGACCGGCTCTTGAACCGAGGAACTGGACCTATATATCCCTTGCTTGAAGTGAATGTTAATGACTCCCATTCCTTATGTCCTATGTGACCCTTGTGGGTTTACCGCTTTCCTCTAATTTAAAATATAAGAATTGTGAACGGCATCAATGTTTAATGTCTGACGCGTTGTGTGCAGCTGATGTCTCGTGTCAAGGGTCATGGTTGTGTAGATACAAATTTTATTGAATTCTGAGTAATAACTGAAAAATACAAATTCTGGACGACTTTAAACTTAAGTGCTGATATATTTTCCTTAAGTGGTCATATCCTCTTGAGTTTAGGTTGCATAAGTTATCATGTGCCAATTTTATTAATCGAATTAGTTCATGTGCTAATTTTATTAATCAAATTGGTTCATGTGCCCATTTTATTAATCAAATTGGTTCATGTGCCCATTTTATTAATTAAATTGGTTCATGTGCCCATTTTATTAATCAAATTGGTTCATGTGCCCATTTTATTAATCAAATTGGTTCATGTGCCCATTTTATTAATCAAACTGGTTCATGTGCCCATTTTATTAATCAAATTGGCTCATGTGCCAATTTTATTAATTAAATTGGCTCATGTGCCAATTTTATTAATCAAATTGGCTTCTGTGAAATAATTCGTGAAAATTTCTTCTGATCAGAAATAAGTCACAGTGTTTGACTTCATTTGGGTATTCTGAATTAAATAAGATTAATGTTTTTATTATATACTTTTAACATATGTTAGTCCTGAAGATCTAAAACTGTTGTATGTTATGTACAAACTTACTGTCTTATAAGCTGGTCAGTGTTACTTAGCGAAAAGTTTGGTTTAATTTTAGCCAATGTAAATCCCTGTTCCCTTTTGTGGAAGGAATTGGAAAAATTCCAATTCTGCTTTTCAGGTGATAATTTGTGCGTGCCGCATGTGATAATCTTCAAGCTTTCCATGCTTATAACATGATAGTCCAGCTTCAGAGTGACTTCAAGCTTAGTTTGCTTTTTGTATTTAAAAGATAGTTAGCGTTTTGTTCTCTTTGAAGGGTCTTAATTATATTTGGAGCGTTTATGTCCCATTTACAATTTTTTTGCTTTTTGTGAAGAAATTTGGATATTAGTTTCCTCGCGTTGACTTATGGATTATTATTATTATTATAATCAAAAAGAAGCGCTAAGCCACAAGGGCTATACAGCGATTGATTTATGGAAGCCTCTTGTGATTCCTTCAAATTTTCAACACCAATATTTTCCCTGTGCTCCTTCCTATGATTTCACAGTGACCAAAATACAGTTTCTTTGACTTTTTCTAAGTCTTTATTGTATCCCTTTTATCGTTCAGTTTTTAGCATAATATAGTTGTTTGACTTTCGTTATCTCAGTGTACGTTGATTTATATATATTTTTTCTTTGAGTATTAAATCCACTATAATTTTTTTTATTTCTTTATGATGTATTGTGACTGTTGTTGTGACGTTATGTACTGATAACTCAGTCACTGTTAGTGACTGCTGATGTGACGTTATGTACTGATAACTCAGTCACTGTTAGTGACTGCTGATGTGACGTTATGTACTGATAACTCAGTCACTGTTAGTGACTGTTGTTGTGACGTTATGTACTGATAACTCAGTCACTGTTAGTGACTGTTGTTGTGACGTTATGTACTGATAACTCTCTCAGTCACTGTTAGTGACTGCTGTTGTGACGTTATGTACTGATAACTCTCTCAGTCACTGTTAGTGACTGCTGTTGTGACGTTATGTACTGATAACTCAGTCACTGTTAGTGACTGCTGATGTGACGTTATGTACTGATAACTCAGTCACTGTTAGTGACTGCTGATGTGACGTTATGTACTGATAACTCTCTCAGTCACTGTTAGTGACTGTTGTTGTGACGTTATGTACTGATAACTCAGTCACTGTTAGTGACTGCTGATGTGACGTTATGTACTGATAACTCAGTCACTGTTAGTGACTGCTGATGTGACGTTATGTACTGATAACTCAGTCACTGTTAGTGACTGTTGTTGTGACGTTATGTACTGATAACTCAGTCACTGTTAGTGACTGTTGTTGTGACGTTATG
>NC_069421.1:47653422-47714512 GCF_026875155.1 Cherax quadricarinatus
CAGTCACCACTCACACCACCATCTACGTCCGCTGTAAGTTATCTCCAGCTCAGCTATAACATGCCAGTCACCACTCACACACACCATCTACGTCCGCTGTAAGTTATTCTCCAGCTCAGCTATAACCATGCCAGTCACCACTCACACAACACCATCTACGTCCCGCTGTAAGTTATTCCTCCAGCTCAGCTATAATCATGCCAGTCACCACTCACCCACCATCTACGTCCGCTGTAAGTTATTCTCCAGCTCAGCTATAATCATGCCAGTCACACTCACACCACCATACTACGTCCGCTGTAAGTTATTCTCCAGCTCAGCTATAATCATGCCAGTCACCACTCACGCCACCATATACGTCCGCCTGTAAGTATTCTCCAGCTCAGCTATAATCATGCCAGCACCACTCACACCACCACACTACGTCCGCTGTAAGTTATTCTCCAGCTCAGCTATAATCATGCCAGTCACCACTCACAACCACCATCTACGTCCGCTGTAAGTTATTCTCCAGCTCAGCTATAATCATGCCAGTCACCACTCACACCACCATCTACGTCCGCTGTAAGTTATTCTCCAGCTCAGCTATAATCATGCCAGTCACCACTCACACCACCATCTACGTCCGCTGTAAGTTATTCTCCAGCTCAGCTATAACCATGCCAGTCACCACTCACACCACCATCTACGTCCGCTGTAAGTTATTCTCCAGCTCAGCTATAATCATGCCAGTCACCACTCACACCACCATCTACGTCCGCTGTAAGTTATTCTCCAGCTCAGCTATAACCATGCCAGTCACCACTCACGCCACCATCTACGTCCGCTGTAAGTTATTCTCCAGCTCAGCTATAACCATGCCAGTCACCACTCACACCACCATCTATGTTCATTATAAGTTATTCTCCAGCTCAGCTATAACCATGCCAGTCACCACTCACGCCACCATCTACATACGCTGTAAGTTATTCTCCAGCTCAGCTATAATCATGCCAGTCACCACTCACACCACCATCTACGTCAGCTGTAAGTTATTCTCCAGCTCAGCTATAATCATGCCAGTCACCACTCACACCACCATCTAACGTCCGCTGTAAGTTATTCTCCAGCTCAGCTATAATCATGCCATCACCACTCACACCACCATCTACGTCCGCTGTAAGTTATTCTCCAGCTCAGCTATAATCATGCCAGTCACCACTCACACCACCATCTACGTCCGCTGTAAGTTATTCTCCAGCTCAGCTATAATCATGCCAGTCACCACTCACACCACCATCTACGTCCGCTGTAAGTTATTCTCCAGCTCAGCTATAACCATGCCAGTCACCACTCACACCACATCTACGTCCGCTGTAAGTTATTCTCCAGCTCAGCTATAATCATGCCAGTCACCACTCACAACCACCATCTACGTCCGCTGTAAGTTATTCTCCAGCTCAGCTATAATCATGCCAGTCACCCACTCACACCACCATCTACGTCCGCTGTAAGTTATTCTCCAGCTCAGCTATAATCATGCAAGTCACCACTCACACCACCATCTACGTCCGCTGTAAGTTATTCACCAGCTCAGCTATAACCATGCAAGTCACCACTCACACCACCATCTACGTCCGCTGTAAGTTATTCTCCAGCTCAGCTATAACCATGCCAGTCACCACTCACACCACCATCTATGTTCATTATAAGTTATTCTCCAGCTCAGCTATAACCATGCCAGTCACCACTCACACCACCATCTACGTCCGCTGTAAGTTATTCTCCAGCTCAGCTATAACCATGCCAGTCACCACTCACACCACCATCTACGTCCGCTGTAAGTCATTCTCCAGCTCAGCTATAATCATGCCAGTCACCACTCACACCACCATCTACGTCCGCTGTAAGTTATTCTCCAGCTCAGCTATAACCATGCCAGTCACCACTCACACCACCATCTATGTTCATTATAAGTTATTCTCCAGCTCAGCTATAACCATGCCAGTCACCACTCACGCCACCATCTACGTCCGCTGTAAGTTATTCTCCAGCTCAGCTATAATCATGCCAGTCACCACTCACACCACCATCTACGTCAGCTGTAAGTTATTCTCCAGCTCAGCTATAATCATGCCAGTCACCAATCACACCACCATCTACGTCCGCTGTAAGTTATTCTCCAGCTCAGCTATAATCATGCCAGTCACCACTCACACCACCATCTACGTCCGCTGTAAGTTATTCTCCAGCTCAGCTATAATCATGCCAGTCACCACTCACACCACCATCTACGTCCGCTGTAAGTTATTCTCCAGCTCAGCTATAATCATGCCAGTCACCACTCACACCACCATCTACGTCCGCTGTAAGTTATTCTCCAGCTCAGCTATAATCATGCCAGTCACCACTCACACCACCACTATGTCCGCTGTAAGTTATTCTCCAGCTCAGCTATAACCATGCCAGTCACCACTCACACCACCATCTACGTCCGCTGTAAGTTATTCTCCAGCTCAGCTATAATCATGCCAGTCACCACTCACACCACCATCTACGTCCGCTGTAAGTTATTCTCCAGCTCAGCTATAATCATGCAAGTCACCACTCACACCACCATCTAGTCCCGCTGTAAGTTATTCACCAGCTCAGCTATAACCATGCCAGTCACCACTCACACCACCATCTACGTCCGCTGTAAGTTATTCTCCAGCTCAGCTATAACCATGCCAGTCACCACTCACACCACCATCTATGTTCATTATAAGTTATTCTCCAGCTCAGCTATAACCATGCCAGTCACCACTCACACCACCATCTACGTCCGCTGTAAGTTATTCTCCAGCTCAGCTATAATCATGCCAGTCACCACTCACACCACCATCTACGTCCGCTGTAAGTTATTCTCCAGCTCAGCTATAACCATGCCAGTCACCACTCACACCACCATCTACGTCCGCTGTAAGTTAATCTCCAGCTCACTATAATCATGCCAGTCACCACTCACACCACCATCTACGTCCGCTGTAAGTTATTCTCCAGCTCAGCTATAATCATGCCAGTCACCACTCACACCACCATCTACGTCCGCTGTAAGTTATTCTCCAGCTCAGCTATAATCATGCCAGTCACCACTCTCACCACCATCTACTTCCGCTGTAAGTTATTCTCCAGCTCAGCTATAATCATGCAAGTCACCACTCACACCACCATCTACGTCCGCTGTAAGTTATTCACCAGCTCAGCTATAACCATGCCAGTCACCACTCACACCACCATCTACGTCCGCTGTAAGTTATTCTCCAGCTCAGCTATAACCATGCCAGTCACCACTCACACCACCATCTATGTTCATTATAAGTTATTCTCCAGCTCAGCTTAACCATGCCAGTCACCACTCACACCACCATCTACGTCCGCTGTAAGTTATTCTCCAGCTCAGCTATAATCATGCCAGTCACCACTCACACCACCATCTACGTCCGCTGTAAGTTATTCTCCAGCTCAGCTATATACCATGCCAGTCACCACTCACACCACCATCTACGTCCGCTGTAAGTTATTCTCCAGCTCAGCTATAATCATGCCAGTCACCACTCACACCACCATCTACGTCCGCTGTAAGTTATTCTCCAGCTCAGCTATAATCATGCCAGTCACCACTCACACCACCATCTACGTCCGCTGTAAGTTATTCTCCAGCTCAGCTATAATCATGCCAGTCACCACTCACAACCACCATCTACGTCCGCTGTAAGTTATCTCCAGCTCAGCTATAACCATGCCAGTCACCACTCACACCACCATCTACGTCCGCTGTAAGTTATTCTCCAGCTCAGCTATAATCATGCCAGTCACCACTCACACCACCATCTACGTCCGCTGTAAGTTATTCTCCAGCTCAGCTATAACCATGGCTGTGAGTGGTTCAAACACCAGGTCACGGAAACAAGTGGTGTCATGTTCGAGCAATAAGGGGCAGAAAGGAGCATTATCTTCAAACAGTAGGAGGCAGAAAGGAGTGTCATCTTCAAACAATAAGTGTCAGAAAGGAGTGTCGTTATACAACATTCCATTGAAGGAAGGTCGTCCAGACCGAATAGCAGCTGTCAGGTAACAACACTGGCTGGTAACATACGCTGGTGTTGCCTGTTTCTCGCCTCGGGTAGATAGCAATCATTTGCGTTTTCCATGCTTTTTAGAGGAGGAGGAAGGTCCTTTAATGCCTAGCAAGAGCTCATGATCCAAGAAACAGGATCTATTTTTTTCCTACATTGCATCGATTACTAATACCTCCCATTTCTGTGCTATAATGTTTTTCCGATGTGTTAAACGCTTCCCCCTGATTGTAATAAAAACTGTAATAAAAACATTAATAATAATAATAATATTAATAATAATAATAATAATAATAAAATATTAATAATAATAATAATAATAATAATAATAATAATAATAATAAAAATAATAACAATAAAAATAATAATAAAATAATAATAATAAAATAATAAATAATAATAAATAATAATAATAAAAAACCCATACACATTAAACAAAAAAAATTTTTCCCTTTGGTTAATTTACCACCATGGTTGTGAGGTAACCACCAGGTTTTGGGAAGGTAATGTCCAAAAATTTTTGGAAGGGAATTACCCCCAGGGGTGGGGGAAAAACCCCTTTTTTTAAAATGTCCATCCATAAATTGTGTGAAGTAATTTTCCCCAAAACCATGTGTGTAGAGTGTAATTCTAAAAACCTTGGTTGTGTGAGATGTAATTTCCCACCAGTTTGGTGAGAGTTAAGTACCACTATGTTGTAAGTATTTCCAGCTCAGTATATCTGTACCACTCAAATTAGTCCGTGTGAAGTTATTCCCAGCATAGTATAACGTGAGTAACTTACCACACATTAGTTGTGTAAGTTAATTACCACTCATGTTAATTGAGTAATAACCACCATTAGTGTAATGTAAGTACCACCAGTATAACATGGTGTGAGTGTAATGTTCAACACCATGAGTCACGAAACATGTGTAATGTTCATGTTGAGAATGAGAAAGTGTGATTACTTCACCAAGTGTTGTAGTGAGAGTGTATGTTCCACCATGGGTGTGAGAGAGTGTAAATGTTCACCAATGGTTTTGAAGTGTAATCGTACCACCATGGTTGTGTAGAAGGTGTAATGTACCATTGGTCTGTTGTGAGGTAGTACAATATTCACCATGTTGTGTGAGGAGTGTAATGTAGCCACCAGGGAAAAGTTGTTTTTTAGAGTGTAATGTACCTACCATTGGTTTGTTTGAGAGTGTAATGTTCCACCTGTTGTTAGAGAGTGTAATAAACTTAATTATGTGAGAGTGTAAATATACACCATGGTTGTTTGTGAGAAGTGTAATGTACCACCATGATTTGTGATATTAATGAACACCATGATTTTTGATGAGATGTAATATACACCATGGTTAGTGTGAGAGTGAATGTACCCACCATGGTTTGTGTGAGAGTAGTAATGTAACCACCATGGTTGTGTGAGAGTGTAATGTTCCACCATGGTTGTGTGAGAGTGTAATGTACCACCATGGTTGTGTGAGAGTGTAATGTACCACCATGGTGTGTGAGAGTGTAATGTACCACCATGGTTGTTGTGAGAGTGTAATGTACCACCATGGTTGTGTGAGAGTGTAATGTACCACCATGGTTGTGTGAGAGTGTAATGTACCACCATGGTTTGTGAGAGTGTAATGTTCCACCATGGTTGTGTGAGAGTGTAATGTACCACCATGGTTGTTGAGAGTGTAATGTACCACCAGGGTTTGAGAGTGTAATGTCCACCATGGTTGTGTGAGAGTGGTAATTTTACCACCAGGGTTTGTGTGAAGTTTTATTGTACCCCCAAGGGGTTTGTGTGAGAGTGTAATGTACCACCATGGTTGTGTGAGATGTAATGTACCCCCATGGTTGTGTGAGAGTGTATGTACCACCATGGTTTGTGAGATGTAATGTTCCACCTTTGGTTGTTGAGAGTGTAATGTACCACCAGGTTGTGTAGAGTGTAATGTCCACCATGGTTGTGTGAGAGTGTAATGTCCACCATGGTTGTGTGAGAGTTAATGTCCACCATGTTGTGTGAGATGTGTAATGTACCACCATGGTTGTGTGAGAGTGTAATGTTACCACCATGGTTGTGTGAGAGTGTAATGTACCACCATGGTTGTGTGAGAGTGTAATGTTCCACCAGGGTTTGGGTGTGAGAGTTGTAATGTACCACCATGTTGTGTGAGAGTGTAATGTACCACCATGGTTGTGTGAGAGTGTAATGTACCACCATGGTTGTGTGAGAGTGTAATGTACACCTGTTGTGGAGAGTGTATTTCCACCATGGTGTGTGAATGTAATACCCTTTTGAGAGTTAATTGAACCATGTTTGTGGGTTAATTCCCATGTTGGTGAAGTGTATTCCACCATGGTTTTGGAGTGTAGTACATGGTTTTGAGTGAAGTACCACCATGGTTGGTGAGTTAATTCCACCATGGTTGTGTGAGAGAGTGTTGTTCCACCATGTTGTGTGAGAGTGTAATGTACCACATGGTTGTGTGGAGTGTAATGTACCACCATGGTTGTGTGAGAGTAGTAAGTTCCCCATGTTGTGTGAGAGTGTAATGTACCACCATGGTGTGTGAGAGTGTAATGACCACCATGGTTGTGTGAGAGTGTAATGTACCACCATGGTTGTGTGAGAGTGTAATGTTCCCATGGTTGTGTGAGGTGTAATGTACCACCATGTTGTGTGAGAGTGTAATGTACCACCATGGTTGTGGAGAGTGTAATGTACACCTTGTTGTGTGAGAGGTAATGTACCACCATGGTTGTGTGAGAGTGTAATGTCCACCATGGTTGTTGTGAGAGTGTAATGTACCACCATGGTTTGTGAAGTGTAATGTACCACCATGGTTGTGTGAGAGTGTATTGTACCACATGGTTGGTGAGGTGTAATGTCCACCATGGTTGGTGAGAGTGTAATGTTCCACCATGGTTGTGTGAGAGTGTATAGTTCCACCATGGTTGGTGAGAGTGTAATGTACCCATGGTGTGTGAGAGTGTAATGTACCACCATGGTTGTGTGAGAGTGTAATGTACCACATGGTTGTGTGAGAGTGTAATGTACCACCATGGTTGTGATGAGTGTAATGTACCACCATGGTTGTGAGAGTGTAATGTACCACCATGTTGTGTGACAGTGTAATGTACCACCATGTTGTGTGAGAGGTAATTGTACCACCATGGTTGTGTGATGGTAATGTACCACCATGGTTGTGTGAGAGTGTAATGTACCCCATGGTTGTGTGAGAGTGTAATGTCACCAGTTTTAGAGTGTAATTTCCATGGTTGTGTGGAGGTAATGTACCACCATGGTTGTGTGAAGTGTAATGTTACCACCATGTTGTGTAGAGTGTAAGTTCCACCATGGTTGTGTGAGAGTGTATGTACCACATGGTGTGTGAGAGTGTAATTACCACCATGGTTGTTGGATGAATGCCACATGGTTTAGAGTGTAATGTACCCCATGGTTGTGTGAGAGTGTAATGTACCACCATGGTTGTGTGAGAGTGTAATGTAACACCATGTTGTGTGAGAGGTATGTACACCATGGTTGTGTGAGAGTGTTATGTCACCATGGTTGTGAGAGTGTAATGTACCACCATGGTTGTGTGAGAGTGTAATGTACCACATGGTTGTGTGAGAGGTAATGTACCACCATGGTTGTGTGAGAGTGTAATGTCCACCATGGTTGTGTGAGAGTGTAATGTTCCACCATGGGTGTTGAGAGTTAGTGATAACCACCATGGTTGGTGTGAGAGTGTAATGTTCCACCATGGTTGTGTGAGAGTGTAATGTACCACCATGGTTGTGTGAAGTGTAATGTCCACCATGGTTGTGTGAGAGTGTAATGTTCCACCATGGTTGTGTGAGAGTGTAATGTACCACCATGGTGTTGTGAGAGTGTAATGTTACACCATGGTTGTGTGAGAGTGTAATGTTCCACCATGGTTGTGTGAGAGTGTAATGTACCACCATGGTTGTGAGAGTGTAATGTACCACCAGGTTGTGTGAAGTTGTATTGTACCACCATGGTTGTGTGAGAGTGTAATGTATCCACTATGGTTTGTTGAGAGTGTAATGTACCACCATGGTTGTGTGAGAGTGTAATGTACCACCATGGTTGTGTGAGAGTGTAATGTTACCACCTTGGTTGTTTGAGAGTTTATTAATGTACCACCATGGTTGTGTGAGAGTGTAATGTACCACCATGGTTGTGTGAGAGTGTAATGTTCCACCATGGTTGTGTGAGAGTGTAATGTTACCACCATGGTTGTGTGAGAGTGTAATGTACCCCCATGGTTGTGTGAGAGTGTAATGTACCACCATGGTTGTGTGAGAGTGTAATGTTCCACCATGGTTGTGTGAGAGTGTAATGTACCACCATGGTTGTGTGAGAGTGTAATGTACCACCATGGTTGTGTGAGAGTGTAATGTTCCACCATGGTTGTGTGAGAGTGTAATGTACCACCATGGTTGTGTGAGAGTGTAATGTACCACCATGGTTGTGTGAGAGTGTAATGTACCACCATGGTTGTGTGAGAGTGTAATGTTCCACCATGGTTGTGTGAGAGTGTAATGTTCCACCATGGTTGTGTGAGAGTGTAATGTACCACCATGGTTGTGTGAGAGTGTAATGTACCACCATGGTTGTGTGAGAGTGTAATGTTCCACCATGGTTGTGTGAGAGTGTAATGTTCCACCATGGTTGTGTGAGAGTGTAATGTACCACCATGGTTGTGTGAGAGTGTAATGTACCACCATGGTTGTGTGAGAGTGTAATGTACCACCATGGTTGTGTGAGAGTGTAATGTACCACCATGGTTGTGTGAGAGTGTAATGTTCCACCATGGTTGTGTGAAAGTGTAATGTTCCACCATGGTTGTGTGAGAGTGTAATGTTCCACCATGGTTGTGTGAGAGAGTAATGTACCACCATGGTTGTGTGAGAGTGTAATGTTCCACCATGGTTGTGTGAGAGTGTAATGTTCCACCATGGTTGTGTGAGAGTGTAATGTACCACAATGGTTGTGTGAGAGTGTAATGTACTACCATGGTTGTGTGAGAGTGTAATGTACCACCATGGTTGTGTGAGAGTGTAATGTACCACCATGGTTGTGTGAGAGTGTAATGTACCACCATGGTTGTGAGAGAGAGTAATGTTCCACCATGGTTGTTTGAGAGTGTAATGTACCACCATGGTTGTGTGAGAGAGTAATGTACCACCATGGTTGTGTGAGAGAGTAATGTACCACCATGGTTTTGTGAGAGAGTAATGTACCACCATGGTTGTGTGAGAGTGTAATGTACCACCATGGTTGTGTGAGAGAGTAATGTACCACCATGGTTTTCTGAGAGAGTAATGTACCACCATGGTTGTGTGAGAGTGTAATGTTCCACCATGGTTGTGTGAGAGTGTAATGTACCACCATGGTTGTGTGAGAGTGTAATGTACCACCATGGTTGTGCGAGAGTGTAATGTACCACCATGGTTGTGTGAGAGAGTAATGTACCACCATGGTTGTGTGAGAGTGTAATGTACCACCATGGTTGTGTGAGAGAGTAATGTACCACCATGGTTGTGTGAGAGTGTAATGTACCACCATGGTTGTGTGAGAGTGTAATGTTCCACCATGGTTGTGTGAGAGTGTAATGTTCCACCATGGTTGTGTGAGAGTGTAATGTTCCACCATGGTTGTGTGAGAGTGTAATGTTCCACCATGGTTGTGTGAGAGTGTAATGTTCCACCATGGTTGTGTGAGAGAGTAATGTTCCACCATGGTTGTGTGAGAGTGTAATGTTCCACCATGGTTGTGTGAGAGTGTAATGTTCACCATGGTTGTGTGAGACTGTAATGTTCCACCATGGTTGTGTGAGAGTGTAATGTTCCACCATGGTTGTGTGAGAGTGTAATGTTCCACCATGGTTGTGTGAGAGTGTAATGTTCCACCATGGTTGTGTGAGAGTGTAATGTTCCACTATGGTTGTGTGAGAGTGTAATGTACCACCATGGTTGTGTGAGAGTGTAATGTTCCACCATGGTTGTGTGAGAGTGTAATGTTCCACCATGGTTGTGTGAGAGTGTAATGTTCCACCATGGTTTGTGGAGAGTGTACTGTACCACCATGGTTGTGTGAGAGTGTAATGTACCACCATGGTTGTGTGAGAGTGTAATTTCCACCATGGTTGTGTGAGAGTGTAATGTTCCACCATGGTTGTGTGAGAGTGTAATGTTCCCCCATGGTTGTGTGAGAGTGTAATGTACCACCATGGTTGTGTGAGAGTGTAATGTACCACCATGGTTGTGTGAGAGTGTAATGTACCACCATTGTTGTGTGAGAGTGTAATGTACCACCATGGTTGTGTGAGAGTGTAATGTACCACCATGGTTGTGTGAGAGTGTAATGTTCCACCATGGTTGTGTGAGAGTGTAATGTTCCACCATGGTTGTGTGAGAGTGTAATGTACCACCATGGTTGTGTGAGAGTGTAATGTACCACCATGGTTGTGTGAGAGTGTAATGTTCCACCATGGTTGTGTGAGAATGTAATGTACCACCATGGTTGTGTGAGAGTGTAATGTACCACCATGGTTGTGTGAGAGTGTAATGTACCACCATGGTTGTGTGAGAGTGTAATGTTCCACCATGGTTGTGTGAGAGTGTAATGTTCCACCATGGTTGTGTGAGAGTGTAATGTACCACCATGGTTGTGTGAGAGTGTAATGTACCACCATGGTTGTGTGAGAGTGTAATGTTCCACCATGGTTGTGTGAGAGTGTAATGTTCCACCATGGTTGTGTGAGAGTGTAATGTACCACCATGGTGTGTGAGAGTGTAATGTACCACCATGGTTGTGTGAGAGTGTAATGTTCCACCATGGTTGTGTGAGAGTGTAATGTACCACCATGGTTTGTGTGAGAGTGTAATGTACCACCATGGTTGTGTGAGAGTGTAATGTACCACCATGGTTGTGTGAGAGTGTAATGTTCCACCATGGTTGTGTGAGAGTGTAATGTTCCACCATGGTTGTGTGAGAGTGTAATGTACCACCATGGTTGTGTGAGAGTGTAATGTACCACCATGGTTGTGTGAGAGTGTAATGTACCACCATGTTGTGTGAGAGTGTAATGTACCACCATTGTTGTTTTGAGAGTGTAATGTACCACCATGGTTGTGTGAGAGTGTAATGTACCACCATGGTTGTGTGAGAGTGTAATGTACCACCATGGTTGTGTGAGAGTGTAATGTACCACCATGGTTGTGTGAGAGTGTAATGTACCACCATGGTTGTGTGAGAGTGTAATGTACCACATGGTTGTGTGAGAGTGTATGTTCCACCATGGTTGTGTGAGAGTGTAATGTACCACCATGGTTGTGTGAGAGTGTAATGTACCACCATGGTTGTGTGAGAGTGTAATTTTCCACCATGGTTGTGTGAGAGTGTAATGTACCACCATGGTTGTGTGAGAGTGTAATGTACCACCATTTTTGTGTGAGAGTGTAATGTACCACCATGGTTGTGTGAGAGTGTAATGTTCCACCATGGTTGTGTGAGAGTGTAATGTACCACCATGGTTGTGTGAGAGTGTAATGTTCCACCATGGTTGTGTGAGAGTGTAATGTTCCACCATGGTTGTGTGAGAGTGTAATGTACCACCATGGTTGTGTGAGAGTGTAATGTACACCATGGTTGTGTGAGAGTGTAATGTTCCACCATGGTTGTGTGAGAGTGTAATGTACCACAATGGTTGTGTGAGAGTGTAATGTACCACCATGGTTGTGTGAGAGTGTAAGGTTCCACCATGGTTGTGTGAGAGTGTAATGTTCCACCATGGTTGTGTGAGAGTGTAATGTTCCACCATGGTTGTGTGAGAGTGTAATGTTCCACCATGGTTGTGTGAGAGTGTAATGTACCACCATGGTTGTGTGAGAGTGTAATGTACCACCATGGTTGTGTGAGAGTGTAATGTACCACCATGGTTGTGTGAGAGTGTAATGTACCACCATGGTTGTGTGAGAGTGTAATTTACCACCATGGTTGTGTGAGAGTGTAATGTACCACCATGGTTGTGTGAGAGTGTAATGTACCACCATGGTTGTGTGAGAGTGTAATGTTCCACCATGGTTGTGTGATAGTGTAATGTACCACCATGGTTTGTGTAGAGTGTAATGTACCACCATGGTTGTGTGAGAGTGTATTGTTCCACCATGGTTGTGTGAGAGTGTAATGTACCACCATGGTTGTGTGAGAGTGTAATGTACCACCATGGTTGTGTGAGAGTGTAATGTACCATCATGGTTGTGTGAGAGTGTAATCTACCATCATGGTTGTGTGAGAGTGTAATGTACCATCATGGTTGTGTGAGAGTGTAATGTACCACCATGGTTGTGTGAGAGTGTAATGTACCACCATGGTTGTGTGAGAGTGTAATGTACCACCATGGTTGTGTGAGAGTGTAATGTACCACCATGGTTGTGTGAGAGTGTAATGTACCATCATGGTTGTGTGAGAGTGAAAATGTACCATCATGGTTGTGTGAGAGTGTGTAATGTACCATCATGGTTGTGTGAGAGTGTAATGTACCACCATGGTTGTGTGAGAGTGTAATGTACCATCATGGTTGTGTGAGAGTGTAATGTACCATCATGGTTGTGTGAGAGTGTAATGTTCCACCATGGTTGTGTGAGAGGGGTAATGTACCACCATGGTTGTGTGAGAGTGTAATGTACCACCATGGTTGTGTGAGAGTGTAATGTACCACCATGGTTGTGTGAGAGTGTAATGTACCACCATGGTTGTGTGAGAGTGTAATGTACCACCATGGTTGTGTGAGAGTGTAATGTACCACCATGGTTGTGTGAGAGTGTAATGTTCCACCATGGTTGTGTGAGAGTGTAATGTTCCACCATGGTTGTGTGAGAGTGTAATGTACCACCATGGTTGTGTGAGAGTGTAATGTACCACCATGGTTGTGTGAGAGTGTAATGTACCACCATGGTTGTGTGAGAGTGTAATGTACCACCATGGTTGTGTGAGAGTGTAATGTACCACCATGGTTGTGTGAGAGTGTAATGTCAGGAAAGGGGCCTCTACCTGACATCAATTAGTCAATCACCTCGTCAGTGGCCTGGTGGCAAAAGCTCTCGCTTCACACGGTATGGGTTCGGATTCGATTCTTTGCAAGGGTAGAAACAGTGGGTGTGTTTCCGTACATCGGTTGTCTATGTTCACCCATCAGTATTAATAGGTACCTGGATGTTAGTCGACTGGTGTGGGTCGCATTCTGGGACAGAATTGACCTAATTTTCCCGAAATGCTCTGCATAACAAGAGGCTTTCTATATAGTAGTATGTCATTGATGTCAGGTAGGCCTGTATACCTTGTACATGTACTTGTAGGAATAAATATATTATTTTTTATTATTTATTAACACATCGGCCGTCTCCCACCAAGGCAGGGTGGCCTGTAAAAGAAAAACTTTGATCATCATCTTTCACTCCATCACTGTCTTGCCAGAGGCGGGCTTACACTACAGTTACAAAACTGCAACATTAACACCCCTCCTTCAGAGTGCAGACACTGTACTTCCCATCTCCTGGTTTCCCTGAATCTCTTCATAAATGTTACCATGCTCATACTCCAACAGCAC
Source organism: Cherax quadricarinatus (assembly GCF_026875155.1). NCBI lineage: Eukaryota > Metazoa > Arthropoda > Malacostraca > Decapoda > Parastacidae > Cherax > Cherax quadricarinatus. The sequence continues at coordinate 47,667,149 of NC_069421.1, forward strand.
GTCAGGATATTATTTTTGCATTATTATATTAGCTTGTGCACGTCGGAACCCTCTTTCTATAGTGCTGTTATTACTAAGTATACTGGACACTGACTATGTATCGATCAGAAGTTCTTGATGACACCTGGTGCCCCTTTCTTTACCAGGAAAAAATATCCAGCATACTCACTGATAGAGTGTAAGGTTGACCACGAGGATTCTTGCCACGCATGGGAGACATACTTAACCAGCTCTGGGATTGACTCTCATTAATCTTGAACCAATACTGCTGTGTTTACATTAGATCCCGACCTACCTTGCACAAGATTATGGATTGCAATCATTTGAACAAGGTGCGAAAATGGACTTATGAGCCTCAGGTCCCGTCCTCCTGAGGGATCCGAGTAGGGGAACTAGTGCAAGACACCTATTCACTTCTGTGTTGCTAAATTCTTATGAACGACATTCCCTTATTACTAACACAGGTTTTGTCTTAAGGCTTACATAGCTGGTTGTAGCAAGATTACCAATGTAGAAATGAAGAATGAACAAAAGTCAGCAGTGAGTAAGTACCTATGTATATTTCCTTCACCAAACAGCATGTAAGTATATGTACATTATATACGAAGAGAAATTTGTGAACAAGAGACACCGTGAGAACTGTGAGTCTGACAATGTTGATTCACGAATGTCCAACATTGTTTCACAACATTGCCGAGCTTCCTTGTGACTGGCCATGATGAACCAAGGTACTAGCATAACAAGGGTTCACTGGTTCACTGGTTGGGCAGGCTAGCCTATGTGGGTGTATGACATATGCTGAATAATATATAACGTACTCTGAGTATGCCACACTCCCATCCCAAAAGGGCTCTAATAACATTACTCAATGGGTTGTTTGTCACAATGGTAAAAATTACTAATGGAACCTCCTTTCCTCTCAATCATCCAACTCCGTAGGTAGTGCTCAACCCATAGGGACTTTAAAGTCAGACACGACGTTAGAGACAACAGATAGTAGTGCTAGCGTAAGGTCAAGACACTTGCAAACGGGAGTAAAGTGTCTCCTCACTTTTTGGCCAGACTTACTCAAATTTTATTTTATTGCCATAAGGATAAAGAAAGAGTTTACTACCCATTTTTTTCTAAGAGAAAAACATCCTAACAAATCAAGCACGGGAGAGGGTATCTGCTGTAATATTGTTATCTTTGCCAGCAATGTACCTAACAGAGATATTATAGGGTTGTGGACACAATACCCAGCGCATGAGATGGGTGCTCTTGTTCCTCATGGAACTGAGGTAGGTCAGAGGATTGTGGTTACTGAAGACGGTAACCACATGGGATGCACTGGACAATAACATGTCGAAATGTTCCAGTGCAAATACCAGGGCCAGGGCTTCCTTCTCAGTAGTGGAGTAAGCCCGCTGATTGGCTTGGTATTTTGCTGAATAATAAGCCACGGGCTGCAGACGTCGCTCACCAGATGCTTGGGATAACACAGTCCCTCTCCAGATTCACATGCATCAACCTGTAAGATAAATGACCTTGAAAATTTTTGGATCAACAGTATGGGAGCAGCTTATAAGAGATATCTGACACTGTCAAAAACTCTTGACAACTAGGATTACAAAAATATTTGGTCTTTGGGCTGGTAAGAGAAGCTAGGGGCTACCACATCTGCAGAATTTCTGCAAAAACTTCGATAAAATCGTATCATTCCTCAGAATCCTTGCAGAGACTTCTTATCTTGAGGAACGGGATAATATTGAATGGCCAAGACTTTTGCAAATTTAGGAGCCATTTTGCCACTACCTGCTTCATGACCTAAGAAAGTTATAATAGATGGGTCAAAAGATGATTTACTAAGGTTTACAGTTAGTTTGAATTTGGTGGCCTGTGGCCTGGTGGCAAAGCACTCACTTCACACTCTGAGGGCCCGGGTTCAGTTCTCGGCAAGAGTGGAAATATTGGATATATTTCCTTACAACGGTTGTCTATGTTCACCCATCAGTAATAATGGGTATTTGGGTGTTAGTCGACTGGTGTGGGTCGCATCCAGGGACAAAATTGACCTAATTTGCCCGAAATACTCTGCACAACAAGTGGCTTTCTATATAGTAGTATGTCATTGATGTCAGGTCAGCGAGAGATGAAGATATGTATTTATTTATTTATTAATTGCTTTGAATGTCCTGAACTTCTCGAAGAGGTATTTAAGATGGGACACATGTTGATCCCACGTATCAGAAACTGCAACTATATCGTCCACGTAGGCTGCCGTGCCTTCAAGTCGTTTAATAGCCTTATGGATCAATTTTTGGAATGAGGCAGGCGAGTTCCTCATTCCTTAGGCGGTCACAGTATATTGACAGTGACCTCCTGGAATTACGAAGGCAGAATTCTTCGATTTATCTGTTAAAAGTACCTGATAGTATCAAAGAGATCTAGTTTAGAAAAAGGGCATTACCCACAAAGTCCAACATTTCGTCCATATGAAGAAGAGGGTAAGCATCCGGTACCATGACCACATTCACATTGTAGTCAGTACACATTCGGAATCCTCCATCAGGTTTCTTAACAAGGATGCACGGCGAAGCTCACGGGCAGGACGATTCCTCTTCTAATCCATACTCTGACTAATGCATCTTCCTGCTGAAGTAGCCTCTGTTTTTCAGAATTTGCTCTGTAGGGAGAATGTTTAATAGGTTTAGCAGTTCGTATTTCCACATCGTGATAACCCAAGTTGCACATTTAATGGAACATCTGAAAATATGTCGAGAAAGGTTTGCAGAAGAGTAGCTATTGTTATTAATTAGTCTTCTGTAATTCCCTACATTATAGGACGAGGATCCTGGAGGATCCGGAATCGTGTACAGAAAATCAGGGTCATCAACAGGATCAGGGACAGAGAACAAAGCCATTACTGGGACCTTAGGTGATTCAAAGAATAGTTTAAACTGATTAATGTGGTAGACCTTACCCAAGTTGGGTTTAGCCAGAGGCGCTACCAAGTAATTTAGAGCCGAATACGTTTTTTTACCACTTGTGTTGTTCCAATAAACCTCGCAGACACAGCTTCCTGGACCAGTACCTTGTCTCCTGGGTTAAAGAAGCGAAATTTAGAAATTTTGCCATACCTCTGTTTTATGTTGCTTTAAGCGAATTTTAGGTTGGCCTTCGCCAGCTGACGTGCCACTTACATTCTTGATGTAGGATCGTAAGGCGTATTGCAGGCGTCTGCTCTCAACCATCTTTCCTTGAGCACGTATAATGAACCTCTTACATTATGCCCAAAAATCAGCTCAAGAGGACTGTACCCAGTTGATTTCTGCACAGTTTCTCTCATTGCAAACAGCAACAGAGGCAGCGATTCATCCCAGTCTGTAGGAAAATACATGCAATACATATGCATCATATGTATTGGTGAAACCTTTCTAAATGGCCTTGAAACCGAGGATGAGAGGCTATGGCTTCTCTGAATGCTTTTGCTGTGAAATTAGTGATCTGATCACTTTAGATATATCGTGGAATGCCAGATTGTGAAATAAACTTAATTAGGGCTTTAAGAATGGCCTTAGTATTACTAGTACGCATATTTACTGCTTCAGGATACGTAGTAGTTTTGTCAAAAATGGTAAATATATACTGGTTATCTGACTTGGCCTTAGGTAAGGGTCCCAAATTATCGACAATTTGGCTCGCATATGGTTCTCTTTCAGCGGGTTTAACGTAGTATCCTGATTTCCCCACTTTCTAACATTCACGACAGTATCGCATGTAATTCCGCACCTTTCGTTAAATACATGAACAGGAAAAAATGATGCAGTATTTTATGGAGTTTTAGGTGCACCTAAATGTCGTACTAAGAACGAATTCTGAGCAACTTTCAAGAGGTGAGGTTTGAATTTCTTTGGTACTACAAGTCTATCCGATTTTAACCCCCTGTCCTTCCCCACGTTTTTCCATGTAGCCAGACTAAACAGCAAGTGTTTTTTCAGGACATATTTAACCTGGTGACTCAAGTTGGATTTAACACTGACACTTTAAGAGAGGATGCTAGAGAGGAGTCCCGTTGTTGCTCTTCTCGAAAGAACGATCCCTCGGGCACTGAAACAGTAGCGTCTGACAATCCTGAGACCCCACAATAGGAAGGCTTGATCAGGGACATTTCATTAGATTTACTAGAGCCTGGCCAATTTTCCTCGTAAAATATATTGTATAGTCCTAGATCGCAGTGCTCCAAGGTAAGGTCAACATACTCTTAACACATAAATAACAAAAGGCACAATACCGTGACTGGAACGATACACAAATAACCCGCACATAAAAGAGAGAAGCTTACGACGACGTTTCGGTCCGACTTGGACCATTGACAAAGTCACTTTGTCAATGGTCCAAGTCGGACCGAAACGTCGTCGTAAGCTTCTCTCTTTTATGTGCGGGTTATTTGTGTACTCTTAAGACTTTCCTTTTTACATTGCCCGCGTTATGGCCGACATCGGAGAAGATGCTTCTGTTGCTACAATGGGCTCGGAAAAGCATCTAGAATTTACACCATTGCTGCTTAGCAACAAGAAACCATCTTTCATGGGGAACCCCCGAGACTTACGTAAAGTCAAATACCCAGTGTAATACTGGCTTTTAATAAAAATTCTGTGAAAAGGAACAGAAAACACTGCTCCGCTTTAAGGTTGCAACAACACTGAGGGGTTTAAGGAGGTCTCCTCAGAAATTAGAAAGTTCTCCCTCTTGTAAGAGGGAGCAATAAGCCCCGGTATCCCTGAAGATGGATACTTCAGTGGGACATCCCTGCTCCTTAAAGAAGATTTGACTATAAAAAGGTACCATACAGGTATTTATATCCTGCTGATACGTTTCAGCGGGAAGCATTTGGGACTGACCCAACTGACACTTGCTTAGTTATGATCAAGCTGTATGAACCAGTGATGCCCAATGCTCGAATGGCCATTGCAAAGCTCGAGGCTGATTTTTTGAAAGATTCGAGAAACTACTCAGGCTCAGAACTGGAAAAGCGAGGTACTAGCGACACAGATTTCTGGACACTGAAATTGTCATCTATAGTACTGTGAAACTGTCTTCTTTTTTCTATCAAATTCCTCTTTAGTAACGGCAAGATGCTGCTTGATGTGCTCAAGATTGAGTCCAGCCAACTCAAGCTCTAACGAAGCTGACCCACCCCGAGACAACCATAATTCACCACCTGTTTCCACTAGTGGAGAGTTGCCCTGTTGTTCCGGAGTTTCACTTCCCCCGTTATGACTAACCAGTCGTAGTCATGAGTGGTGATTTACCCTCTCACCAGGTAAACTCTCAGGTTGGAATTCTGTTTCACCAGTCAAACCTTAATTTGTTGCACATACACTCACGAAGTTGTGCCGCAGCAACACTTCGTTGATACTCTATACAACTGGAACAAGCAACATACCAGCAACACTGTACAGATAGTCTGGGCAAGTTTTGCAGGATATACACAGTCACCAACCGTCTAACAAGCGTCGGTGGCATAATTCAACAGCACTATAACAAAACGTTAATCTTGCAATACGCTCAACGTAAAACTAAGCAATAGCAGGCAACGACTTGGCAGGTTTGCAAGGCAACACGGCAGCCAGGCTCGTGGAGGCTAACTTCATGATAAACTCAACATATTACATACACAAGAAAGTTCAAAATCATACACATGCAATAATACACATAAAACAATACATGTACAATAATACACATAAAACAATACATGTACAATAATACACATAAAACAATACATGTACAATAATACACATAAAACAATACATGTACAATAATACACATAAAACAATACATGTACAATAATACACATAAAACAATACATGTATAATAATACACATAAAACAATACATGTACAATAATACACATAAAACAATACATGTACAATAATACACATAAAACAATACATGTACAATAATACACATAAAACAATACATGTACAATAATACACATAAAACAATACATGTACAATAATACACATAAAACAATACATGTACAATAATACACATAAAACAATACATGTACAATAATACACATAAAACAATACATGTACAATAATACACATAAAACAATACATGTACAATAATACACATAAAACAATACATGTACAATAATACACATAAAACAATACATGTACAATAATACACATAAAACAATACATGTACAATAATACACATAAAACAATACATATACAATAATACACATAAAACAATACATGTACAATAATACACATAAAACAATACATGTACAATAATACACATAAAACAATACATGTACAATAATACACATAAAACAATACATGTACAATAATACACATACTGAATGCACATACAGTAATACATACAATAATACACCTGCAATAATACAAATGTAATAATACACATACAATATTACACATGGCATGATTCACCCTGTCAGTCATACCATGGTATCATTCACCCAGTCAGTCATACCATGGTATCATTCACCCAGTCAGTCATACCATGGTATCATTCACCAGTCAGTCATTACCATGGTATCATTCACCCAGTCAGTCATACCATGGTATCATTTACCCAGTCAGTCATACCATGGTATCATTCACCCAGTCAGTCATACCATGGTATCATTCACCCAGTCAGTCATACCATGGTATCATTCACCCTGTCAGTCATTACCATGGTATCATTCACCCTGTCAGTCATACCATGGTATCATTCACCCTGTCAGTCATACCATGGTATCATTCACCCTGTCAGTCATACCATGGTATCATTCACCCTGTCAGTCATACCATGGTATCATTCACCCTGTCAGTCATACCATGGTATCATTCACCCTGTCAGTCATACCATGGTATCATTCACCCTGTCAGTCATTACCATGGTATCATTCACCCTGTCAGTCATACCATGGTATCATTCACCCTGTCAGTCATACCATGGTATCATTCACCCTGTCAGTCATACCATGGTATCATTCACCCTGTCAGTCATACCATGGTATCATTCACCCTGTCAGTCATACCATGGTATCATTCACCCAGTCAGTCATACCATGGTAAGATTCACCCAGTCAGTCATACCATGGTAAGATTCACCCAGTCAGTCATACCATGGTATCATTCACCCAGTCAGTCATACCATGGTAAGATTCACCCAGTCAGTCATACCATGGTAAGATTCACCCAGTCAGTCATACCATGGTAAGATTCACCCAGTCAGTCATACCATGGTAAGATTCACCCAGTCAGTCATACCATGGTAAGATTCACCCAGTCAGTCATACCATGGTATCATTCACCCAGTCAGTCATACCATGGTAAGATTCACCCAGTCAGTCATACCATGGTATCATTCACCCAGTCAGTCATACCATGGTTTCATTCACCCAGTCAGTCATACAATGGTATCATTCACCCTGTCAGTCATACCATGGTATCATTCACCCTGTCAGTCATACCATGGTATCATTCACCCTGTCAGTCATACCATGGTATCATTCACCCTGTCAGTCATACCATGGTATCATTCACCCTGTCAGTCATACCATGGTATCATTCACCCTGTCAGTCATACCATGGTATCATTCACCCAGTCAGTCATACCATGGTATGATTCACCCAGTCAGTCATACCATGGTATCATTCACCCTGTCAGTCATACCATGGTATCATTCACCCAGTCAGTCATACCATGGTATCATTCACCCGGTCAGTCATACCATGGTATCATTCACCCTGTCAGTCATACCATGGTATCATTCACCCAGTCAGTCATACCATGGTATCATTCACCCTGTCAGTCATACCATGGTATCATTCACCCAGTCAGTCATACCATGGTATCATTCACCCAGTCAGTCATACCATGGTATCATTCACCCAGTCAGTCATACCATGGTATCATTCACCCAGTCAGTCATACCATGGTATCATTCACCCAGTCAGTCATACCATGGTATCATTCACCCAGTCAGTCATACCATGGTATCATTCACCCAGTCAGTCATACCATGGTATCATTCACCCAGTCAGTCATACCATGGTATCATTCACCCAGTCAGTCAAACCATGGTATCATTCACCCAGTCAGTCATACCATGGTATCATTCACCCTGTCAGTCATACCATGGTATCATTCACCCTGTCAGTCATACCATGGTATCATTCACCCAGTCAGTCATACCATGGTATCATTCACCCTGTCAGTCATACCATGGTATCATTCACCTGTCAGTCATACCATGGTATCATTCACCCAGTCAGTCATACCATGGTATCATTCACCAGTCAGTCATACCATGGTATCATTCACCCAGTCAGTCATACCATGGTATCATTCACCCAGTCAGTCATACCATGGTATCATTCACCCAGTCAGTCATACCATGGTATATTCACCCTGTCAGTCATACCATGGTATCATTCACCCAGTCAGTCATACCATGGTACCATTCACCCAGTCAGTCATACCATGGTATCATTCACCCAGTCAGTCATACCATGGTATTATTCACCCAATCAGTCATACCATGGTATCATTCACCCTGTCAGTCATACCATAGTATCATTCACCCTGTCAGTCATACCATGGTATCATTCACCAGTCAGTCATACCATGGTATCATTCACCCAGTCAGTCATACCATGGTATCATTCACCCAGTCAGTCATACCATGGTATCATTCACCCAGTCAGTCAAACCATGGTATCATTCACCCAGTCAGTCATACCATGGTATCATTCACCCTGTCAGTCATACCATGGTATCATTCACCCAGTCAGTCATACCATGGTATCATTCACCCAGTCAGTCATACCATGCTATCATTCACCCAGTCAGTCATACCATGGTATCATTCACCCAGTCAGTCATACCATGGTATCATTCACCCAGTCAGTCATACCATGGTATCATTCACCCTGTCAGTCATACCATGGTATCATTCACCCAGTCAGTCATACCATGGTACCATTCACCCAGTCAGTCATACTATGGTATCATTCACCCAGTCAGTCATACCATGGTATTATTCACCCAATGAGTCATACCATGGTATCATTCACCCTGTCAGTCATACCATAGTATCATTCACCCTGTCAGTCATACCATGGTATCATTCACCCAGTCAGTCATACCATGGTATCATTCACCCAGTCAGTCATACCATGGTATCGTTCACCCAGTCAGTCATACCATGGTATTATTCACCCAATCAGTCATACCATGGTATCATTCACCCTGTCAGTCATACCATGGTATCATTCACCCTGTCAGTCATACCATGGTATCATTCACCCAGTCAGTCATACCATGGTATCATTCACCCAGTCAGTCATACCATGGTATCATTCACCCAGTCAGTCATACCATGGTATCATTCACCCAGTCAGTCATACCATGGTATCATTCACCCAGTCAGTCATACCATGGTATCATTCATCCAGTCAGTCATACCCTAGTATCATTCACCCTGTCAGTCATACCATGGTATCATTCACCCAGTCAGTCATACCATGGTATCATTCACCCAGTCAGTCATACCATGGTATCATTCACCAGTCAGTCATACATGGTATCATTCACCCAGTCAGTCATACCATGGTATCATTCACCCAGTCAGTCAAACCATGGTATCATTCACCCAGTCAGTCATACCATGGTATCATTCACCCTGTCAGTCATACCATGGTATCATTCACCCAGTCAGTCATACCATGGTATCATTCATCCAGTCAGTCATACCATGGTATCATTCACCCAGTCAGTCATACCATGGTATCATTCACCCAGTCAGTCATACCATGGTATCATTCACCCAGTCAGTCATACCATGGTATCATTCACCCTGTCAGTCATACCATGGTATCATTTACCCAGTCAGTCATACCATGGTACCATTCACCCAGTCAGTCATACCATGGTATCATTCACCCAGTCAGTCATACCATGGTATTATTCACCCAATCAGTCATACCATGGTATCATTCACCCTGTCAGTCATACCATAGTATCATTCACCCTGTCAGTCATACCATGGTATCATTCATCCAGTCAGTCATACCATGGTATCATTCACCCAGTCACTCATACCATGGTATCGTTCACCCAGTCAGTCATACCATGGTATTATTCACCCAGTCAGTCATACCATGGTATCATTCACCCTGTCAGTCATACCATGGTATCATTCACCCTGTCAGTCATACCATGGTATCATTCACCCAGTCAGTCATACCATGGTATCATTCACCCAGTCAGTCATACCATGGTATCATTCACCCAGTCAGTCATACCATGGTATCATTCACCCAGTCAGTCATACCATGGTATCATTCACCCAGTCAGTCATACCATGGTATCATTCACCCAGTCAGTCATACCATGGTATCATTCACCCAGTCAGTCATACCCTAGTATCATTCACCCAGTCAGTCATACCATGGTATCATTCACCCAGTCAGTCATTCCATGGCATGATTCACCCAGTCAGTCATACCATGGTATCATTCACCCAGTCAGTCATACCATGGTATCATTCACCCATTCAGTCATACCATGGTATCATTCAATCAGTCAGTCATACCATGGTATCATTCACTCAGTCAGTCATACCATGGTATCATTCACCCAGTCAGTCATACCATGGTATCATTCACCCTGTCAGTCATACCATGGTATTATTCACCCTGTCAGTCATTACATGGTATCATTCACCCAGTCAGTCATACCATGGTATCATTCACCCAGTCAGTCATACCATGGTATCATTCAACCAGTCAGTCATACCATGGTATCATTTACCCAGTCAGTCATACCATGGTATCATTCACCCAGTCAGTCATACCATGGTATCATTCACCAAGTCAGTCATACCATGGTATCATTCACCCTGTCAGTCATACCATGGTATCATTCACCCATTCAGTCATACCATGGTATCATTCAATCAGTCAGTCATACCATGGTATCATTCACTCAGTCAGTCATACCATGGTATCATTCACCCAGTCAGTCATACCATGGTATCATTTACCCTGTCAGTCATACCATGGTATTATTCACCCTGTCAGTCATTACATGGTATCATTCACCCAGTCAGTCATACCATGGTATCATTCACCCAGTCAGTCATACCATGGTATCATTCAACCAGTCAGTCATACCATGGTATCATTTACCCAGTCATACCATGGTATCATTCACCCAGTCAGTCATACCCTGGTATCATTCACCAAGTCAGTCATACCATGGTATCATTCACCCTGTCAGTCATACCATGGTATTATTCACCCTGTCAGTCATTACATTGTATCATTCACCCAGTCAGTCATACCATGGTATCATTCACCCAGTCAGTCATACCATGGTATCATTCTCCCAGTCAGTCATACCATGGTATCATTCACCCAGTCAGTCATACCATGGTATCATTCACCCAGTCTGTCATACCATGGTATCATTCACCCTGTCAGTCATACCATGGTATCATTCACCCAGTCAGTCATACCATGGTATTATTCACCCAGTCAGTCATACCATGGTATCATTCACCCTGTGAGTCATACCATGGTATCATTCACCCATTCAGTCATACCATGGTATCATTCTCCCAGTCAGTCATACCATGGTATCATTCACCCAGTCAGTCATACCATGGTATCATTCACCCAGTCAGTCATACCATGGTATCATTCACCCTGTCAGTCATACCATGGTATCATTCACCCAGTCAATCATACCATGGTATCATTCACCCAGTCAGTCATACCATAATATCATTCACCCAGTCAATCATACCATGGTATCATTCACCCAGTCAGTCATACCATGGTATCATTCACCCAGTCAGTCGTACCATGGTATCATTCACCCAGTCAGTCATACCATGGTATTATTCACCCAATCAGTCATACCATTGTATCATTCACCCTGTCAGTCATACCATGGTATCATTCACCCTGTCAGTCATACCATGGTATCCTTCACCCAGTCAGTCATACCATGGTATCTTTCACCCAGTCAGTCATACCATGGTATCGTTCACCCAGTCAGTCATAGCATGGTATCATTCACCCAGTCAGTCATACCATGGTATCATTCACCCAGTCATTCATACCATGGTATCATTCACCCAGTCAGTCATACCATGGTAAGATTCACCCAGTCAGTCATACCATGGTATCATTCACCCAGTCAGTCATACCATGGTATCATTCACCCAGTCAGTCATACCATGGTATCATTCTCCCAGTCAGTCATACCTTGGAATCATTCACCCAGTCAGTCATACCATGGTATCATTCACCCAGTCAGTCATGCCTTGGTATCATTCACCCTGTCAGTCATACCATGGTATCATTCACCCAGTCAGTCATACCATGGTATTATTCACCCAATCAGTCATACCATGGTATCATTCACCCTGTCAGTCATACCATGGTATCATTCACCCTGTCAGTCATACCATGGTATCATTCACCCAATCAGTCATGCCATGGTATCATTCACCTAGTCAGTCATACCATGGTATCATTCACCCAGTCAGTCATACCATGGTATCATTCACCCAGTCAGTCATACCATGGTATCATTCACCCAGTCAGTCATACCATGGTATCATTCACCCAGTCAGTCATACCATGGTATCATTCACCCAGTCAGTCATACCATAGTATCATTCACCCAGTCAGTCATACCATGGTATCATTCACCCAGTCAGTCATTCCATGGCATGATTCACCCAGTCAGTCATACCCTGGTATCATTCACCCAGTCAGTCATGCCATGGTATCATTCACCCAGTCAGTCATACCATGGTATCATTCACCTTGTCAGTCATACCATGGTATCATTCACCCAGTCAGTCATACAATGGTATCATTCACTCAGTCAGTCATACCATGGTATCATTCACCCAGTCAGTCATACCATGGTATCATTCACACTGTCAATCATACCATGGTATCATTCACCCAGTCAGTCATACCATGGCATGATTCACGCAGTCAATCATACCATGGTATCATTCACTCAGTCATTCCATGGTATCATTCACCCAGTCAGTCATACCATGGCATCATTCACCCAGTCAGTTATACCATGGTATCATTCAACCAGTCAGTCATACCATGGTATCATTCACCCTGTCAGTCATACCATGGTATCATTCACCCATTCAGTCATACCATGGTATCATTCTCCCAGTCAGTCATACCATGGTATCATTCACCCAGTCAGTCATACCATGGTTTCATTCACCCAGTCAGTCATACCATGGTATCATTCACCCAGTCAGTCATACCATGGTATCATTCAACAGTCAGTCATACCATGGTATCATTCACCCAGTCAGTCATACCATGGTATCATTCACCCTGTCAGTCATACCATGGTATCATTCAACCAGTCAGTCATACCATGGTATCATTCACCCAGTCAGTCATACCATGGTATCATTCACCCTGTCAGTCATACCATGGTATCATTCACCCAGTCATACCATGTGTTGCTACCCCTGAATGGGTTACAATGTATATTATGTGTATATATTACATGTATATTACCTTTTCATATAATTTTATATTGCTTATATTTGCGATAATAGCTAAATCGTGAATATATTGCTTTATATTATTATTTGACTTAGTTAAAATTTGTTAGGTAGGATGTAACATATTATTATGTGCTCAGTTCAAGTCTTGATTGTCTAACTGCTGTAATTATCGCTCGTGGCTCGTTACTCTGCCGGCTTCTGTTGCTGAGCTGCAGCTGTCCACGGAGCTATCACGTGATCGAGGGAGGTGTCCTCACCTCGCCTGAAGTATTCAGTCTGGTCTAGACTCTCTTGGTGGTTAGACGTATTCCAGACAAGACGAGCCTAAATCTCCCTTATTGGCCCTTGTTGGAAGATCGTCTCTGTCTCATTATTCTTCTTAGTTCTGTAGAACTCTGTTCACAGAACTTTGTATAGACTTAGTGATTTTCGACGTTGTACTGAGGTTGTGTGTCTCATAGACACTCTGAGCAACTCAGGTCCTGAGCTGTAGCTTCTGACCTAACTTGTACCGGTATCTGTGTATCATCATAGTCGGGGATTTTCTTATGCTGAACTTAGATTCAGTATTATGGGAGTTTTGTGACTTTTGTGGAGGATCTGCTGATGGTCCCCACATAGTGTAGTTATGTTATCTCCTTGTTCCTGATTCTGTGTCGCAGTTGCTTGTTATATTGCTATTGAACTTAGCATTCTTTTTATTGTTCATGCAGACTGTTCTGATTGCCAGTTGGTCAAGAAGTTAGTTTATGAGAGAACTTTGTCAGTCACTTATTTAAGTCTAGTCGAGTCGTGAGACATAGCGAACTACTTAGAGCAAAGTAAAAGGACACAAGTGCAACTAATGTGACATTTTATTGTGGCAACGTTTCGCTCTCCAGGAGCTTTATCAAGTCATTACAAACAATACATGGACACAGAGGGTATATAAAGGCTCAGAGTGAGGTGCAGTACTAGTGAGGTACCATTTCGATGTTCACTAGTGGTAGTAGTAGTAGTAGTAGTAGTAGTGACCAACGTAATACAATATGGTAGAGCAATTAATTCGTACATGAGTAAAAGGATATAAAAGCTATTACTTGGGTAACATAAAAATAGTCACAAGCTAACACCAGAGTCGCCATCGCTTCTACCACTTCAGTAAAGGATATAACCAGGACAAAATCCAAGCACCACAAACCAGTCAATGCAGGAGTTTACACTATACCCTGTGGAGGCTGTGACAAGATTTACGTAGGTGAAACAGCAAGAAACCTCGACACCCGCCTCAATGAACACATTTACGCATGTAGGAACGATAACTTGAACAACGCCTGTGTACAACACGGAAATTCCACCAATCATCTCATGAAATTCAGAGACGCCCAATTAGTGATCAAAGAAACTAATTTCCGCAGACGCAAGTGCCTCGAATCAGCACTGATCGCTGTTTCGAATACAGTTAAACAAAACAACGGCAGCTTCACCATCTCCGAAGTCTTAGCAAGAATCCTCCGGAAAACAGTAAACCCTGCCATCACATAGTCTCTCCTGTTATACTACACAAAGCACATTACAGATAGTGAACACTGAAACAAGCTGCCTCTTTCCAGTCTATATTTGTCCAACCTATTTTTATGTTACCCAAGTAATAGCTTTTATATCCTTTTACTCATGTACGAATTAATTGCTCTACCATATTGTATTACTTTTGTCACTACTACTACTACTACTACCACCACTAGTGAACATCTGAATGTTACCTCACTAGTATTGCACCTCACTCTGAGCCTTTATATACCCTCTGTGTCCATGTATTGTTTGTAATGGCTTGATAAAGCTCCTGGAGAGCGAAACGTTGCCACAATAAAATGTCACATTAGTTGCACTTGTGTCCTTTTACTTTACATATTGTCGGTAATTCTACCAACTTTATTACTTAGAGCACTTACACACATACACAAACTTGTACATATTTGTAATATCTTATTAAATGTTAATGTACCAGACGGTACTTAAGAATTATAAATGTGATATGTGCTTTCAGCACAATAATACTGTACGCGAGAGAAGTGATTAATATTATTTTGATTACTGTGATTAATTTAATTTAATGTAATTTGATATACGCCTAGACAACTTAATTAATAAATTTATTAAATTTTAATTTCTCTAGTTAGTAGCCTACCAGTTGTAATCCTGAAGCACTATTGAATCATACTGAATTCTAATGGATAATTGGACAAGGATACTGACTACTTGTTACGAAAACCCAGTAACAGGCTGGATGCTGGAAGGGCAGTCCTTTCTAGTATTCACTGGAGATCTCTAAGCTTTTAGAATCGCGATTTTTGTAACACCATGGTATCATTCACCCAGTCGTACCATGGTATCATTCACCCAGCCTTCCTCTTGTTAAAAAAAAAGGCTTTTGTTGAGAATCAAGTGAAAATAATGAAGGGTGACCACGACACTGGGTGAGGCTGTCAGTGAGGTCAGGGACGAACATAAGATTTATTAAAGTCTCCACACAGGCGCTGTAGTCAGATCAGATCAACAGGTGCTAGAAAGCATCAGTACAACTAAACAAAAACTGATGATCCTTGAAGCTGAAATGAATGTTACAAAAACAATAGACCTCGATTATGTTTCTTCAATGGTGCCGAAACAATGACCGGATCCACTAAGTGACCCGACAGCAAAGGAAAAAAAGTATCTCTTTAATCAAGACTATTACCTGAAAACTGGAAAAAATATATATATGTTGTCCTTGTGTATTATAATAGAAACAAAGTCACTGACAAGTACCTTTGACAACCTTACTAGCGAAAGTTCTGGAGAAGATAGTAAGGAAGAAGTTACATATTATAACCTCTGAATCGGGTAAGATTCCATACTAAAAACCAGCACGAATTTCTCGGTGGTAAATCCTTTCTCATAGATTTATTGTATATCTATAACAGAATCACAGACATAAAACAAGAAATATATGATACAGTGCCCCCCCCTAGAGAATACTCCAGATATTAGAGGAACTGGCTCTAGGGAATCCGGAACTACCGTATAACAGAAAACAGAACGTAACAGTAAGAAATGAGACATCAGAATTGGAAAAAAGTAACTAAGTGGGATTTTGCAAGGAGCAGTTACGACCGCTACTTCTCCGAATATACGAGAACGACCCAACAGAGACGATAAAAAACAGGAGAGGATAGATGTAAGCTTCAGGTGGATCTCACAAGATAACAGATGAAGTCAAACAAGTGACTTCTAGAGTTGAATCCGATCATGTGTTAGGTAATTCAAGTTAGAAAACGTGAGGGTAGACAGGGCACAGATTACACGTGTAGACGGAAACTTCGAATATCAGAGTGAAAAGATTCTAGGAGTGAATATAATATCAAACATTTATCCAGAAATACATATATACCGCATAACGTCAGCAGGATAGGCAACATTAACAAACCTCAGAATATTATCCATGAACATGTTTTAAAAACCTTCAGAACTGCAAATGTGCGTATTTTAAGGTAATCATTAAGAAAAACGTCCTAAAGCATGGAACCCACATTCAATAAAGGGCACATGAAAAAACCAAAAGGGTTTTCGGAACCAAGGTGGTTTCAGAATGAGGGGACCCCAGGATAAGGAGAGGTTTAAGGAACTAAAAACGGCGCCCTGGGCGGACCCGAACATGGGAAACATTCCTTAGATATACAAAATTTTTAAAAGGGAAATGTTGGGGCAGATGAAAAAATAAAATTTTTTTGACTATAAAAAACCCCCGATACATGAGTTTACAGGGGGAAAGTTTGAAAACACGATAAAATCTAGGGGTACCTACCAACACCCTCCTGGAGTCTTTTCCCAGAGTCAGCCCTCCGGGGGCCATCCTTGAAAAAAAGAGACTCAATACACACAAAAGGAATAATATAAAACCTCAACAGGCCAGCAGTAGTGATGCCAAAAAAAGTGGTTTAGGAGGCGAAAAGGGGACGGGATTTTCCCAAACCCCCCTTTCAAAGACACAAAAGGGCATACCCCCAATTTGTTGGTGTGTTGTAGGTGTGGGTGGGGTGTGTGTGTGGTGCGTGTGGGGGGGTGTGTGTAGGGGCTACAGGGATAAAAGGGGAAACAAAAAACCTGGGGGAAACAGCTAAAAAAAAAACGTGGCTAAAGTGAGGGAGAGGGGCAAGGGGGAAGGGGAAAGAGAGAAAAAAAAAAAAAATTTTAAAATGTTTAAAAATTAAAAGGCCCAAAGGGGAAGGGAGATGAAAAGAACGGGGAAAAACTTTTTACAAAAAACATAGAGTAAAAAGGGCGAAAAAAGAGCGAAGGTCAAAGATTGGAAGATAGATGACGATCAAGATAGAAACAACAAAATTGGGTAATAATTAAATGAAATATACAATATATATTTTATTATAAATATTTTATATAAATATATATATATATAATTTATAATTTATAATATATAAAAATATATATAATATTTATATTATAAAAATGAAAATTGGGGGAGGGTTTTGGCAAGAGGCGTGGGGGTTAAAAGATAAAAAATTTCACACAAATTTGGGAGTTGTCACAGTTGCTCTTTGCTGATGACCCCTGTGTCTTGGGGTTCTAAAGAGAAGTTGCAGAAAATTGGTGGTTTGTTTTTCTAGGGTATGAAAAAGAAGAAAATTTAAAAAAGGGGAATACAGGAAAGAGAAAGGTTTTATAAGATAACAAAAAGATTAGGTAATGAAAGATTGGATATCAATTGGAGGGAGAGAGAAATGGAGGGGGTTGAATTATTCAGTTTTTGGTGGGAGTGGATGTGTGGGGGAATGGGGGTTTTATGAAAGTTTGAGGGGGAATCTTAAAAATTGCTGGGGGGAAAAGGGGGGGGGAAGTGGTTGGGGATTTTAAAGGGGAGCCCTGGGGTAGGACAAAGAACTTTTTTCTTTGGAGGCAAAGGGGGGGGGAAAGTATGAGAGTTTAAGTTTTACCCAACGCTCTTATAGGGGTGTGAAGCAGGGGTGATGAATGTTGCGGCGGGAGAAGGCTGGAGGAAAGGGGTTTTGCCCAATGTCTGAGGGCTTTTGTGTGGTGTGAATATAATGAAAGAGAATTCGTAGTTTTGGAAGTTAATGAGGTGGGGGATTACCAAAACTGGGGTCCAGGGGGTTGGGGAAAGGGGTTGTTGAGGTGGTTCGGACATTTTGAGAGGGGGGAGCGAAACAGAATGATTTAAAGAGTGAACCCAAGTCTGTATTTGGAAGGAAGGGGGGGTGGGGGTCGGCCTGGGAAAAAGGGTTTTGGAGGGGGGGGGGTTTAAGGAGGTTTTGGGGTGGAGGGGCTTGGATTTCCCCGCGGGCAGCGTGAGTGTTTTTGGGATGGAGTGAATGGAGACAAAGGGTTTTTTAAAAATACTCGACGTGCGTTGGAGTGTGGCAAAGAAAACTTTTTTTAAAAGGGATTCGGGGGGAAAACCGGGCGGGCCCGGGGATATGAGCCCAATGGGAGAGGGGAAGAAACAGTGCCTCACTCTGGGATGGGGTGTTAATGTTGCATTTTAAAAAACTGTAGTTTTACACCCCCTTTTGGGCAAACAGTGAGGAGTGAATGATGGTGAAAATTTTTTTCTTTTTCGGGCCCCCCTCCCTTTTGGGGGAATGGGGGCCGGGTTTGAGTTAAAATAATAATAATAATAAAAAAAATTAATAATAATAATTAAAAAATAAAAATATGGATTTTTTATAAATATTTTAATTATATATAATATAAATATATTATTATATATTTTTTAAATTATTTTTTTTAAAATATATATTTTATATATATATATATATTATATTTATATTTTAATTTATTATTTTTATAAATTTTTTATAGGGAAAGTACCCCCTCTATAGCAAAAAATGGGGCCCCCTCACCCTCAAGAAAGACAATAAACGTACCTCGAAAAATCAAGGTTCCCCCGAAGCTTTTTAAATATTTTCTTCTCCTCCCAAACCCCCTATAATATTTATATATATTATATATATATAAAAATATATTTTTATATTTTTAATATATATATATATATATATATATATATATATATTTTTTAAATTTTAAAATTATAATATATTTTATATAAAATTAAAATTTTATATTATATATATAAAATAAAAATATATTTTTATATATATATATTTTCGGGAATTTTGTAAATTAAAAGAATTATTTGGTTTTAAAAGAAAAGGGTTTGGATGCGAAAGGGGTCATAAAAAGCGGTATGACCTGGAAAAAGAGAGGAATGCAGAGGAGGGGGAGAGAGTTTTTGGGGAAAGATGTTAATTTGAATGATAGGACCTTTAAACCCAAAGGGGAAAAGGGGAAATAATTGTGGAAAAGGGGAAACTTGAAGGGCTAAAGTAGGAAAAACTTTTAGAGGGGGGTGTGGTGGGTTTAATTTGGGGTCCCGGGTGTAAATAAATGGGACCCCTTTTAAATTGAACTTTGTATAGAAAGGGGTTTTTAGTTATAGGTAATACAAATTTTAAAAAAAAAAGGGGTTTAAATAAGTTTACCCGAAAATTTTTGAGGGCGAAATGACAGTAGTTTTTTGGGATTAGGTATTGGAATTTAAAAGACTTTTTAGTAGATTTCGGGATGTACATGTTTATAGAGGGGCCAAAGATATATCAGTTTCCCTTTCTAGTTTTTAGCTAAAAACTGAGAGTAAAAGGTAGATGGGGAAAAAAGGGGGAATAGAAGCATCCGGGGAAAAAAGAGAGGTGAAGGTTTATAAACTAAAAGGGGGGCAGTTAGGGTAAGAAAATAAAAACTTATTGGGGGATAGATGGGCTAATTTGGGGGGCATAGGGGAATGGGGTTTGAAGAGGGATGGGTAGGTTTTTAAAAAAGTATCGTTAGGTGTTCAGCAGAAGTTTTTGGTTACGGAAAGTGGGTGCGGAAAAGGGGGGGGGGGGGGGAAAAGGGAAACGATTGGTGGAATGATATGTAAAAAGAGTAGTAAGGGAGGAAAAAAATTAGCATATGAAAGTTTTTAAAAAATAAAGTGATGCAAGGAGGGAAAGTTTAAAGGAGAAAAAAAAAAAGAATTTAAAAAGAGTGGGGAAGCAATGTAAAAAAAGAGCAAATTTAGAGGTGGGTGAGATGTTATCAACAAATTTTGTTGAAAATAAAAAAAGTTTTGGAGTGAGATTAACAAAATTAAGAAAGCCTAGAGAAAAAATGGGTTTTTCAGTTAAAATTTGGAGAGGGGGGTTTTAAATTTGGGGAGTTAGGGGGGTATTGGGAAGATGGAAGGAAATTTTTTAGGAATTGTTAAAAGTTGATAAGATAGGGAAAACTGTGATTTTTGTGTATGGGCAAGGAGGAATAAAATCTTGTGGAGTGGGAAGAGGGCCCGTTGTGAGTGTGGGGGAAGTTCGTGAGGGGAGTAGGTAAAAAGAAAGGGGGTAAGGCAGCCGGGATTGAAAGGGATTTAAAAATAAAAAATGTTAAAAGCAGGTGGGGATAAAGTTTTGGAAATGGTTGGTTTCAATTATTTAAAAAATGTATGGAAGGGGTAAGGTACCAGGGTTGGGAGAGGCATGCATAGTTCCTTTTTTAAAACCCAAGGGGAAAAAAGAGAGTGCAAAATTATAGGGGGGTAAGTTTTGTTGGGGTTTTTACCCCGGGAAAGTGTAAAGGGAGAGTTTAATTGAAAGAATTTGAGTTTAAGGGCGGAGAATTTGGGTAGCAGATAAAAAGGAGGGTTTAGGGAAAAGGGGGGGGTGTGTGGACCAGGTGTTTTCAGTGAAACATATAAGTGAACAGTATTTAGATAAGGCTAAAAAAGGTCTTTGGGCATTTTTTGGGTTTTGGAAAAGGGGGTTTTGGGCAGGGTGGATAGGGGGGAATGTGGGGGATGTTGCAAGTGTTTTGGGTAGAGTTAGGTTACTGAAAAAGTGAAAAAGTTTTTAGAGGATAGTGAGGCCAATTAGAGTATGTAGGAAAGAGGGAAATTTTTTTCCCGTAAAAAAAAGGCCCTTTGAAAAAGGATGTGTGATGTCACCTGGTTGTTTTAAATATTTTTAGATGGGGTTTTAAAAGAAGTAAATGCGAGGGGCTTGGCAAGGGGCGGGAGTTAAAAAAAAAAGGGGGAATAAAACACCAAATGGGAGTTTTCACAGTGCTCTTTGCTGAAAGGGAAAAGTGCTCTTTTTGGGGGATTCTGAAGAGAAGTTGCAGAGATTGGTGGTTTAAATTTTGGTTTTGGGTGTTTCAAAAGAAGAAAATTTAAAAGGGGAATACAGGAAAAGTAAGGGGTTTTGAGGATAACAAAAAAAATTAGGTGATGAAAAAATTGAATATCAGATTGGAGGGGGAGGGGTATGGAGGGGGTTTAACGTATTCAGAATTTGGGAGTGGGAAAGTGTCAGCGGATTGGGGCTATGAAAGATGAGGTTTAATCTGAATTGATGAGGGAAAAAAAAGTGGTGGGCAATTAGGAGTTTGTGGAGACAAAGAACTTTGTCCCTTTGGGGGCAAAAAAGGGGAATGTATGAGATTTTAGTTTTACCAACGCCTTTTTATGGGTGTGAACGTGGGGTGAATGGTTTCAGCGAGGAGGGAAAGGGGGAGGCAGTGGAATTTTCATTTTGGGGCAAAAGTGTGGTGTGAATATAAAGCAGAGAATTCGTAGTTTGGAAGTTTGGGGGGAAAGGGGCGGGATTTTCCAAAAATGTTTTCCCAAAGGGGGAGGAAGGGTTGTTGAGGTTTGGGTTTGGGGCATGTAAAGAATGGAGCGAAAAGAAAGGGCTTTAAAAGTTATCAGTCTTAGGGGGAAGGGAAAGGGGGGGGTAGGGTCGGCCTAGGAAGGGGTTTGGGGGGAGGGGGGAAAGGAGGTTTTGTGGCGAGGGGTTGGACTTCCACAGGGATGCGTGGGGTGTTTGATAGGAGTGAATGGGACAAATGGTTTTTAATACTTGACGGGGTGTTGGAGTGTGAGCAAAAATAAAATTTTTGAAGGGTTTAGGGAAAAAGGGAGGCCGGGCTTGGGGTCCCCGGGAGTGGGAAAACAGTGCCTGCACCCCTTTAAGGAGGGGGGGTTAAAAGTTGCAGTTTAAAAAAATGAGTGAAAGCACCCTTCGGGAAGACGTGATGGAGTGAAAAGAAAGGTAAAGTTTTTCTTTTTTTGGGCCCCCTGCCTTGGGGGAATCGGGCCCGGGGTGGTTAAATAAAAAAAAAAATAAAATATATATATATATATATTATATTTATATATATATTTTATTTTAAAAATAAAATATATATATATATAAAATTATATATATAATATTTTATATATATAATATATATATACATATAAAAAATGTTTGTAGTATTGGTAGAAGGTTGGCAGCCCGCCCCCCACTCAGGGGGGGAACTACCGTCCTACCAAAGTGAGTGAAAAGAGGGAAGTTTTGTATTTTGTTTTACATGATGTTAGGATTGATGGTGTCTTTTTTGTCTCATAAACATGCAAGATTTCAGGTACGTCTTGCTACTTCTGCTTAGACTTGGGTCACACTACACATGTATGTACATGCTTATGTATACACACTCATCTGAGTTTTCTTAGATTTTGAAAATGTTGAGTGAGTGCGTGGGAAGTTTTGAACCAAGTGCGAGAGTACTTGTGGTTGGGGATCACAATGCTAAAGTGGGTAAAAATGTTGTGGAGGGAGGAGTAGGTAAATCTGGGGTGCCAGGGGTAAATGAAAATGGGGAGTCTTTAATTGAGCTATGTGTAGAAAGAGGTTTGGTAATAAGTAATACATATCTTATGAAAAAGAGGATAAGTATACAAGGTACGATATAAGCACGTAATGTAAGTAGTTTGTTAGATTATGTATTGGTGGATAAAAGGTTGATGGGTAGGCTTCAGGATGTACACGTTTATAGAGGGGCAACTGATATATCAGATTATTATTTATTTGTAGCTACAGTTAGAGTAAGAGGTAGATGGGACAGAAGGAAAATGGAAACAAGTAAGAGAGAGGTGAAAGTGTATAAACTAAGGGAGGAGGAAGTTAGGGTGAAATATAAGCAGAAAGGTGGGCTGGTGCAGGTATGAGCAGTGGGGAGGTTGAAGATGGTTGGAATAGTTTTAAAAATGCAGTATTAGAATGTGGGGCAGAAGTTTGTGGTTATAGGAGGGTGGGGGCAGGAGGAAAGAGGAGTGATTTGTGGAATGATGAAGTAAAGGGTGTGATAAAAGAGAAAAAGGTAGCGTATGAGAGGTTTTTACAAAGCAGAAGTGTTGTAAGAAGAATAGAGTATATGGAGAGTAAACGAAAGATGAAGAGAGTGGTGAGAGAGTGCAAAAGGAGAGCAGATGATAGAGTGGGAGAGGCACTGTCAAGAAATTTTGATGAAAATAAGAAAATTTTTTGGAGAAAAATAAGTTAAGAAAGCCTAGGGAACAAATGGATTTGTCAGTTAAAAACAGAGTAGGGGAGTTAGTAGATGGGGAGATGGAGGTATTGGGTAGATGGCGAGAATATTTTGAGGAACTTTTAAATGTCGAGGAAGAAAGGGAGGCAGTAATTTCATGCACAGGCCAGGGAGGTATACCATCTTTTAGGAGTGAAGAAGAACAGGATGTGAGTGTGGGGGAGGTGCGTGAGGCATTACGTAGAATGAAAGGGGGTAAAACAACTGGAACTGACGGGATCATGACAGAAATGTTAAAAGCAGGGGGGGACATAGTGTTGGAGTGGTTGGCATTTTTGTTTAATAAATGTATGAAAGAGGGGAAGGTACCTAGGAATTGGCAGAGAGCATGTATAGTTCCTTTATATAAAGGGAAGGGTGACAAAAGAGATTGTAAAAATTCTATAAGGAAAAGTGTACGGTAGGTTATTATTGAGAGAATTAGAGGTAAGACAGAAAGTAGGACTGCCGATGAGCAAGGAGGTTTTAGAGTGGGTAGGAGATGTGTAGATCAAGTGTTTACGTTAAAGTATATATGTGAACAGTATTTAGATATAGGTAGGAAAATTTTCATTGCATGTATGGATTTAGAAAAGGCATATGGAAGAGTGGATAGGGGAGCAATGTGGCAGATGTTGCAAGTGTATGGAAAGATTAGGTTAATCATAGAATTTATGAAGGAAAAAAGGTGAGTGGTGTGTTGAGGTATATGTGGAGGCAAAAAATGTTATCTATGGAGGCAAAGAAGGGAATGTATGAAAGTATAGTAGTACCAACACTCTTATATGGGTGTGAAGCTTGGGTTGTGAATGCAGCAGCGAGGAGACGGTTGGAGGCAGTGGAGATGTCCTGTCTAAGGGCAATGTGTGGTGTAAATATTATGCAGAAAACTCGGAGTGTGGAAATTAGGAGAAGGTGTGGAGTTAATAAAAGTATTAGTGAGAGGGCTGAAGAGGGTTTGTTGAGGTGGTTTGGTCATTTAGAGAGAATGGATCAAAGTAGAATGACATGGAGATCGAATAAATCTGTAGGGGAAGGAAGGCGGGGTACGGGTCGTCCTCGATAAGGTTGGAGAGAGGGAGTAAAGGAGGTTTTGTGGACGAGGGGCTTAGACTTCCAGCAAGCATGCGTGAGCGTGTTAGATAGGAATAAATGGAGACGAATGGTTTTTTGGACCTGGGGAGACACTGGAGTGTGAACAGTGTAATATTTAGTGAATGGATTCCGGGAAACCGGTTATTTTTATATAGCCGGACTTGAGTCCTGGAAATGGGAAGTACAATGACTGCACTCTAAAGGAGGAGTTTGGGATATTGGCAGTTTGGAGGGAATTCTAAACTATTGTATCTTAGCGCCTCTGCAAAGACAGTGATTATGTATAAATGATTCTGAAAGTATTTTTCTTTTATTATGGGTTTTTCTTTCTTTTCGGGTCACCTTGCCTTGGTGGGAAACGGCCGATGTGTTAAGAAAAACATCTATAGTACATAATAAGCCGAACTTACCGAATAGACCGAACTCTCATATAAACTGAACTTTTCCAAAAATGATTCTTACAGGTTGATAGATTTTTTTTTCATTACGAATGATACAAAGTATTTTTGTTTTCGATCAAACAACTTAAAAATCTAACCTAATCTAATTTAAACTAACCTAATGTTTTTAGCTAAATTGTGTTACATCACAGATCAGTTTAATTGATTTAATATTACTTACACTCAGTGATGTATATTTGTTTTCGTTATGCTCAAACAGATTCTCGCTGATTTATGGCAGAAACAAATTTTCATCCTGCTAATTCAACAAAGTGCAACCTTGCTTAACAGGCCAAACCTGGCGATTCGGCTTAAACGGCACGTCATATATATATATATATATATATATATATATATTATATATATATATATATATATATATATATATATTATTTTATAATATATATATATATATATATATATATATATATACACACACACAACACACACACACTAAGTAATCCTTCGTTTGAGAAAAGTTCACTTACTATAATTTAGGTTAACGACCCAAAAAAGGACCATCCTCCGTTTAACGACCAGCTTTGTTTCGTTTAACGACTAAATTCGTTGAATGTAAACTTTTTACAACAACTACTCTACCTACCACTGACTCAAGCAACAACCAGCCTGGCACACACACACACACACACACACACACACACACACACACACAGGTTGAGGGAAATCGGCCTGACGACACTGGAGGCCAGGAGGGTCAGGGGAGACATGATAACGACATATAAAATACTGCGCGGAATAAGCGAGGTGGACAAAGACGGGATGTTCCAGAGATGGGACACAGACACAAGAGGTCACAATTGGAAGTTGAAGACTCAGATGAATCAAAGGGATGTTAGGAAGTATTTCTTCAGTCATAGAGTAGTCAGGCCATGGAATAGCCTAGAAAGTGATGTGGTGAGGCAGGAACCATACATAGTTTTAAGGGAGGTATGATAGAGCTCATGGGACAGGGAGAGAGAGGACCTAGTAGCAATCAGCGAAGAGGCGGGGCAGGAGCTGTGGACTCGACCCCTGCAACCACAAATAGGTGAGTACAAATAGGTGAGTACACACACACACACACACACATACACACACACACATACACACACACACACCACACACACACACACACACACACACACACACCACATGCACACACACACCACACACACATACACACACACACACACACACACCACACACACACAGACACACACAACACACACACACACACACGCACACACACACACACACACACACACACACACACACACACACACACACACACATACACACACACACACACACACACACACACACACACACAGACACACACACACACACACACACACACACACACACACACACACACACACACACACGCGGTTTGAGCTCGTGTTTTGGTGGTAATTTCTGACTGTGCCATAAGGAATAGAGTGTGGGATACAGGCGTGTGCACGCATAAGAGTGCATATAATCACTTAAGCCCCGAAAAAAGGAAATATAAGTGATCACAGAAAAGAAAACAAAGGAAATAGTGACTAAGTGTTTAGTGGGGGCCGTTGGCAGGGTGAACGGTTGTGTCAGGCCTAAATAGTGTTGCCATAATAACGCAGTGGGGTATTTGAAGAATAAGTGCGACTCAAGACCAGGGAGATAAGAGATATGTATAGATGTGTCAGTAAATACAGTGAGTGAGTGAAAAAATTAGAAGAGCTAGAGACTATAGTGCATACAGGAAGTTAGTGGAAAAATTACCGAGAAGCGTCAAACGTCTTCAACTTCTGGGACAGGACAGACCCGCAACGTTACTCCACTGCCAGCCGCAAGTAATATTCACCTAGTTTGAGTTGCATGGGGTCAATAGTACCTGTCTCTAGCTGGAATTGGGGGTCACTCTCCTCGAACTATCAGAATTAGAATAAGCAGCATTTACTGGCATTTAATAGAATTTAGAGGTAGCGGCATACAGGCGAAGCCTAGTGTATTTATTTTTTAACGTAATTTTAAATGCATAAGACTACAGTGGGAACCAAGAGATCGGGTACATATGCAATACATATGAAGTACATACGTGGGAAATAAGGACTGTTTACATAAACATATGCACACACACTAGGTGAGAACAGGCTCTGCTGTTAGGCACTTGAATAGCTGTAGCATGCACACACACACACACACACACACACACACACACACACACACACACACACACACACACACACACACACACATGCACACACACACACACACACACACACACACACACACACACACACACACACATACAGGATTTCACACCTTCCTGTGAAGTGACCCTCTAACCCTTCCTTTCCCCCCCGTCTCTCTCCCTCTCCTCTCCTCCTCTCTCTTCCTCTCTCTCTCTCTCTCTCTCTCTCTCTCTCTCTCTCTCTCTCTCTCTCTCTCTCTCTCTCTCTCTCTCTCTCTCTCTCTCCCCTTTCTCTCATCCTCTCTCTCTTCCTCTCTCTCTTCCTCTCTCTCTTCCTCTCACTCTTCCTCTCACTCTTTCTCTCTCTCTTCCTCTCTCTTCCTCTCTCTCTCTCCCTCTCCCCTCTCTCTCTCTCTTCCTCTCTTCCTCTCTTACTCTCTCTCTCTCTTTCCTCTCTCTCTCTTCCTCTTCTTTTTCTCTCTCTCTCTCTCTCTCTCCTCTCTCTCTCTCTTCTCTCTCTCTTCCTTGTCACTCCCCCTCTCTCTCTCTTACCTTTTCCCTCTCTCTCACTTTCTCCCCCTTTTCCCTTCTTTTCCCCTCTCTCCTTCTACCCTCCCCTTCTCTCTCTTTCTCCCTCTCTCTCACTCTCTTCCCTTTTTCTTTTTCTCTTTCTCTCTCTCTTTCACTAAAAAAAAAATGGTTGGGACTCGCAGGAATCAGGGATCAGATGACAATGGTACTGGTAGGGAGGAATGGATGGAGGAGCAGTGGAAAAGGATAGAGCAAGAATTGGAGAGAAAATTAGGAGAGCTTTCTGAAAAAATGGAGAAAGAGCTCTCTGTGAAATGGGAAAAGAGGTTGGAGAAGCAGACGAAGAATTGGGAGGCACAAGTCGAAACTGCAGTAGCCAGGGTAAAGGTCCTAGAATTTGAGGTAAACAGGCTGAAGCAAGTCTCAGGGGTAGTGACCAGAGAAGACACACCATACGAAGCTGAGAGGCTGAAAAGGAAGGAAGGAGATATGAATTATGCTAAGGTCATATCAGCCTGCAAAGGAGCGCCAGGGAGCGGAAGGGAAGAGCAGATGGGTGCAGATGGAGAGGGAGATAGGTCGAATGCTGAGGCACAACCATGCTACCAAGAGCCACTGGAAAAATCAAGGGAGAAAATGACCACATACAGACAGGAATCAGAGTCACAGAGGGAGAGGCAATGGGAGGAGGAAAGGGCAAAATCAGTGTTTATCCATGGGCTTCGGGAGAGAGAGGAAAGGACACACACTGAAAGACGGCAGGAAGAAAGAAAAGAGATTGAGAAAATCATCACGGAAATAGGGGGAGAAGACATGGACGAGATTGTAAATTTTCAGAGAATAGGGGGGTATTTGAAGGGGAGAAACCGAATGATCAAGCTGATTCTCAGGACAGAAACAGTGCGGAACAGGATCCTCCAAGAGAAACCACGGTTGAAAAGCTCGGAAGAGTACAAGAAGGTGTTCCTAGACAGAGACATAACACAAACAGAAAGACAGCAGCTGAGGGAGAGGACAAAAAAGCGAAAGGAGCTAGGAAAGGAGACAAGGACGGAACCAGCAGAGGTCAGTCAGAGCAGAACAGAGCAGCAAGGGCAAGCACACACACAACTATCCTCAGAACCCCACAACCTATCACACCATCCCAACACACAATACAATCCATACACACAGCTTCCACCCAACCCCCAACCATAGAATCCCACAGTATGCTACCAGGTCTCCCACCCCCACAGGCCCCCCAAACCACAGTGTTGGAAAGGAAACTGAAGGTATGGTACACAAACACTGATGGAATAACAAACAAGTGGGAGGAGTGGCACGAAAGAGACAAAGAGGCATCACCAGACATCATAGCGATCACAGAAACCAAGCTTACAGGTATGATAACAGATGCCATCTTTCCAACGGGATACCGGATCCTGAGGAAAGACAGAAGGAACAGGGCGGGTGGAGGAGTGGCTTTGCTGATCAAACACAGATGGAATTTTGATGAGCTGGAGAGAGGAGACAGCGGAGAAGAAAGTGATTGCATAGCGGGAACGCTTCACTCTGGAGGTCCCAAGGTGATAATTGCAGTGATGTATAACCCACCACAGAGCAGCAGGAGGCCAAGGCAAGAGTTTGACGAGAGCAATAGAGCGATGGTTGACACACTGGCTGCAGTGGCCAGAAGAGCTCATACAAGCAGGGCAAAGCTCCTGATCATGGGCGACTTTAACCACAAGGAGATCGAATGGGAGAACTTGGAGCCACATGGGGGCCAAGATACATGGAGGGCTAAGATGATGGAGGTGGTACTGGAAAACTTCATGTACCAACACGTAAGGGACACTACAAGAGAGAGAGGACAGGATGAACCAGCAAGACTGGACTTAGTATTCACCTTGAGTAGAGCAGATATTGAGGACATCACATATGAAAGACCCCTTGGGGCCAGCGATCATGTGGTTTTGAGCTTCGAATACACAGTAGAGCTTCAAGTGGAGGGGGAAGCAGGAAGGCCAGGACAAATGAAACCAAACTACAGGAAAGGGGACTACAAGGAATGAGGAACTTCTGAATGAGGTTCAGTGGGACAGAGAACTGGCAGGGAAGCCAGTTAATGAGATGATGGAATATGTAGCAAAAAATGTGCAAGGATGCTGAGGAGAGGTTTGTACCCAAGGGTAACAGGAATAATGAAAAAGCCAGGATGAGCCCATGGTTCACCCAAAGATGCAAGGAGCAAAAACCAAGTGTGCTAGGGAATGGAATAAATATAGAAGGCAAAGGACCAGGAAGAATAAGGAGAGCAGTCGTAGAGCCAGAAACGAATATGCACAGATAAGAAGGGAGGCCCAACGTCAATATGAAAACGACATAGCAGCAAAAGCCAAATCTGACCCGAAGCTGTTATACAGCCACATCAGGAAGAAAACAACCATCAAAGACCAGGTAATCAGGCTAAGGAAGGAAAGAGGAGAGACAACAAGAAATGACAGTGAAGTATGTGAGGAACTCAACAAGAGATTCAAAGAAGTGTTCACAGAGGAGACAGAAGGGGCTCCAGAAAGACGGAGAGGTGGGGCACACCACCATGTGCTGGACACAGTACACAAAACCGAGGAAGAAGTGAAGAGGCTTCTGAGTGAGCTAGATACCTCAAAGGCAATGGGGCCAGATAACATCTCTCCATGGGTCCTGAGAGAGGGAGCAGAGGCGCTATGTGTACCCCTAACAACAATATTCAATACATCTATCGAAACAGGGAGATTGCCTGAGGCATGGAAGACAGCAAATGTGGTCCCAATCTTTAAAAAAGGAGACAGACATACCTAGAGTTTACCTGGAGAGAGTTCCGGGGGTCAACACCCCCGCGGCCCGGTCTGTGACCAGGCCTCCTTAGGTCAGTGTCCCAGGATGGTACCCACACCAGTCGACTAACACCCAGGTACCCATTTTACTGATGAGGAACATAGACAACAGGTGGAAAGAAACACGTCCAATGTTTCTACTCTGGCTGGGAATCGAACCCAGGCCCTCACCGTGTGAAGCGAGAGCGTTAACCACCAGGCCACCAGAGCCCCAAACTACAGACCAGTGTCACTGACATGTATAGCATGCAAAATCATGGAAAAGATTGTCAGGAGAAGAATGGTGGAACATCTAAAAAGGAATGATCTCATCACCAGCTGCCAACATGGTTTCAGAGACGGGAAATCCTGTGTCACAAACCTACTGGAGTTCTATGACATGGTGACAGCAGTAAGACAAGAGAGAAAGGGGTGGGTGGATTGCATTTTCTTGGACTGCAAGAAGGCGTTTGACACAGTACCACACAAGAGATTAGTGCAAAAACTGGAGGACCAAGCAGGGATAACAGGGAAGGCACTGCAATGGATCAGGGAATACTTGTCAGGAAGACAGCAGCGAGTAATGGTACGTGGCGAGGTGTCAGAGTGGGCACCTGTGACCAGCGGGGTCCCACAGGGGTTAGTCCTAGGACCAGTGCTGTTTCTGGTATTTGTGAACGACATGACGGAAGGAATAAACTCCGAGGTGTCCCTGTTTGCAGATGACGTGAAGTTGATGAGAAGAATTCATTCGATCGAAGACCAGGCAGAAATACAAAGGGATCTGGACAGGCTGCAGACCTGGTCCAGCAACTGGCTCCTGGAGTTCAATCCCACCAAGTGCAAAGTCATGAGGATTGGGGAAGGGCAAAGAAGACCGCAGACGGAGTACAGTCTAGGGGGCCAGAGACTACAAACATCACTCAAGGAAAAAGATCTTGGGGTGAGTATAACACCACGTACATCTCCTGAAGCGCACATCAACCAAATAACTGCTGCAGCATATTTGAGCCTGGCAAAGCTCAGAACAGCATTCCGACATCTTAATAAGGAATCGTTCAGGACCCTATACACCGTGTATGGTAGGCCCATATTGGAGTATGCGGCACCAGTTTGGAACCCACACCTAGCCAAGCATGTAAAGAAACTAGAGAAAGTGCAAAGGTTTGCAACAAGACTAGTCCCAGAGTTAAGAGGTATGTCCTACGAGGAGAGGTTAAGGGAAATCAACCTGACGACACTGGAGGACAGGAGAGATAGGGAAGGACATGATAACGACTTACAAAATACTGAGAGGAATTGACAAGGTGGACAAAGACAGGATGTTCCAGAGACTAGACACAGCAACACGGGGACACAGTTGGAAGCTGAAGACACAGATGAATCAAAGGGATGTTAGGAAGTATTTCTTCAGCCACAGAGTAGTCAGGAAGTGGAATAGTTTGGGAAGCGATGTAGTGGAGGCAGGATCCATACATAGCTTTAAGCAGAGGTACGATAAAGCTCATGGTTCAGGGAGAGTGACCTAGTAGCGACCAGCGAAGAGGCGGGGCCAGGAGCTTGGACTCGACCCCTGCAACCTCAACTAGGTGAGTACACACACACACACACACACACACACACAAACACGCACATACACACGCACACACACATACACACACACACACGCACACACACACGCACACACACACACACACACACACACACACACACACACGCACACACACACACACCCCACACCACACACACGCACACACACACCACCACAACACACACCACCACAACACACAAACACGCACAACCCGCCCCAACACAACACACCACACACACCAAACACGCACAACACCACACACACACCACCAACACGAAAACCACACACACCACACACCCCACACACACACACACGCACACACACACACACCCACACACACAACCACCACACCCCACACACACCCCAACACACACACACACACACTCAACACACCAACACCACACACACACAAAACCCCACACACACCACAACACCCCCAAAACACCACACTCAAAACACCACTCACACACACAAAAACACACACACAACACACAAACACAACTCACACACCACACTCACCACACACACCACACCACACACACACACACCACCAACACACCAAAACCCAACCACAACCCCCAAACCACCACCCACACCACACACACACACACCCCACACACAACACACCCAACACACACACACACAACACACACCCCACACTACACACAACTCCCACACACACACTCACCCCAACACACACACAACACACACACACACACCACACAAACACACACCCAACACACACAAAAACCCCCCCCCACACACACACAACACACAAAACCCACCCCACACAAACACAACACCCACAACACCCCAAAAACACAACACCACACACCAACCCCACACACCACAACACACCACACCCCCAAACACACCTCACACACCACACATCACACCCCAACAACAAAACCACAAACACCCACCACACACACACCACACCCCACACACACACAAACACACACACACACCACACACCCACACACACACACACCCCAACACACACACACCGGCGGTGGGAAGCATCACTTCTGTCAACGAGGGGTGATTGTAATAATAACTGATGAAACAGGATCGGTCCGTGAGAGGGAAAATATTATGAAATATGTTGTACCTCCGTACTCCCCTCCGACGTTCCGTCGCCGCAGCAGTCCCTTTTTAAAGCAGTGTAGTAGCAACAACAGCAACAAAGTAGCGAGCAAGCACGCGGCATTGGCAGGGGAGCAACAGCTTTATGTCAGCAGCGATAGCGGTGGGGGCCCAAAACAAAAGTGGCAGTAGAACTACTGCACTGTTGCACGTAGAGGCAACTACTGTTGTCTCTTGCATTAAAAACGCGCGCATTGCTGCCGAAACTTGCAGATTGATGATGAATGAATGAGTAACAACTACTGTAGCTGTTATTCGTTGCAATGACCTGGGTAATTGAAATAAATAACGCTGTAACATGACGATGACAGGACTGTATGTAGGCACTGATAAAAAATGTTTTGCTATTCATAGTTAACTTTGTCCGGGGGTTTGGCAATATTTTAACTTCACTCTTTTAGCAAAAAAATTATTCTACATATATAGAAAGTGCGCTACATATATTTTATATATGAGCTGTCATGAAATTCCGGAACACTATACTCTACTTTTTTTGGTAATAGTTAAAAAAAGGCTTTATTTAGTAATGCATTGTTAAATAATCATTACTGTAAGACTTATATAATGATCTACTATGTATAAGCTATATCACTTCAATATTCAGATCAATAATATTAGACGTCGTTTAATGACGCTGCCACGACTGTGACTGCACAATTATTCTGTACCAGCAAATAAGTACAGTCAGGCTAAATATCAGTCAAATATTCATGGCAGGAATATCCTGTATTATTCCAGAAAACACTACGTAATATTAACTAAAACTGGAAGATGGGTTAAATGCTGATGTGATGTGCAGTGATTTCACAATGTCTTCGACAAGTACGATCATGGTGTGATAGCTTATAAAATGCATACAAAAGGAATTATTGGTACAATGTGCAAATGGAGATTTAACTTCTTAACTAACAAAACCCAGTAGATAGTGGTAAACCGAGTGAAGTCAAAGGCTTACACCGTGAAAAGCTCTGTTCCTCAAGGCACAGTACTGGCCCAAATTCTGTTTCTCATTCTTATATTTTAGCATTCTTTGCTGATGATCCTTTGCTGCTGGCACCAGAATCTCAAAGAAAGTGGCGTGCATCGAAGACAGTGAATCTTTAAGAGGATATAAATAGTCTTTCAGTGTATCTGAGAGAACAATATAATGTCCACTGAGGACAAGTTTCAGTTGTTTCTCTTTAAAAGAATGAAGAATAAACACTGAAACTGAGTACTGGATAAGCTCTAATCATTCAATAGACAGGAAGCTCCATGTACGAGACATGGAAATGATGATGCTAGAAGATCTCGCGTTCAAGGACCACAGCAATGTTGCTGTTGCTTCCGCAAAAAAAAATGTTGGATTGGATAACTTGCTTTCTCTAGGCTGGAATATTGCTGTATAATAACAGCTCCCTACAAGGCACACAAGATAGATCGCTGAGCTGGAAAACTTACAGAGAACTTTCACTGCCCGTATACACCAGCTCAAACATTTAAATACTGAGAATGTCAGAAATTCTTTCAACTGTATTCCCTGGAACGTAGGCGAGGTAGGTATTTCATAATCTACACCTGGAAAATTCAAGAAGAATTGGTCTCCAACCTGCACACCGGGATGTGAAAGCACGAGACTTGGCAGACCGAGCAAAGTACCTCCAATGAAAAACAGAGGCGCCACGAATACACTAAGAGAAAACTCATTGAGTGCAAGGGTGTCCCCTACATTTCACAGCCCCCCTTCCCCTCCCTTCCGCCCATAAGAGAAATTTCCTACAAAGCTTTGGCTGCTTCGTACACTGCATTTCATGCACCCAGCAGTATAAGCTTATTTGATCAGGCCTTGATCCACCAGGAGGCTTGCTCTGGGACCAAGCCGCGAGGGCTTTGGTCCCTGAAGCATCCTGTGGGTATCCTTTAGGGATGTATAAGACAGGTATACAATACCGACAAGATGAAAGTTAAGACACATGTGCAACATCTGGTTATCTTTATTGTAGACGTTTCGCCATCCAGTGGCTTTATCAATACAAATTCTAGGACATAATTAGAAAACAGAAGAACTATATACAGAAGATGAGGTAATCAGTCCCTCAGCCTTGGAGGTGGTGTTTACAGCACCGTGGTTGTAAATGGTGCTGTAAACATCACTTCCAAGGCTGAGGGACTGATTACCTTATCTTTTGTATATAGTTCGTCTGTTTTCTAATTATGTCCAAGAATCTGTATTGATAAAGCCACTGGATGGCGAAACGTCTACAATAATGATAACCAGATGTTGCACATGTGGCTTAACTTTCATCCTTTAGGGACATCAGCAGCCTGATGGCAGTCTGAAGCAATGGCTGCCAGAAGCAACAAGATGACAACACCTGCCCAGACCACGCCTGATTTCTCTCTGATCACATAAACCCTACCGCCACCTAGGCAGCGGCAGCTTCCAGGAGTGTTCTGCAGTGAATTACCTACCTATTTAAGTGTGAATAAAAGGCTTACGAAAGCGACAAGTTGATAAATGAGACACTTGTGCAACAATTGGATTTCGCCACGCAGTGTTGTCTTCAGTCCAGTGCAAAGAAACGTGGAAGATGAGATGGTCAGTCCATCAGTCTTGACCAAAGTTCATCATATTCGCAAAGATGTGGCTTACATACTGATGACACATGAGGTGAAGCAGTGGTAGGCGGAGTCACTAGTGAACAAAGACACTAGTGGAAGTAGGTCGTGTCTATAGTTTAGACAAGTTTTGAAAAAGTCCCTTCATCAAGATCCCAAGATGTTGCTGTGTCTGACAGGATGTGAAGAGATAGTTTACAAAACCCACAAGTTGTGTCCCATTCATCAACATTTTAGATCTGTAAACCAATTATTCACCTCCTGTCAGACACAGCAACATCTTAGGATCTTGATGAAGGGACTTTTTCAAAACTTATCTAACCTATAGATAAAATCTATTTCCATTAGTGAGTTTGTCCACTAGTGACTCCGCCTACCACTGCGTCACCTCATGTGTCATCAATATATGCGAATATGCTGCACTTTTATCAGTACTGATGGACTGAACACATCGACTCCAGGCTGAGGGACTGATAACCTCAAACTCCTCTTCATCTTCCACCATTCTTGGCATTGGACTGAAGAAGGCACTAGCTGGAGAAACGTTTCCAGAATAAAGATCCCCAAATATTACACAGGTGTCTCAATTATTAACTATTTAAATAATATATCCTTCAGTCACACTCCAAGTCTTCCATGTAAAACGTCTCACACATTAAGGGAAGGATGGATTGTACTGAAAGAGGCAACAAGGTCAACATCTTGCAAGAATTAAAGAACCAGCCATCGGGTCGCATGTTCAACTCTCTCACCTCAGTAACATAACACGTATATTATATAGCATTATACTAATACCAGCAATGCATAAAATCCTGCACAAAATATTAATTAATTTTTAGATATTAGTTAAAATCCTCCCCCGCCCCCCTCCCCATGCACAGGCTAGAAATAGTTATAATAATCTTTGCAGATGAATGGTTCAGAGAACCGACAAATTGATAAATTAGACACATGTGCAACTCTTGGGTATCTTTTTTGAGGAAACGTTTCGCCACACAGTGGCTTCATCAGTCCATACAAAGGAGAAACGTGAAGAACAGGAGGAGAATGAGGTAATCAGTCCCTCAATAAAGATACCCAAGAGTTGCACATGTGTCTAATTTATCAATAATCTTTATACTAACAATAATAATAATAAGAATAATAATTAGAAAAATATTCAGTATTAATAATGATAATTCTGATCGTAGTACACTGTTAGATGCTGACATCATGTACATGTACTCTAAACTTACACTGACATAGGACTTAAATAAGGAAACTACTGTGTATCACATCCTGACCCCAGGACAATTAGTCAAGAGTTTGCCCTGGAAATGTCCATATTTCCACATTCAGAACCAAGGATCCTTGTGTCTCACGCTTCTAGAATGCAGTGGCTTGAGTTCCTTCCTGTACAAGAGTGTTTTTCGTGTGTATATACTATGGTGAGGACAGAGGTATATTTCACTGTCTAGCACTCTTCTGCTGTGCTAAGTATCCCTTGAGTCATATAGTCCACAAAAACATGACCCATTGAGATTCCATTGGGTTATATAGTTTGTAATGCAATGTTGAGCTCCCGTATGGAGAGATGCGGGAGGGTTGTAATAATGGCCCATACAGGGACTGCTCACTCTCGAGTGATTCTACATCCCCAATATCTAGACAGTCTACATCACCTGACTGTACTGCGGTGACAACCACATACACTGTTGAAGAAAGAGTGTGTCAACGTTTAACTACATACAGTCTTATCGCTTAAGTGAAAAGTGACAAGAAAAATATGGACCAATAATATTTATTTTACATTATTGCACAATTCTCTCAAAACATGCAACATCTGGGCACTTAAGCTACGATACTGTAATAGAAAAATTATGTCCGAGACAATGCCTGGGCATGATCTGAATGCTAAACTTAAAACGCTGTAGGTATAAAACCCACCTCATAATTCTAGCATTCTTGCATTTCATGCTATAAATGAAAGTCAGGGAATTATTATCACTGACAACATTAATAATGCAATATACAAAATTATCCAAAGTTACTACCAAGGTTGAAGCCTCTTTTCCAATAGTGTGGCTTTAGCGTAGTACCGTACTAGCAAAGAGGAAGGAGAATGTCACCATCTGTCTTCTTTAGATAATAGCTCCTATTTAATTATCACTCGCAAAAAGTAAGGATTCTGAAGAATGTGAACTAAGGTGAGGAACCTCTTGAAATGCAGGAATACCCGTCTCACCAGATAAGCTTTACCTTAAAGACGTGAACTCAGTAAAGGTTGTTGCTCTCTTAGAAGCGTTGATACAAAATCTATGACAGTATCCAGCAATATCTAGAAAGAGCTCCACTTTTTCCTGTCCCTAGAAACTGGAAGCAGGAATTAGTTTCTTAGCTTCTACATGAAAAACCAGTCCAATTATGAATCCCTGTTACTGAATTTAAGCTTGCCAAAACTTACACTTCGTGAAGTTGAGAGTAAAATTTATTAAGGCTATATTCTCGAAAGGAGCACTTAGATAAGTTATTGTAGGTGCTGCTTCCAGTCCTCGCTGCACACCATCAGCGCCTCCTATCAACTGCTGTGTTATATTCTGACATGAAGAAGGCAAATACCTCATTCTGAAAGAAGTTGAAAAGCAACATGTATATGGAAGTCTTTGAGACTATAATCCTTAAAGATATCCTCCCTAGTACAGCCAGGTGGTTTAGATACGTAGACGATCTTCTGTGTCTGTGCCCTAGAGATCACGATATTGATGAGTTCCTTCCCAGACTCAGTGACTTTGTACCCTTAAATAAGTTTGCAACAGCACGAAGCAGATAACAAAATGTCTTTCCTAAATGTTCCACTCCATCGTGTTGACAGAAAATTTTAAATTTACAGTGTACAGTAAGTCAACTAATGTGTCGTCATACATTCACTATTATTCCAATCATGAATCTAGGGCTAAAAGAAGTGTTTTCCCTACAATATTTTTGAGAGATTTACGTATTTGTAGCCCAGAATATTTTGATGATGAAATTAATAAGATATTCAGCATAGCCACTGAACAGAGAAAGTGTTATTCGTAGCCAAGTAGACTTTCTACAGGATTAAACGTAGGGAAGGGCCTACCAGAAAAAATATACTAGTTTTTGCCATACTATGAGAATATGGCCAGCCTGCATGATGCATTATAAAAGCTTAATTTAAATATCGTCTTCAGGAACAGCGGGACACCGAAGCAGACGTTGATTAAGAATGTACCATCCAACATTGTTTGTGGTGTTTACAAGGACCCGAGCACATTATGCTTTCTTTCTTATTCTGAACAGACAGTTAAGCCACGTGAAACCAGATTAGGCCAACATCAGTACTCGGTAAGGACAACTTAGGAGTCATACGCAATCTTTTATCACGTTAATATTTGCAGTCATCCACAGGGGTGGACAGCAGCTCAGGTCAATGTACCCAGTGGTAACATGATTGAAAGGAACATAATTGAATCCTCTCTCATCAAACATGGTATGAATGCCACATATAAATCAAGTGATGGAATGTACAAACTCTACAGCTATTTAGTAGAGTCAATTGTACACAATATTAAGCAAATATGCTATACAAAATCATCAGGTGAGACTATACCTGTGTTAGCGCTCATTTTCTCTGGTTTCATTTGATGGATAGATTATGATAGACTGTTCTACACGTTTCGCAAGTCAAAGAGTGCGTTTTACCATCGGTAATTGTATTCCAACTTCGGTAGTGCTGTATATGGAGAATTGCACAGTATTAATAACTTTGCATAGGCCCTACATTTGAGTACAGTTGTGAAAAATCTTAAGTTAAATATTTCCATTCCCATGTGGCTCGTTCTACACATATGTACATATATATATATATATATATATATTATATATATATATTATATATATATATATATATATATATATATATAATATATATATATATATATATATATATATATACATGCTTGTGCAAAAATCCACAAAACAATAAGTAATACTAAATTAAATTTGTGAGACAAGTTGCACAAGGGCGCCAGAACACTTCTCTTGTCTCACCAACTGATATTCGTAAAAAAGTAGCACTAGGTATGAGAAAGGGAGGGGAGGGGGAGGGAGCGGAACGTTTGTCGGGGGAGGGAGGGGAACGCTTGTCGGGGGAGGGAGGGGAACGCTTTTAGTGAAAGGAGGGGATCCCTCTTCAGTGGTTGGTAAATGATGAGACGATTTTATGCTTGACCCAAAGTGTAAATGAATGTTGGTATTAGGAAAACAGGGTACCTTCAGGCTCGTCAGGAG
Source organism: Cherax quadricarinatus (assembly GCF_026875155.1). Classification (NCBI taxonomy): domain Eukaryota; kingdom Metazoa; phylum Arthropoda; class Malacostraca; order Decapoda; family Parastacidae; genus Cherax; species Cherax quadricarinatus. Next base: position 47,707,841 of record NC_069421.1, read on the forward strand.
CAGCTCCAACACCGTCTGTCATCCCAATGGTGTATCCCGTTATGACCCGCGGTACACTGTGACGACAGTGAAGCACCCTGACAGTGTTATGACCCGCGGTACACTGTGACGACAGTGAAGCACCCTGACAGTGTTATGACCCGCGGTACACTGTGACGACAGTGAAGCACCCTGACAGTGTTATGACCTGCGGTACACTGTGACGACAGTGAAGCACCCTGACAGTGTTATGACCCGCGGTGCACTGTGACGACAGTGAAGCACCCTGACAGTGTTATGACCCGCGGTACACTGTGACGACAGTGAAGCACCCTGACAGTGTTATGACCCGCGGTGCACTGTGACGACAGTGAAGCACCCTGACAGTGTTATGACCCGCGGTACACTGTGACGACAGTGAAGCACCCTGACAGTGTTATGACCCGCGGTACACTGTGAAGACAGTAAAGCACCCTGACAGTGTTATGACCCGCGGTACACTGTGACGACAGTAAAGCACCCTGACAGTGTTATGACCCGCGGTACACTGTGAAGACAGTGAAGCACCCTGACAGTGTTATGACCCGCGGTACACTGTGACGACAGTGAAGCACCCTGACAGTGTTATGACCCGCGGTACACTGTGACGACAGTGAAGCACCCTGACAGTGTTATGACCCGGTACACTGTGAAGACAGTAAAGCACCCTGACAGTGTTATGACCCGCGGTACACTGTGACGACAGTGAAGCACCCTGACAGTGTTATGACCCGCGGTACACTGTGAAGGCAGTGAAGCACCCTGACAGTGTTATGACCCGCGGTACACTGTGACGACAGTGAAGCACCCTGACAGTGTTATGACCCGCGGTACACTGTGAAGACAGTGAAGCACCCTGACAGTGTTATGACCCGCGGTACACTGTGACGACAGTGAAGCACCCTGACAGTGTTATGACCCGCGGTACACTGAGAAGACAGTAAAGCACCCTGACAGTGTTGTGGTTATAATGGCAGTGGTGGATTATACTTCCTTCCTAAGAACATTATGATGAAGGAAAGTAATTATATCGAGGTGTTAAGGGTCCACGTGCTGACATTTTGGATCCTTCACGAGTGTGATTTTTTTATGCATGATGGTGCTCTTGCCCATAAGTCAAAAACAGTGAAAAAGTTCCTCGAGGAAATAATACCAGTGTTTTGGAGTGGCCAGGCAATTCCCCTCACCTAAATCCTATCGAGAATGCCTGGAATGTGATGAAAAATTAGATTGCAAAAGATCGACCCACCAACATCATGGACCTGAAGGAGGCACTGAAGAAGCTTATGATCAACATGGACGCCTCCTTCTTCTCCACCCTCGCCACTTCGATGCCCAGGCGAGTTTAGATGATGATACAGAACAAGGGTAACATAACCAAGTACTAGTTGGAAGCTAAAAAAATAAAAGTAAACTACATGTACACACAGTAAGTTGCATTTTTTGTTATATTGTCCAAAAACCTTTAATGTATAGATTTTTCTTTCGGCCACTGGACAATATATACAAAGCTCATTTTCCAAGCAAGAGGCACAGTGAGAACTGTGGGTGACCAGACTTGAACGAAGTCTGCCAATGTTTGTTCACGATTGTCCAACATCTCTTCACAACTATATGGACTTCCATGTGATTAGCTGGTTGAACCAAGGTGCAAGCATAACAAGAGGGCGACTGCTTGTTACACTCTTAGCATCTGGTTCATTGGTCGGGAGGGGATGCCTATATGTGAGTGACATACACAGAATAAAAGAATGTAATGTAAGGTACTCTTAGCATGCTATAGTTGGTGAGACATTATATATTTAATAAAATAACATATATATATATATATATATATATATATATATATATATATATATATATATATATATATATATATATATATATATATATATATATATAATATATATATATATATATATATTTATAATAATATGAGATGAAACTTACAGAGAATTTTATTAATAATATTTTAGTGTAACATTACTGACAGAAGACTTTCCTAACAGAATACTGCACTAAAAGAATTCTCCACTCATAATACTGCACTACACAATACTACTGCACTCTGACACAATTGCACTACAACTGCACACAACACTACACTGACACAATACTACACTAACACAATACTACACTGACACAATAACATAACTATGCACTGACACAATACTACACTGACACAATACTACACTGACACAATACTACACTGACACAATACTACACTGACACAATACTACACTAACACAATACTACACTGACACAATACTACACTGACACAACACTACACTGACACAATACTACACTGACACAATACTACACTGACACAACACTACACTGACACAATACTACACTGACACAACACTACACTGACACAATACTACACTGACACAATACTACACTAACACAATACTACACTGACACAACACTACACTGACACAATATTGCACTTACGCAATATTGCACTGACACAATACTGCGCTGACAATACTGCACACACACAATACTGCACTGACACAATACTGCACTGACACAATACTGCACTGACACAATATTGCACTGCATAATAGTGTACTATAACTATGAGGAATTGAGTAAATCTTCCTATGAGGATATTAGAACCCAGGAACAATAAGCCCTGTTATCCTGGGTGTAAAGGGGAGCAAGGAGCAGAACAAACACAGCTGGATGACTCTGAATTATATTTTCCTTCACCAAGTGCGATTATAAGTATTTACAATTATGTACACTATATACAGTTGGAAATATATGTGTACCACCCGGTAAATCAAGAGGCAAAGACACAGCCAGGAGACAGAATGGACAACTGTGATCAACCAGCTCTAGAATGGAAATGACAAGGGTGGAAAGGTGAGTGGTGACCACGCCACCTCCACAATTGCCAGACCCACCTTCTCGTTGGCTGAACCTAGGTACTGATCTGACGATGGGGCCCCATCGTTCGACCCTTAGCACCCGGTTCGCTGGTTGGGGGGTAACCTTTTAATGAGGGTGTGTACATTCGCCGAATAAAGGGTACATACTCTTTGCATGCAGCACCCCTACCCCAAGAGGGCTCAGGAATAGGCTTCCACTTCCAATAGGTAGAAAGTGCCGCCATGGCACTGTATAATGGGACCGCCTTTCCTCTCAACCATCCAACTCTTAGATAGAGTTCAGCTTTATTTGCGACATAAAGCCAAACTCTAAACTTAGAGCGAGACAGCAGACAGTAGGGCTAACGCAGGTCCAAAATACCTGCGGACTGTAGCAATGTATCCCCTCACTAAAAAAAACACACCAATAAATTACATAGTATATACAAAAAAAAGGGGTGGAAAAAAAGCTTTCTTTCTACCTAAGGTTCTTAACTCATCCTAACCTAAAATATTTTATGACCTAGATAATGGGTCGGCCAGCACATTCTTTTTTGCCGGCTGTATGCATAATTTTAATTGGATAGGGCAGCAGCCTGAGACTCCATCTCTTGAGTCTCGTGTTGTAGTACTTGAGTCTCGTGTTGTGGTTCTTGAGTCTCGTATTGTGGTTCTTGAGTCTCGTGTTGTGGTTCTTGAGTCTCGTGTTGTGGTTCTTGAGTCTCGTGTTGTGGTTCTTGAGTCTCGTGTTGTGGTTCTTGAGTCTCGTGTTGTGGTTCTTGAGTCTCGTGTTGTGGTTCTTGAGTCTCGTGTTGTGGTTCTTCATTGCTTGGAGATACACCAGAGGGTTGTAGTCATTATAAACTGTGACCACCTGTGTAATCTGGCCCACGTAAACATCAAATTGCTCCACAGATAGTGCCAAAGGGAGGGCTTCTTTTTCAATTGTAAAGTAGGCCCTCTGGTGCGGCTGGTACTTGGCCGAATAGTAAGCCACAGGCTGTAACCCACCAACCCCGGCTTGCAAAAGTACTGCAAGCCGGGGAAGGCTTGATCTGGGTCTATTCACTAAATTTACGAGGCCCTGACCAGTTTTCGTCGTAAAACAAATTGGCTATTTCAAGATCAGAGTCGTCCAAGGATAGGTTAGCATTCTCCCCAGGTATCCCTTGGGATTTTGCCCAGAGTTATGGCCAACATCGGAGAAGAATTAATTATTATTGATTCGGGACACGTACTATTATTACCCAGTAATAACACGGTATCTTTCATAGGAAATCCACCAGATACACCTATAGTCAAGTATCCAGTGTAATATCTGCACTGTATTCATATTTTATGCAAGGGGACAGAAAAATTGCTCCTCCAAAAGCTTCTAACGAAACAGAGGATTGTAATGAAGTGTGTTCCGAAAGGGGAAGTACTCTCTCTCTCTTATAAGTGAGCAATATGCTCCAGTATCTTTAAAGGTTCTGACTTCAGTTTTCTTTGAGTTTTCCTGAAGGGATATTTGACTTATACAATAATAAGGGGCCATCCCTTTCTCTACTTCTTTCAGGGACATGTTACTAGGGACAGTATAAATTTTCCCTAATGGTTGGGGTTTATTTGGGCAGTGTGGGCGAATGTGGCCTGATTTATTACAATAAAAGCAGACGACAGGCCTGACCTTAGCTCCTTGTTGACGTTGTGACTGGTGCCGCTCTGGGTACTGTTGTCGGGATACACCATGTTGAGTGATTTGTTGCTCACCAGGTTGACCATAAGTTGAGTAGCGTGGAAATATAAACACATATGCAGTATAATTTGATCCTTTATTGACAACGTTTCGCCCACACAGTGGGCTTTTTCATACCATTTATTTCATACCATTTATTTTATACCATTTATTTCCATTGAGTAGCGTGGCTCACCAGGTGACTTAGTTGGCTGACATCGTCGTTCTTCTTCGGGAACTTTTCGTTGACGGCCTCGGACAAGGAGCGGTTGGTTTCAAAAGTAACAGCCAATCTGGCTGTCTCTAATGCAGTAGTCAACACATGATCCTGCAGAAAGACTCGAATCTCTGGTCCAACAGACTCCAGCAGGTTATCCACCAGTATGAGTTGGACTAACTCCCCAAAGTTGATGACCCCACTGGCATTGTACCACTTGGCAAACATTTTAGTTTGTTGCCTTACAAAGTCAACATAAGACTAACCCTATCTGTACTTGGCAGGAACACATTGATATGCACTAAGAACCGTAGATTTCACTACCCGATAGCTGCTAAATTCAGTGTCATTTAACAGTGATGTAAACTCCTGTGCCTTACCAAACAACACTGTGTGAACCAATGATGCCCAATGCTGTTCAGGTCACCCCCAAGGCTCGAGCTTGGTTTACGAAAGCTTCGAAACTCCAATTCCTCATATCAAGATTTATAGAAATTCAATTTTCATATATTTAGCGACTTTCGTAGGAAGTTAATGAAATGGGATCAATGATGTCCTTAGAGTTTCAGACTCTCAGTAGCTTAATGAGAGGAAATATTTGTACTGTTTTAGACCACATTTCTCTTTACATATTTGTAAAGAGAAATATTCAGCGTTAAGCATAAGACTCCTTATTCATTTTTTCTAAATCTATAAATGATTTTGAATCCTTCGGTATTTTGTTCACTTTCGTCATCTGATAATGATAATACCATGTTAAATGATGGTTGTGGAGATATAGAGGAATATTTCAATGGAGAAATATCAACCTTGCATTTTTTGGTAACTTACTGGAACTCGCCCAGAGATCTTGCCTCTCGTGATGGGAACATGAAATATTCATCACTACCCAACGTACAATTACTGCAGTAAAATGCTGCCTTACATATAGGTGGGGTTACTGGCTCTTCAATATAATGATCTACATTAAAATCAACCCCCTGGGAAGGAGGTTGATTTGCAGTACTGGTATCGTAATTCATTACTGTTGTATCTTTGCTTCACATCGAACAATACTTGCTGACGCTCACTTAATCCCTCTGCTCTACCCAAACCATTATCCATATTCTTATCGTCACGTTCCAGATGAGAAATGACTTCTTTTATAATCGGGATTAACGTCACATTCCATGAGTTTTATAATGCAGTTGCTGACTCATAATGTTAACACAACCTTACTTTCTGCTCCAAGACTCACACTCAGTGTTACTACACTGACACAATACTACACTGACACAATACTACACTGACACAATACTACACTGACACAATATTACAGTGACACAATACTACACTGACACAATACTACACTGACACAATACTACACTGACACAATACTACACTGACACAATACTACACTGACACAATACTACACTGACACAATACTACACTGACACAATACTACACTGACACGATATTACAGTGACAAAATATTATACTGACACAATATTACACTGACACAATACTACACTGACACAATATTACACTGACACAACACTGCACAGACACAATATTACACTGACACAATATTACACTGACACAATATTACACTGACACAATATTACTCTGACACAATACTACACTGACACAATTACACTGACACAATACAACACTGACACAATATTACACTGACACAATATTACACTGACACAACACTGCACAGACACAATATTACACTGACACAATATTACACTGACACAATATTACACTGACACAATATTACTCTGACACAATACTACACTGACATAATATTACACTGACACAATATTACACTGACACAATATTACTCTGACACAATACTACAC
>NC_069421.1:47715012-47852512 GCF_026875155.1 Cherax quadricarinatus
GGGTGCGGGATAAAGAGGAGTGATTGGTGGAATGATGAAGAAAAGGGTGTGATAAATGAGAAAAAGGTAGCTTTTGAGGTATTTACAAAGCAGAAGTGTTATAAGAAGAATAGAGTATATGGAGAGTAAAAGAAAGGTGAAGAGAGTGGTGAGAGAGTGCAAAAGGAGAGGGAATGATAGAGTGGGAGAGGTACTGTCAAGAAATTTTAATGAAAATAAGAAAAAATTTTGGAATGAGTTAAACAATTTAAGAAAGCCTAGGGAACAAATGGATTTGTCAGTTAAAAACAGAGTAGGGGAGTAGTAGATTGGGAGATGGAGGTATTGGGTAGATGTCGAGAATATTTTGAGGGACTTTTAAATGTCGACGAAGAAAGGGAGGCGGTAATTTCATGCACAGCCCAGGGAGGTATATCATCTTTTAGGAGTGAAGAAGAACAGGATGTGAGTGTGGGGCAGGTGCGTGAGGCATTATGTAGAATGAAAGGGCGTAAAGCAGCTGGAATTGACGGGATCATGACAGAAATGTTAAAAGCAGGGGAGGATATAGTGTAGGAGTTTTTGGTATTGTTGTTTAATAAATGTATGAAAGAGGGGAAGGTACCTAGGGATTGGCGGAGAGCGTGCATAGTCCCTTTATATAAAGAGAAGGGGGACAAAAGAGATTGTCAAAATTATAGAGGAATAAGTTTACTAAGTATACCAGGAAAAGTATACGGTAGGGTTATAATTGAAAGAATTAGAGGTAAGACAGAATGTAGAATTGCGGATGAGCAAGGAGGTTTCAGGGGTGGGTAGGGGATTTTGTAGATCAAGTGTTTAAAATTGAAGCATATATGTGAACAGTATTTAGATAAAGGTAGGGAAGATTTTATTGCATTTATGGATTTAGAAAAGGCATATGATAGAGTGGATAGGGGAGCAATGTGGCAGATGTTGCAAGTATATGGAATAGGTGGTAAGTTACTAAATGCTGTAAAGAGTTTTTATGAGGATAGTGAGGCTCAGGTGTGTGTAGAAGAGAAGGAAAATACTTCCCGGTAAAAGTAGGTCTTAGATAGGGATCTGCAATGTCACCATGGTTGTTTAATATATTTATAGACGGTGTTGTAAAAGAAGTAAATGCTAACGTGTTCGGGATAGGGGTGGGGAATTAAATACAAAATGGGAAGTGACACAGTTACTTTTTGCTGATGATACTGTGCTTATGGGAGATACTAAAGAAAAATTGCAAAGGTTAGTGGACGAATTTGGGAGTGTGTGTAAAGGTAGAAAGTTGAAAGTGAACATAGAAAAGAGTAAGGTAATGAGGGGTATCAAATTATTTAGATAAAGAAAGATTGATATTAAATTGAGGAGGAGTATAGAATTGAATATTTTCAGATATTTGGGAGTTGACGTGTCAGCGAATAGATTTATGAAGAATGAGGTTAATCATAGAATTGATGAAGGAAAAAATGTGAGTGGTGCATTAAGGTACATGTGGAGGCAAAATATGTTATCTATGGAGGCAAAGAAGGGAATGTATGAAAGTATAGTAGTACCAACACTCTTATATGGGTGTGAAGCTTGGGTTGTAAATTCTGCAGCGACGAGGCGGTTGGAGGCAGTGGAGATGTCCTGTCTAAGGGCAATGTGTGGTGTAAATATTATGCAGAAAATTCGGAGTGTGGAAATTTGGAGGAAGGTGTGGAGTAACAAAAAAAGTATTAGTGAGAGGGTGAAACTGTGACGAGGGTTTTGTTGAGGTGGTTTGGTCATTGAAAGAGAATGGATCAAAGTAGAATTGACAATGGGAGAGGTGTATAAATCTGTAGGGGGAAGGAAGGCGGGGTACGGGTCATCCTCGAGAGAAGGTTGCTGGGAGGGGGTAAAGGAGATGTTGTGGGTGAGGGGTTTTTACTTCCAGCAAGCATGCGTCCGAGCGTGTTGATAGGAGTGAATGGAGACGAAATGGTATTTGGGACTGACGAGCTGTTGGAGTGTGAGCAGGGTTAATATTTAGTGAAGGGGATTCAGGGAAACCGGTTATTTTTATATAACTCTGGACTAGAGGCTTTCCTGGAAATGGGAAGTACAATGCCTGCACTCTAAAGGAGGAGTTTGGGATATTTGCAGTTTTTGGGGATATATTGTGTATTTTTATACGTATATACTTCTGAACTGTTGTATTCTGGGGTACCTCTGTAAAAACAGTGATTATGTGTGTGTGGCGAAAGTGTTGAATGACGATGAAAGTATTTTCTTTTTGGGGATTTTCTTTCTTTTTGGGTCACCCTGCCTCGGTGGGAGACGGCCAACCTGTTGAAAATGTATATACATATATTATATATATATATATTATATATATATATATATATATATTTATATATATATATATATATATATATATATATATAAGTAGGAGAAACTTTTAGAGAGGGTGTGGTAGGTAAGTTTGGGGTGCCAGGTGTAAATGATAAGGGGAGCCCTTGATTGAACTTTGTATAGAAAGGGGTTTAGTTATAGGTAATACATATTTTAAGAAAAAGAGGATAAATAAGTATACACGATATGATGTAGGGCGAAATGACAGTAGTTTGTTGGATTATGTATTGGTAGATAAAAGACTGTTGAGTAGACTTCAGGATGTACATGTTTATAGAGGGGCCACAGATATATCAGATCACTTTCTAGTTGTAGCTACACTGAGAGTAAAAGGTAGATGGGATACAAGGAGAATAGAAGCATCAGGGAAGAGAGAGGTGAAGGTTTATAAACTAAAAGAGGAGGCAGTTAGGGTAAGATATAAACAGCTATTGGAGGATAGATGGGTAATGAGAGCATAGGCAATGGGGTCGAAGAGGTATGGGGTAGGTTTAAAAATGTAGTGTTAGAGTGTTCAGCAGAAGTTTGTGGTTACAGGAAAGTGGGTGCAGGAGGGAAGAGCAGCGATTGGTGGAATGTTGATGTAAAGAGAGTAGTAAGGGAGAAAAAGTTAGCATTATGAGAAGTTTTTTACAAAGTAGAAGTGATGCAAGGAGGGAAGAGTATATGGAGAAAAAGAGAGAGGTTAAGAGAGTGGTGAAGCAATGTAAAAAGAGAGCAAATGAGAGAGTGGGTGAGATGTTATCAACAAATTTTGTTGAAAATAAGAAAAGTTTGGAGTGAGATTAACAAGTTAAGAAAGCCTAGAGAACAAATGGATTTGTCAGTTAAAAATAGGAGAGGAGAGTTATTAAATGGAGAGTTAGAGGTATTGGGAAGATGGAGGGAATATTTTGAGGAATTGTTAAATGTTGATGAAGATAGGGAAGCTGTGATTTCGTGTATAGGGCAAGGAGGAATAACATCTTGTAGGAGTGAGGAAGAGCCAGTTGTGAGTGTGGGGGAAGTTCGTGAGGAGTAGGTAGTAAAATGAAAGGGGGTAAGGCAGCCGGGATTGATGGGATAAAGATAGAAATGTTAAAAGCAGGTGGGGATTATAGTTTTGGAGTGGTTGGTGCAATTATTTAATAAATGTATGGAAGAGGGTAAGGTACTAGGGATTGGCAGAGAGCATGCATAGTTCTTTGTATAAAGGCAAAGGGGATAAAGAGAGTGCAAAAATTATGGGGGATAAGTCTGTTGAGTGTACCTGGTAAAGTGTATGGTAGAGTTATAATTGAAAGAATTAAGAGTAAGACGGAGGAATAGGATAGCAGAATTGAACAAGGAGGCTTTAGGAAAGGTAGGGGGTGTGTGGCCAGGTGTTTACAGTGAAAACATATAAGTGAACAGTATTTAGATAAGGCTAAAGAGGTCTTTGTGGCATTTATGGATTTGGAAAAGGCGTATGACAGGGTGGATAGGGGGGCAATGTGGCAGATGTTGCAAATGTATGGTGTAGGAGGTAGGTTACTGAAAGCAGTGAAGAGTTTTTACGAGGATAGTGAGGCTCAAGTTAGAGTATGTAGGAAAGAGGGAAATTTTTTCCCAGTAAAAGTAGGCCTTAGACAAGGATGTGTGATGTCACGTGGTTGTTTAATATATTTATAGATGGGGTTGTAGAGAAGTAAAATGCGAGGGTCTTGGCAGAGGCGTGGAGTTAAAAGTTTAAAAAATTCACACACAAAGTGGGAGTTGTCACAGCTGCTCTTTGCTGATGACACTGTGCTCTTGGGAGATTCTGAAGAGAAGTTGCAGAGATTGGTGGATGAATTTGGTTAGGGTGTGCAAAAGAAGAAAATTAAAGGTGAATATAGGAAAGAGTAAGGTTATGAGGATAACAAAAAGATTAGGTGATGAAAGATTGAATATCAGATGGAGGGAGAGAGTATGGAGAGAGGTGAACGTATTCAGATATTTGGGAGTGGAGTGTCAGCGGATGGGTCTATGAAAGATGAGGTGAATCATAGAATTGATGAGGGAAAAAAAAGTGAGTGGTGCACTTAGGAGTCTGTGGAGACAAAGAACTTTGTCCTTGGAGGCAAAAGAGGGGAATGTATGAGAGTATAGTTTTACCAACGCTCTTATATGGGTGTGAAGCGTGGGTGATGAATGTTGCAGCGAGGAGAAGGCTGGAGGCAGTGGAGATGTCATGTCTGAGGGCAATGTGTGGTGTGAATATAATGCAGAGAATTCGTAGTTTGGAAGTTAGGAGGAGGTGCGGGATTACCAAAACTGTTGTCCAGAGGGCTGAGGAAGGGTTGTTGAGGTGGTTCGGACATGTAGAGAGAATGGAGCGAAACAGAATGACTTCAAGAGTGTATCAGTCTGTAGTGGAAGGAAGGCGGGGTAGGGGTCGGCCTAGGAAGGGTTGGAGGGAGGGGGTAAAGGAGGTTTTGTGTGCGAGGGGCTTGGACTTCCAGCAGGCATGCGTGAGCGTGTTTGATAGGAGTGAATGGAGACAAATGGTTTTTAATACTTGACGTGCTGTTGGAGTGTGAGCAAAGTAACATTATGAAGGGATCAGGGAAACCGGCAGGCCGGACTTGAGTCCTGGAGATGGGAAGTACAGTGCCTGCACTCTGAAGGAGGGGTGTTAATGTTGCAGTTTAAAAACTGTAGTGTAAAGCACCCTTCTGGCAAGACAGTGATGGAGTGAATGATGGTGAAAGTTTTTCTTTTTCGGGCCACCCTGCCTTGGTGGGAATCGGCCAGTGTGATAATAAAAAAAATAAAATATATATATATATATATATATATATATATATATATATATATATATATATATATATATAATATATATATATATATATATATATATATATATATAAATAATATATATATATATGTTATATGTATATATATATATTATATATATATATTTTATATATATATATATATATATATATATATATATATATATATATATATATATATATATTATATATATATATATATATATATATATATATATATATATATTATATATATTTATATATATATTATATATATATATATACACTATCTTACTTTAGTTTTCATTAGAGTGTTTGTGCATTAGGACCAAGGAAGGTGCACACATTTTCTGCTAGCTTGTGTGACCTGGAACCTGAGATTCTCTCTCATTTACACAATTATCTCTCTTGCCTGGCATCCCAAACCTTCCCCACCTGACCTAATTACCTCCATCCCCACTCCTGCCTCACCTCCATCCCCACTCCTGCCTCACCTCCATCCCCACTCCTGCCTCACCTCCATCCCCACTCCTGCCTCACCTCCATATCCACTCCTGCCTCACCTCCATCCCCACTCCTGCCTCACCTCCATCCCCACTCTTGCCTCACCTCCATCCCCACTCCTGCCTCACCTCCATCTCCACTCATGCCTCACCTCCATTACCACTCCTGCCTCACCTCCATCCCCACTCCTGCCTCACCTCCATCCCCACTCCTGCCTCACCTCCATCTCCACTCCTGCCTCACCTCCATCCCCATTCCTGCCTCACCTCCATCTCCACTCCTGCCTCACCTCCATCACCACTCCTGCCTCACCTCCATCCTCACTCCTGCCTCAACCTCCATCCCCACTCCTGCCTCACCTCCATCTCCACTCTGCTCACCTCCATCCCCACTCCTGCCTCACCTCCATCTCCACTCCTGCCTCACCTCCTCCATCCCCACTCCTGCCTCACCTCCATCCCCACTCCTGCCTCACCTCCATCCAAACTCCTGCCTCACCTCCAGTCCCACTCTGCCTCACCTCCATCCCCACTCCTGCCTCACCTCCATCCCCACTCCTGCCTCACCTTCATCACCACTCCTGCCTAACCTCCATCCCCACTCCTGCCTCACCTCCATCCCCACTCCTGCCTCACCTCCATCCCCACTCCTGCCTCACCTCCATCCCCACTTTTGCCTCACCTCCATCTTCACTCCTGCCTCACCTCCATCCAAACTCCTGCCTCACTCCAGTCCCACACTGCCTCACCTCCATCCCCACTCCTGCCTCACCTCCATCCTGACTTTTGCCTCACCTCCATCCCCACTCCTGCCTCACCTCCATCTTCACTCCTGCCTCATCTCCATCCCCACTCCTGCCTCACCTCCATCCCCACTCCTGCCTCACCTCCTCCATCCCCACTCCTGCCTCACCTCCATCCCCACTCCTGCCTCATCTCCATCCAAACTCCTGCCTCACCTCCAGTCCCACACTGCCTCACCTCCATCCGCACTCCTGCCTCACCTCCATCCCCACTCCTGCCTCACCGTCATCACCACTCCTGCCTCACCTCCATCCCCACTCCTGCCTCACCTCCATCCTCACTCCTGCCTCACCTCCAGTCCCACACTGCCTCACCTCCAGTCCAAACTGCCTCACCTCCAGCCCCACACTGCCTCACATCCAGCCCCACACTGCCTCACCTCCAGCCTCACACTGCCTCACCTCCATCCCCACTCCTTCCTCACCTCCAGTCCCACACTGCCTCACCTCAAGTTCCACACTTCCTCACCTCCAGCCCCACACTGCCTCACCTCCAGCCTACACTGCCTCACCTCCATCCCCACTCCTGCCTCACCTCCCGTCCAACACTGCCTCACCTCCATCCCCACTCCTGCCTCACCTCCATCCCCACACGCCTCACCTCCATCCCCACTCCTGCCTCACCTCCATCCCACTCCTGCCTCACCTTCATCACCACTCCTTCCTCACCTCCAGTCCCACACTGCCTCACCTCCAGCCCCACTCCTGCCTCACCTCCATCCCCACTCCTGCCTCACCTCCAGTCCCACACTGCCTCACCTCCAGCCCTCACTGCCTCACCTCCAGTCCCACACTGCCTCACCTCTATCCCCACACTGCCTCACCTCCAACCCCACACTGCCTTACCTCCAGTCCCACACTGCCTCACCTCCATCCTCACTCCTGCCTCACTTGCAGTCCCAAACTGCCTCACCTCCAGCCCTCACTGCCTCACCTCCAGTCCCACACTGCCTCACCTCCAGTCCCACACTGCATCACATCCGGCCCCACACTGCCTCACCTCCAGTTCCACACTGCCTCACCTCTACTAACCTGTCTCACCTTCACCTCTACAAACCTGCCTCACTTTCTCCTGTACACATCTGTCTCACTTTCACCTCTACACACCTGTCTCACCTTCAACTCTACACACCCGCGACACATTAACCTCTGCACACCCTCCACATCTTCAGTTCTACACATCTGTCTCACATTCACCTCTACACACCTTTCTCACCTTCACCTCTACACACCATCACTTCTACAAGCCCGCCACACCTTCACCTCTACACACCTGTCTCATCTTCACCTCTACACACTTGTCTCACCTTCACCTTTTCAAAGCTGCCTCACCTTCACCTTTACACACCTGTCTTACCTTCACCTCTACAAACCTGCCTCACCTTCACCTCTACAAACCTGCCTTACCTTCACCTCTACAAACCTGTCTCACCTTCACCTCTGAAAACCTGTCTCAACTTCTCTTCTACACATCTGTCTCATCTTCACCTCTACCCACCTGTCTCACCTTCACCTCTACACACCTGTCTCACCTTCAACTCTACAAACCTACCTCACCTTCACCTCTACACACCTGTCTCACCTTCACCACTACATACCCGCCACACAACCTCTACACACCCGCCGCACCTTCACCTCTACACACCTGTCTCACCTTCACCTCTACACACCTGTCTCACCTTCAACTCTACAAACCTGCCTCACCTTCACCTCTACACACCTGTCTCACCTTCACCACTACACACCCGCCACACAACCTCTACACACCCGCCACACCTTCACCTCTACACACCTGTCTCACCTTCACCTCTACACACCTGTCTCACCTTCAACTCTACAAACCTGCCTCACCTTCACCTCTACACACCTGTCTCACCTTCACTACTACACACCCGCCACACAACCTCTACACACCCGCCACACCTTCACCTCTACACACCTGTCTCACCTTCACCTCTACACACCTGTCTCACCTTCAACTCTACAAACCTGCCTCACCTTCACCTCTACACACCTGTCTCACCTTCACTACTACACACCCGCCACACAACCTCTACACACCCGCCACACCTTCACCTCTACACACCTGTCTCACACCTTCACTACTACACACCGCCCACAACACTACCTCTACACACCCGCCACACCTCCTACACACCGCCTCACCTTCACCTCTACACACCTGTCTCTCCTTCACTCTGCACACCATGCCACACACCTCTACACACCCGCCACACCTTCACCTCTAACACCTGCCACGCTTCACCTTACACACCTGCCTCATCACCTGACAGAAGTTGAACAGTCCGTTTTAACTTACACAAATTTATTCTGAAAGAAACTGACTCGATTCATTTAATAACCTGTCATCACCTGATAGATGTGTTTTGGAGTGTCGTTTTTGATTTTGATTGTTTTCGGGAGCTGTTCGAGTTGTGAGTGTAAATACTGTATCCTGTGTGTGTGTGGTGTGTGTGGTGTGTGGTGTGTGTGTGTGTGTGTGTGTGTGTGTGTGTGTGTGTGTGTGTGTGTGTGGTGTGTGTGTGTGGTGTGTGTGTTGTGTGTGTGTGTGTGTGTGTGTGTGTGTGTGTGTGTGTGTTTGTTGGTGTGTGTTGTTGTTGTGTGTGTGTTGTGTGTGTGTGTGTGTGTGTGTGTGTGTGTGTGTGTGGTGTGTGTGTGTGTGTGTTGTGTGTGTGTGTGTGTGTTGTGTGTGTGTGTGGTGTGTGTGTGGTGTGTTGTGTGTGGTGTGTGTGTTGTGTGTGTTGTGTTGGTGTGTGGTGTGTGTGTTGTATGTGTGTGTGTGTGTGTGTGTGTGTGTGTGGTTGTGTGTGTGTGTTGTGTGTGTGTGTGTTGTGTGTGTGTGTGTGTGTGTGTGTGTGTGTGTGTGTGTGTGTGTGTGTGTGTGTGTGTGTGTGTGTGTGTGTGTGTGTGTGTGGTGTGTGTGTGTGTGTGGTTGTGTGTGTGTGTGTGTGTGTGTGTGTGTGTGTGTGTGTGTGTGTGTGTGTGTGTGTGTGTGTGTGTGTGTGTGTGTGTGTGTGTGTGTATGTGTGTGTGTGTGTATGTGTGTGTGTGTGTGTGTGTGTGTGTGTGTGTGTGTGTGTGTGTGTGTGTGTGTGTGTGTGTGTGTGTGTGTGTACTCACCTATATGTGGTTGCAGGGGTCGATTCATAGCTCCTGGCCCTCCTCTTCAGTGGTCGATACTAATTCACTCTCTCCCTGCTCCATGATATTTGTCATACCTCTTCTTAAAGCTATTTATGGAACTTGCTTCCACTACTTCACTCTCCAGATTATTCCAGTTCCTGACAACTCTAAGACTAAAGAAATACTTCCTAACATCCCTATGACTCATCTGGGTTTTCAGTTTCCAATTGTGTCCCCTTGTTTCTGTATCCCATCTCTGAAACATTCGATCCTTGTCCACGTTGTCAATGTCTCTTAGTATTTTATACGTTGTTATCATCCCCTTTATCCCTCCTATCCTCTAGTGTCACCAGGTTGAGTTACCTCAGTTCCGGGACTAATCGTGTTGCAAATTTTTGCACTGTCTCCAATTTCTTGACGTGTTTGACTAAGTGAGGGTTCCATACTGGCGCTGCATATTCCAGTATAGGCCTTACGTACACTGTGTACAATGTCATGAATGACTCCTTACTCAGATGTCTTAACGCCAATCTCAGGTTTGCCAATCTCCCATATGCTGCAGCAGTTATTTGATTGATGTGTGCCTCAGGGGACATGTTCGTTATAATGCTTACCCCAAGATCCTTTTCTTTAACTGACGTTTGCAGCTGTTGGTTTCCTAACCTGTACTCCGTCTGCGGTCTTCTGTGTCCTTCCCCAATCTTCATGACCTTACACTTACTGGGGTTAAACTCCAGGAGCCATTTGTCGGACCATACTTGTAGTTTGTCCAGATTCCCTTGTAATCTTAACTGATCCTCGCCCACTTGTATTCTCCTCATCAACTTCACATCATCAGCGAACAGTGACACTTCTAAATCTATTCCTTCCACCATGTCATTCACGTATACAAGAAACAGCACCGGGCCTAGGACTGAACCTTGTGGAACCCCACTCGACACATTCGCCCACTCCGACACTTCAGCACGTACCAACACACGTTGTTTCCTTCCTGTCAGGTATTCCCTGATCCATTGCAGTACTTTCCCCTTTATTCCTGCCTGCTCCTCTAATTTTTGCACCAGTCTCTTGTGTGGTACTGTGTCAAAAGCCTTCTTGCAGTCTAAAAAGATGCAATCTACCCATCCCTCTCTCTCCTGTCTTACTTCTGTTACCTTATCGTAGAACTCAAGTAAATTTGTGACACAGGATTTCCCATCTCTGAAGCCATGCCGACTGTCATGTATGAGCCCAATCTTTTCAATGTGTTCCACTACTTTTTTCCTGATAATCTTTTCCATGACTTTACATACTATACAAGTCAGTGACACTGGTCTGTAGTTTAATGCTGCCTGTCTGTCCCCTTTCTTAAAAATTGGAACTACATATGCTGTCTTCCACGCCTCAGGCAACTGCCCTGTTTCAATAGATTTACTGAAGATTGCTGCTAATGGCACACACAGTTCCTCTGCTCCTCCTCTCAGTATACATGGAGATATATTATCTGGGCCCACCGCCTTTGAGGTATCGAGTTCGTCTAGCAGTTTCTTCACCTCTTCCTTGGTTATGTGTATTGTGTCCAGCGCCTGCTGGTGCACCCTACCTCCACAGTTTGCTGGAAGCATTCCTAACTCTACTGTGAATACTTCTCTAAATCTTTTGTTTAGTTCATCACATACTTCTTGGTCACTCTTCGTCAGCTTCCCTCCTTCTTTCCTCAGTCTGATTACCTGGTCCTTGACTGTTGTTTTTCTCCTAATGTGACTGTATAACAACTTTGGTTTAGATTTGGCTTTTGATGCTATGTCGTTCTCGTATTGCCTCTGGGCCTCTCCTTATCCTTGCATGTTTGTTTCTGGTTCTTCTGCTCAGCTCCTTGTTTTCTTGAGTCCTTTGCCTTCTATACCTTTTCCATGCTCTCGCACACTTGGCTTTGGCCTCTTTACACCTCCAATTAAACCATGGGCTCACTCTGGTCATACCATTTTTTCTGTTGCCCTTTGGTATGAACCTTTCCTCTGCCTCCCTGCACTTAGTGGTTACTATTTCCATCATTTCATTTACTGTCTTTCCATCTAGTTCTCTTTCCCACTGCACTTCATGCAGGAAACTTCTCATTCCTATGTAATCCCCTTTTTTGAAGTTTGGTTTCTCTCTTTGTTCTCGTGCTGCTGCATTCTCCACTGTTAACTCAACAAGATATTCAAAACTCAGGACATCATGATCACTAGCGCCAAGGGGTCTTTCGTGAGTGATATCCCTTATGTCTGAACTATTCAAGGTGAATATGAGATCCAGCCTTGTTGCAACATCCTCTCCTCTCTCTCTGGATGTATCCCTAACATGTTAATGCATGAAGTTCTCCAATACAGTCTCCAACATCTTAGCCCTCCATGTTTCTGGTCCCCATGTGGTTCTAGGTTTTCCCAGTCAATCTCTTTATGATTTAAATCCCGCATTATAAGCAATTTTGTCCTACCCATATGAGCCCTCGTGGCCACTTCAGCTAGTGTATCCACCATTGCCCTATTGCACACATCATACTCTTCTCTTGTCCTCCTGCTATTAAGTGGTGGGTTATACATCACTGCTATCATCACCTTTGGACCACCAGTCTGAAGTGTTCCTACAATGAAGTCGTCTGTTTCCCTTCTTTCCATTCCTCCTACCTCCTCAAAACTCCACTGGTTTTTTTATGAGCAATGCTACTCCTCCCCCTCTTCTGTTCTCTCTGTCTTTCCTCATAATCTGATATCCAGGTGAAAAAATTGCATCTGTTATCATCCCTGTAAGTTTTGTCTCTGTTAGTGCTATGATGTCAGGTGATGCATCAATGATGCGTTCTTGCCACTCTTCACTCTTATTTGTTATTCCATCTGCATTGGTGTACCATACCTTCAGCTTCCTTTCCATTACTGTATTTTGGGAGATGGAAAAGGAAGGTGCAGGCTGGGAGGGTGGGAGGCAAGGCACAATATTATGGAAGGCTGCTGTGATTGTGGAATTAGTGCTTAGGGGGGTGGTGGCTATGGAGTGAGGTTCGTTTCTGTTTACTGTGTTTGGTTGATATGTGGTGACAGGGGTTGAGAGGTTTCTGTAAGCATTTGTGTTTGATGTTCCCCCAAAGGCTGAGTTTTCCTGTCTGTCGTTGCCTGTCCTGTCTCTCTTTCCTTCCACTGGTTCTGTCTTGCTCTCACTTTCAGTTGTTCCTTTTCGTTTCATGTTCTCTCTCGATTGAGGAACACTTTTTGATAATCTGGAGAGTCCTTTAACAGTGATTTCTGTTGTAATATCCTGTTCCGTACAACATTTGTCTTGAATGTCAATCTGATTGGTCGATTTTTTTCCCTCGAATACCCCCCAAGTCTGTGAAATTTTCTACCTGAGACATGTCCCTCTCTCCTATTATTGCAATGATGTTCTTAATCTCTGTTTTCTCCCAATGCTTTCTTTCATCATAGGTCTGCCCTTCAGCCTCCTGAAGCCCATGAATAATTACTGACCTCTCCCTCTCCTCTTCCCATTTCTTTTCCCTCTGTATCTCTGGATCTGATTTAAGCATCTCCTTTGCTGTTTCCCTAATCATCTCCCAGACACCATGATGGCCTGATATTACTGCTGCAAAAAGACTGCTTAGATCCATCCCCTCCTTCAGCCCCCTCGCTGCCTGCTGATGTTCCCATTCCAGTCATCTTGCTCCTTTCAGACCTCATCTTTATATCCTGCTTCAGCACATCCATTTCTTCCTCCAATCTCTGTATCTTTGCCTCAGCTACTACAGCTCGTGATTCCCACTTCTTGCTCTCTGCAAATATTTGTTCTAACATGTTATTGCAAAGCTTGTTTAACCTTTTCTCCCATTGTTGTTTCATTTTGTTCATGAGCCATTCTACCCATTCTTCCTTTTCCGACCAGCCATCATCGGTTCCCTTGCCTTTACGTCCTCCCTTTTGAGAGCCCATTTTGTTTTTATCCTGTTGGGATGTTCTAGCTGCTTCAGCTTATCGTAAAAATGTGTGTGTGTGGTGGGGGGATTTATGAGCTAATGTGTTTGGTTAGGTTAGGTTTGTGTGTGTATGTGTGTGTATGTGTATGTGTGTGTGTGTGTGTGTGTGTGTGTGTGTGTGTGTGTGTGTGTGTGGGTGGGTGGGTGCGTGCGTGCGTGCGTGCGTGCGTGCGTGCGTGTGTTTGTGTGTGTGTGTGTGTGTGTGTGTGTGAGTGTTTGTGTGTGTGTGAGTGTGTGTGTGTGTGTGTGTGTGTGTGTGTGTGTGTGTGTGTGTGTGTATGTGTGTGCGTGTGTGTGTGTACTCACCTATTTGTGGTTGCAGGGGTCGAGTCTTAGCTCCTGGCCCCGCCTCTTTACCGGATGCTACTGGGTCCTCTCTCTCCCCACTCCATGAGCTTTATCAAACCTCGTCTTAAAACTATGTATGGTTCCTGCCTCCACTACGTCACTTTCTAGGCTGTTCCACTCCCTGACAACTCTATGACTGAAGAAATACTTCCTAATATCTCTCTGACTCATCTGTGTCTTCAACTTCCAATTGTGACCTCTTGTTTCTGTGTCCCCTCCCTGCAACATCCTGTCTTTGTCCACTTTGTCTATTCCGCGCAGTATTTTATATGTCGTTATCATGTCTCCCCTGACCCTCCTGTCCTCTAGTGTCGTCAGGCCGATTTCTCTTAACCTTTCTTCATAGGACATTCCCCTTAGCTCTGGAACTAACCTTGTCGCAAACCTTTCTCTAGTTTCTTGACGTGCTTTATCAAGTGCGGGTTCCGAACAGGTGCTTCATACTCCAGTATGGGCCTGACGTACACAGTGTACGGTGTCTTGAACGATTCCTTACTAAGGTACCGGAACGCTGTTCTCAGGTTTGCCAGGAGCCCATATGCTGCAGCAGTTACCTGGTTGATGTGTGCTTCCGGAGACATGCTCGGTGTCATACTCACTCCAAGATCTTTCTCCTTGAGCGAGGTTTGCAGTCTTTGGCCACCTAGCCTATTCTCCTCCTGCGGTCTTCTGTGCCCATCCCCTATCTTCATGACTTTGCATTTGGAGGGATTAAATTCGAGAAGCCAGTTGCTGGACCAGGTGTCCAGTCTGTCCAGGTCTCTTTGAAGTCCTGCCCGGTCCTCATCTGATTTAATTCTCCTCATTAACTTCACATCGTCTGCGAACAGGGACACTTCTGAGTCTAACCCAACCATCATGTCGTTCACATATACCAAAAATAGCACTGGTACTAGGACCGACCCCTGTGGGACCCCGCTCGTCACAGGTGCCCACTGTGATACATCATTACGTACCATGACTCGTTGCTGCCTCCCTGTCAGATATTCTCTGATCCATTACAGTGCCCTTCCTGTTATACGAGCCTGATCCTCTAGTTTCTGCACTAATCTCTTGAGAGGAGCTGTGTCAAAGGCCTTCTTGCAGTCCAAGAAGATGCAATCAACCCACCCCTCTCTCTCGTGTCTTACTTCTGTTACTTTATCATAAAACTCCAGAAGGTTTGTGACACAGGATTTTCCTTCCATGAATCCATGCTGGTTGGCATTTATACTCTTCTTTCGTTCCAGGTGCTCCACCACTCTCCTCCTGATAATCTTCTCCATAACTTTGCATACTATACATGTCAGTGACACAGGTCTATAGTTCAGTGCCTCTTTTCTGTCTCCTTTTTTTTTAAAATTACTACATTTGCCGTCTTCCATACCTCAGGAAGTTGCCCAGTTTCCAGGGACGTGTTGAAGATTGTGGTAAGTGGCACACACAACATATCCGCTCCCTCTCTAAGGACCCACGGGGAGATGTCCGGTTCCATTGCCTTTGAGGTATCGATGTCCCTTAGCAGTTTCTTCACCTCCTCCTCATTTGTGTGTATGTCATTCAATACTTGTTGGTATATTCCTTGCTGGTGTCACCATCTGGTCTGTCCCCCGAGAGGCCTTCCTGTCTTCACTGTAAATACTTCCTTAAATCTCTTGTTTAGCTCCTCACATACCTCTTGATCGTTTCTTGTGAATTCTCCACCTTCTTTCCTCAGCCTTATCACCTGGTCCTTGACTGTTGTCTTCCTCCTAATGTGGCTATACAGCAGTTTCGGTGTGTGTGTGCATGTGTGTGTGTGTGTGTGTGTGTGTGTGTGTGTGTGTGTGTGTGTGTGTTTGTGTGTACTCACCTATTTGTGGTTGCAGGGGTCGAGTCATAGCTCCTGGCTCCGCCTCTTCACTGATTGCTACTAGGTCCTCTCTCTCCCTGCTCCATGAGCTTTATCATACCTCGCCTTAAAACTATGTATGGTTCTCGCCTCCACTACTTCACTTTCTAGGCTATTCCACGGCTTGACTACTCTATGACTGAAGAAATACTTCCTAACATCCCTTGTTATTGCTGTTCTTACTGCTGAACAGCGGTTTAGTGCCGATGAAGGTAGCGTAGGTAGCAATAATACCGCCGTGGACTAGTTTGGCTTTAATTGGAATGAGTGAGTACACAACGGGCAGTGTGAGGGAGTGACCGCAAGCCAGTCCGTGGAGGGGGAGCACTTGTGTCTATCAAGTCGGTCGGCCTAGGAGTGAGGGCGGATGGGCTCAGCCTCCTACTGACCTGAGTGAGCCTACAGAGGGCAGCACCTAAATGCCGCGAAATATGAACTAGTCAGAGCAGACGGCTAGGCTGTGTGTTCTGACAGTACAGGCTGTCTACACCCTTTGATTCATCTGAGTCTTCAACTTCCAATTGTGACCTCTTGTGTCTGTGTCCCATCTCTGGAACATCCCGTCTTTGTCCACCTCGTCTATTCTGCGCAGTATTTTATATGTCGTTATCATGTCTCCCCTAACCCTCCTGGCCTCCAGTGTCGTCAGGCCGATTTCCCTCAACCTTTCTTCGTAGGACAGTCCCCGTAGCTCTGGGACTAGTATTGTTGCAAACCTTTGCACTTTCTCTAATTTCTTGACGTGCTTGACTAGGTGTGGATTCCAAACTGGTGCTGCATACTCCAGTATGGGCCTGATGTAAATGGTATACAGAGTCTTGAACGAATCCTTACTGAGGTATCGGAACGTTGTCCATAGGTTTGCCAGGCGCCCGTATGCTGCAGCAGTTATCTGATTGACGTGCGCCTCAGGAGATATGCTAGGTGTTATACTCACCCCCAGATCTTTTTCCTTGAGTGAGGTTTGCAGATTTTGGCCATCTAAACTATATTGTGTCTGCAGTCTTCTTTGCCCTTCCCCAATCTTCATGACTTTGCATTTGGCAGGGTTAAACTCAAGGAGCCAGTTGCTGGACCAGGCTTGTAGCCTGTCCAGGTCTCTTTGTAGTCCTGCCTGATCCTCATCCGATTTGTTTCTTCTCATTAACGTCACATCATCCGCAAACAAGGACACTTCTGAGTCTATCCCTTCCGTTATGTCATTCACATATACCAAGAACAGCACAGGTCCTAGGACTGACCCCTGTGGAACCCCGCTTGTCACAGGCGCCCACTGTGACACCTCGTCACGTACCATGACTCGTTGTTGCCTCCCTGTCAGGTATTCTCTGATCCATTGCAGTGCCTTTCCTGTTATGTGTGCCTGATCCTCTAGCTTTTGCAGTAACCTCTTGTGAGGAACTGTGTCGAAGGCCTTCTTGCAGTCCAAAAAAATGCAGTCGATCCACCCCTCTTCCTATTGTCTTACTTCTGTCACCTTGTCATAAAACTCTAGTAGGTTTGTGACACAGGATTTTCCCTCCCTGAAACCATGCTGGTTGTCAATTATACACTTGTTTCTTTCCAGGTGCTCCACCACTCTCCTCCTGATGATCTTCTCCATGACCTTGCATACTGTACACGTTAGTGATACAGGTCTGTAGTTTAGTGCCTCATGTCTGTCTCCCTTTTTAAAAATTGGGACTACATTTGCCGTCTTCCATACCTCGGGGAGTTGCCCAGTTTCAAATGATGTGTTGAAGATCTTTGTTAATGGTACACACAATATCTCTGCTCCCTCTTTAAGGACCCACGGAGAGATGTTGTCTGGTCCCACCGCCTTTGAGATGTCAAGTTCGCATAGCAGCTTCTTCACCTCCTCCTTGGTTATTTTGTACCTCATCCAGCACTTGCTGGTGCACCCCCTGCTCTGATTTCCTGGAGTCCTACTGGTTTCCACTGTAAATACTTCTTTAAATCTCGTGTTGAGCTCCTGACATACCTCCCGGTCGTTTCTTGTGAATTCCCCATCACCCTTCCTCAGTCTGATTACCTGGTCCTTGACTGTTGTTTTCCTCCTGATGTGGCTGTACAACAGCTTCGGGTCAGTCTTGCTTTTCGATGCTATGTCATTTTCGTATTGCCGCTGAGCCTCCCTTCTTATTTTGTGCATTTTCGTTTCTGGCTCTTCGGCTAATCTCTTTATTTTCCTGAGTTCTCTGTCTTCTGTACCTTTTCCATTCTCTAGTACACGTAGTTTTTGCCTCCCTACACCTTTGGGTGAACCAAGGACTCGTTCTGTTCTTCCCATTATTTCTGTTTCCCTTAGGAACAAACCTCTCCTCTGCCTCCTTGCATTTTGTTGCCACATAATCCATCATTTCTTGTACTGGTTTTCCTGTCAGTTCCCTCTCGCACTGAATGTCTTGAAAGAAGTTCCTTAAGCCTGAGTAGTTCCCCCTTTTGTAGTTTGGTTTTTCCCAGCCTATTCCTGCTGCTCTCTCCACTTGGAGCTCAACTATGTAGTCGAAGCACAGAACCACATGATCACTAGCTCCCAGGGGCCTTTCATACATGATATCCTCGATGTCAGAGCTACTCAAGGTGAATACAAGGTCCAGTCTTGCTGGTTCATCCTCTCCTCTCTCTCTGGTAGTGTCTCTTACATGTTGATACATGAGGTTTTCCAGTACCACATCCATCATCTTGGCTCTCCATGTTTCGGGACCCCCATGGGGCTCCAGGTTTTCCTTGTGATTGAAATCACCCATAACTAGTAACTTTGCTCCCCCCATGTGTGCTCTCCTGGCCACCTCGGCTAGTGTGTCGACCATTGCTCTGTTGCTCTCATCGTATTCTTCTCTTGGCCTCCTGCAGTTCTTTGGTGGGTTGTACATTACTGCAATTATCACCTTATGTCCCTCAGACTGGATTGTTCCTACTAAGTAGTCCCTTTCGCCCGTGCCATCCATTCCTTCCATTTTCGCAAAACCCCACTGGTTTTTAATGAGCAGTGCAACTCCTTCTCCCCCTCTCCTCCCTCTGTCTTTCCTGAGGATTTGATATCCGGATGGAAAGATTGAATCTGTTATTATTCTGGTGAGTTTTGTTTCTGTGAGTGCTATTATGTCTGGGGATGTCTCCTTGATTCTTTCGTGCCACTCATCATACTTATTTGTTATTCCATCTGCATTTGTATACCACACCTTCAAATTCTTTTCTAAGACTGTGGTCTGGGAGGTGTATTGGGGTTGGGGAAGTGGGAGACCTGATAAGGAACTATGGGTGGTTGCTGTGGGGGTGGAGTTTGTAGTGTAGTGGGTGGGGGCATTGGATATGGCATGGGTGTTTTGGTTTAGAGTGTTTGGTTGCACTGGGGTTGACCTGGTTGGGAGGCTTCTATAGGAAGTTGTGAGGGAGGCTGTATTTGATCTTCCTGTGTCTGGGATCTCCTGTCTGTCTTCTCTATCCCCTCTCTTTAATCGTTTTGCCTTTGTACCATCTCTCTCAGTTTCCGACTTTCTTCTTGTGTTCTGTCGCGGTCGAGATACACCTTCCTGTATGCCGGCATGTCCCTTAATCGTGCTTTCTCCTGCAGGATCCTGTTCCGAGTCGATTCTGCCTTGAAGGTCACTTTCACTGGCTGGGTTCTTTGTTTTACAAACCCCCCTATTCTCCGAAAATTTTCCAGCTGGGTCATGTCGTCTTCTCCTATTGCTTTCATGATGCTTTCAATTGCTTTTTTTCCCCTTGTTTTCTTGCTTCATATGTTTTCCCTTCAACTTCCTGGAGCCCATACACAAAGACTGACCTCACCCTTTCATTCTCCCACTGCATATCCCTGTGTATCCCCTCATTCAATTTGATTTCCTCCATTGCAGCTTTCCTTTCTTCAGTTTCACTAGCTAATGTACTTGGGCTCAGTGGCCTGTCATTTTCCCTTCTCGGCTTTCCCTGGGCTCTGCTGTGGTCTGTTAGGGCCTCCACATATAGCTTAGCTCTTTCATTTACTACAGTCTCCACTGATTGAGCTTATACATGCAGTTTTGCTCCTTCTTTCCCTACAGTCCCCTTATTTGTGGCTGAGGTAACAGTCTCTGTTGTCAATCCCAAGATGTTCTTTAGTTCTTTAGGCTGTTTCAGATTTTTCAGTTCCTCTTCTAAACTCTGTATCCTCGCCTCTGCTGCTTTGACATACACCTTCCACTTCCTGCTTTCATGTCTAACCTCTCTTCCATTCTCATGCTAAGTTCTTCTAGTTTCTTTTCCCATTCATGTTCCCTTTTTGTGAGCTCTGCTGCCCAATCTTCCTTTGCAGTTTCCTCCTCCTGTCCCTTGG
Source organism: Cherax quadricarinatus (assembly GCF_026875155.1). Taxonomy (NCBI): domain Eukaryota; kingdom Metazoa; phylum Arthropoda; class Malacostraca; order Decapoda; family Parastacidae; genus Cherax; species Cherax quadricarinatus. Next base: position 47,735,125 of record NC_069421.1, read on the forward strand.
TTTTTCTTGTTGCTCTCTGGCAACTCATTTCTTTTTATCCTGATTGCCTCAGAGTGGGAAACCTACGTAATTCTGTATGTTAGGTTAGTATTGTGTATGTCTGAGTGTGGGGGGAGGGGAGGTAGTGGAGGAACTGTGGCTATGTGGGAAGGAGGGAGAAGCAAGTGGGTGAGTGGGAGAGGGAGAGGGGGAAGGAGGGAGAGGTGGGGAGGGGGAGGGTGAAAAGAGGGAGGGGAGGGATCAGGTGAAGGAGTGAGATGTCGGTGGGGGAGGGGGGGGAGTGTATGTGTGAGTCTGGCAATGTGTGTGTGTGTGTGGTGTGTGTGTGTGTGGTGTGTGTGTGTGTGTGTGTGTGTGTGTGTGTGTGTGTGTTGTGTTGTGTGTGTGTGTGTGTTGTGTGTTGCGTGTGTGTGTGTTATGTGTGTGTGTGTGTGTTGTTTGTTTGTGTGTGTGTGTGTGTGTGTGTGTGTGTGTGTGTGTGTGTGTGTGTGTGTGTGTGTGTGTCAGTGGTCCTTGACTGGCCGCAACTTCTTGTGACCTGACCCTCACTCTCCTGGGGCTTACTCCACCTACTTACAATGTTGCCCTTAAAAGCTGTGTGTGTATGTGTGTATACGTGTGTATTCGTGTGTATTGGGGAGGTATGAGGGGTAGATACTGTTAATACATACCAGTAATTCTGGATTGTAAAAAGTGGAAATTGCTACTAGGGTCTAAAGCTTCTATGAGTGTCTGCCCTTGTGTGTGTATATGAGAGAGGGATGGTTAGGGGGGGTAGATGGTGTGGTTTAAAGATCCGTTATACCTCTCTGTTCCAACTGTCTTTCCTAGAAATGCTACTCTCTCCACTTATTGCCCTCTCTGGATTTAAGTATCAATTATTGCTGGTTATTATCCTATTCCTTGTTCATGTTGAGAGAGGACTTCCTAGCTTCCTAAGTATTCTTACTACTAATAACTACTGTAATAGCTTGCAGGAGTGAGTGACCAGTATCTAACAGCGATGCAAAGCCTGCAACATGCAAGCCACAAAATATGTGAGTGATACTTGCACTGGCAACGGTCGTGACAGTTGCCAGATGCTGATGACGAAGTCGTCGTACGTAGTCCTTAAATCCCTATTTTGGAGATCCTTCACCAGTGTTGATTATAGCCACATGTTCTCATACATCCCTCGTTCCTAACGCGATTTCACTTTTCACTTATGATAGTATACACTTCACATTACATGCACTTCACTTTATATGTATAATGGCACACAACTTGTCGTGACGTCACTGCTTTAAGCAGGCCTACTGCTGCCACCTTCCCTTGTTATATATTTTATTTTTCCTTTCCCCTTTTGCTTATTAACTTTTTCACTCTCACTGTATGGTGCCCCACATTTCACTTGTTAGCCAAGTGCTGATAATTCTTGAACAGCCGCTTCCACACTCACTTTGATCTTTGTATGTTTGAATCTGTGAGGCAACAGCGCCTATAGACTCACAACGGCTTGGCGCTTTGAAATATTGATAATTTCAGCTTCCTCTCGATTATTTTTAACTAATAACTTTAGTTATCACTCGTATTATTGTTCACTGACGATGTCGCTACCACTGATTACTGCTAGCATTTACTGCACGCTTTAAAAATACACTAGGGTTCTCGGAGCCTTGTGCACCCACGTCTGCACCCCACGGACCCATGCGTGTGTGTGTTAACGTGTGTGTGTGTGTGTGTGTGTGTGTGTGTGTGTGTGTGTGTGTGTGTGTGTGTGTGTGTGTGTGTGTGTGTGTGTGTATGTGTGTGTACGTGTGTGTGTGTGTGTGTGTGTATTAGGCATGGCACACAACTAATATGTTCACCAATACTGATACGATCCCGACAAAAATTTTGACTGATACAGACACCGCTACATCTCTCATTTTTTTAAATATTAATGACTATGTTCAATATATAAGGTAATGATTACTGCACAATGAGTATTTAATAACAGAGTAAGGCCAAATATTTAATAACTTAATTTTTCCGAAATAAGAATGTCATTACTACTTTTTAATTACAGGCCTTCCCATGATGCTTATAAACTAAAAAAAAAAATAAGTAAAAAATAAAAATTAATTTTTGAATCCATCTATTTATTTACTTCTCTGAAGAAAACAAAATCAGAAATCAGTTACTGTCATTGCTTTCGACATTACTCTCCTTAATTCGCAAATTCACTCTGCTAAAATATTTCAACGTCTTGTCTCAGATAGTCTTTGGTCTACATTCTCCCTCACTGTGTTACTAATGTGTCTTCTGTCATATTCTCCCAACATCAGCTTGAACTTTTTGGTTTTGGTCTTCACGTTGCCACTTCACCTACCCCTCGCTCTGGCATTTAACTGATTAGCTCCTTTGACCCCTTTCCTGAGTCTCAATCTTGAAATTTTCCTGATCTGTCCACTTTACGTGTTCTCATTCCCTCCGTTGATGGACTGCTATTTAAGTATTACCATCTTCATCGTCGCTATCAACTTCTCATTTCTTCTCTAAAATCAAATAATAATTATGTTGTCATCCTTCCTTCTGATAAAGGCAATTCAGTGGTTATTCTTTATCTCGAAGATTACCTGGAAAGAGTTGAAGTCTTGCTCTCTGACTCACTCATCCAGATTCGTTTCCAACCCTTTTGATCGCATCAAGAGAACTCTCAACCATAAACTTCAGACTCTCTCCGATCTCTGTCCTCCTGACTTTGATCTTGTTCAATGTTTCCGTGTTGTCTGTTTCTCTGCCTTATTTCTATGGTCATCCTAAAACTCATAAACTTGGTATCCCTCTGTGTCCCAACATTTTCTCCAGAGGTTCTGTCTCTGATTCTCTTGCCACTTGGCTGGCCAGAATTCTCACTCCATTTCTTGGAACTTTCTCTTGATCACCTTCGTCACTCTAAAGACTTCATCGAACGTTTTCGCTATCTCCCGACCAGTAAGATGCTAAATCTTAACGTTGAGTCCCTCTTCATCAATGTCCCTCTTGATGATGTTCTTAATTTTCTCAGAGAGAAGGCCAATGAAGGGTTACTTAACCTCCCGATACCCGCTGATGTCTTTCTTGATCTTATTCGCCTTCGTGTGGACTACTTTTCCTTTCAAGGTAAATTTTATTCTCAAACCTTCGTGTTGTTATGGGCTCCTCTCTGTCCTCTGGAATACTTCAAAACTGTTCCACCTGCTAGTTCTGGTGTGCGTCCTTCACTTTGGCTCCGCTGTGTGATCAATGGCTCCATGACTAGTTTCTTCCAACTATTTCTCGATGACCTTAACAATCTTGCTCCTTCCATCAAGTTTAAAGCTGAATGGGAATCTAACTTTTTACTTTCTTTCCTTGACGTCCATCACTCGGCTAGAGGTTTTTTTATCGTTTATCACAGACCAATGCACAGTGGCACGTACGTCACTATTTGGAATATATTTCTCACCTGTTTAACATTCATCTTTCCCATTAATCATCATCTTTCACATAAACCTTAATATCTCCCATTAACCTTCATTTCTCACATGAACTACCTATCTTAACTATCATCTCTCACTTCACTATCATCTCTCACTTCACTATCATTTCTCACTTCACCATCATCTCTCACCTACTTAACTATCATCTTTCACTACTCCTACTGTTCTGCCACCTACTACAGTGGTAAGTGTTTACAGAAGTTAACAGTACAAGTGTTCACCTCCTTTCATCCTACTTATACCTTATACTGTGTACTGGGTAATGCTGAGTGTTTAAGTCCACTTATTGTGTACTGGGTGATGCTTAAGTGTACAGAAACATTTGTTTATCTATCTGCTGGGAGATTAACTAGTTTATACGTCAAATTACTGTGTACCGGGATGTGAATGAGAATATAGTGTAAAGAAAAGGACACATGTGAAACTAATGTGACATTTTACTGTGGCAACGTTTCGCTCTCCAGGAGCTTGCAATATCCTCTATATGGCGAAATCTGAGTTTATATGTAGGGAGGTAATATTAATGTACTGGGTGTATTGTTAATTATATAAGCATGGATACCTATTATGTCTGATTATAAGTAATATCAATTGTGTGACTTATAAATTGTCAATATGTCTGACTTAACATCCGTTGTTTGCCACATTTATAAATGTTATGTAACTAACAGTTAGAAATTCTTTGAAAAGTTTCTAACTTGAAAACCTGTCAGTTTAGATATCAGTGTCTAGGTTAGTGTGTGACTAGGTTAGTGTGTGACTAGGTTAGTGTGTGGCTAGGTTAGTGTGCGGCTAGGTTAGTGTGTGGCTAGGTTAGTGTGTGGCTAGGTTAGTGTGTGGCTAGGTTAGTGTGTGGCTAGGTTAGTGTGTGACTAGGTTAGTGTGTGGCTAGGTTAGTGTGTGACTAGGTTAGTGTGTGGCTAGGTTAGTGTGTGACTAGGTTAGTGTGTGACTAGGTTAGTGTGTGACTAGGTTAGTGTGTGACTAGGTTAGTGTGTGACTAGGTTAGTGTGTGACTAGGTTAGTGTGTGACTAGGTTAGTGTGTGACTAGGTTAGTGTGTGACAAGGTTAGTGTGTGACTAGGTTAGTGTGTGACTAGGTTAGTGTGTGACTAGGTTAGTGTGTGTGATAAATGATTTAAAACCAACATTTTGAAGATTTAGACACTTATGCAAAATATGGGAATCCTTATTGAAGAAACGTTTCGCCACACAGTGGCTTCATCAGTCCTATACAGAGGAGAAAGGTGAAAGGAGAGGAGGAGTTTGAGGTAATCAGTCCCTCAGCCTGGAATTGATATGTTCAGTCCATCAATCTTGTAGGAAGTACAGCATATGGTCGGAGAAGTGGCTTATATACTGTAGCCAGGTGAATGGCAGCAGGAGGAGGTGGGATCACAGTGGAACCATCCACTAGTGTAAGTTGGTCTTCGTCCAAAGGTTGGACAAGTGTTGAAGAATTCCTTGTATCAAGATCCCATGATGTTGCAGTGTCTGACAGATGTGATAAATGTTTTTGAAAACCGAAGAGTTGAAGATTGAGACACTTGTACAACATATGGGAATCTTTATTTAAGGAAAGGTTTCGCCACACACCCTAACCTACCAGGTTACGTTGGGTTAGGTTAGGTTAGGTAAGGTTTGGTTTGTCAGGAAATATACTAGGACACTCGCTGATGGAAAGAGAAGCTTTCAAAGAAGATTGTATGTTACTGGAAACATCATCTCAGTTAACAATGTTTTGCACTGGCAACCCTAGAGTTTTACTGTGGAAAATTCTCAAGGCACAATCTTCGCCATCTTATACAAGGAATATTTTGAGACTGAATAATTAACACAGACGTTTCTTCCAGGTCAAATTTGGTTGAAATTTATAGATGACATTGTGGATAAAATAAAAGTTATATATCCAGCCATCAATTACCAATATGAACAGAACCTGAAGGAAAACACCCATATCTTGATTTCCCGAGCAAAGGGGTAGATAAAAACACTAAAACAAAAGTGAGAAACATTCTAGCGGATCCACTAAAACAACAATGTATACAATAGACACATTCAAGGGCACACATATGCTGTTTCCAGTGTTATGGATAACATGTGAAAAAGTCATTAATAAAACAGATGTTACTAAGAACGTTTTCAAATGTACTATCCAAGTTATATTGATGATGGGCAGTCTAAAATGCGAAATAGTTTCTATCACATGTATTACTATTACTACTACTCCTACTATCACTAGTATTACAACTACTACACCTCACTCTAAGCCTATATATACCCTCTGTGTCCATTTATTGTTTGTAACGGCTTGGCAATGCTTCTGGAAAGCGAGACTTGGCCACAATAAAATATCACTTTAGCTGCACTTGTGTCGGTAATTCTACCAACATTAATAAGAAATGAAAGTTATATTCTGTCCATGTGTCTCCGGTTCACAAAGTCTGTAGGATGGAGGGTGAAGTGTAGGTCTGCAGGATGGAGGGTGAAGTACAAGTCTGTAGGATGGAGGGTGGAAAGTAAGTCTGTAGGATGGAGGGTGAAGTGTAAGTGTGCAGGATGGAGGATGTAAGGGATGAGTCACTAATCAGTCTTCTACTCAACAGTCCCAGTGAATGAGGTGAGAGGCTGGGTGAGTCCCAGGAAGGTGGAGGCTGGCCACACAGCTACACTCATCTGCCAGACCTCTTCCAGCCGCCCTCCAGCTACCATAACCTGGCACTCCCAGGATGAACTGCCATCAGAGACAATACTCCAGGGTACACTGCCATCAGAGACAATACTCCAGGGTACACTGCCATCAGAGACAATACTGCCACCAGACACCATAGTCGATGGTCTACTGCCACAAGAAACTAATTTAAATGGAAAAATGCCACAGGTGACCAAAAAACAGTCACCAGTGATAATTGTACACGGGACCAAGATGCCAGGAAGGGTGCCTCTAGAAACTAGGCACCAGCGGAGCACGTACCATGACGCCACAACCCACCACTCTCAAGGACCATATAATGGCACAATCACAAGGTAGGTAGACGGACAATAATATTTAAAACTTCTTCAATAAGCTGTCAGCAAAGCTTTTATTGTGTACATTAATTTTATTATACAAAAAATATAAAGCGAATTTTATATTTAAAAATTAATACGGTTTTGCTGATCACTATTTTAAAATTAATTCGCTCAAAATTCTATTTATGTTTATAATGAAATAATTACCACTACAAATATACTAGTTAATACTATATGACTTATAAAAAAGTGAATAAATTTTTATGTAAATATAAATTTAGAGACCAAGAAAGTTACTCATTAATTCATAAATCCAACAATTGTGTCTTAATCCATCTGAAAAAAAATTTCAGAAAGCCGCATAAGTTGAATATTTGTAATGAATAGTTGAAGTGAATCAGAAGAATTTACACTTGATCACAAGGACACTAATATCTTAAATAAAAGTTACTAATTCGAAGCTTCCACTAAGAAACACCAGGTTTAAAGCCAAACTGAAGAGGCATTCTCTTGTTATCTGGGAGAGACCAATATCCTAAAATACAGCGGAACATTATGTTTGAAGATTAAGACACATGTCCAACAGTTGGGTATCTTTATTGATGAAACGTTTCGCCTACACAGTAGGCTTCTTCAGTTAAATACAACGGCAGCAGTAGTAATGAAATAAAGATGATGTAATCAGTACACCAACCTTGGAGAAAAAGTTTTTGAGGTGGCCAGTCCCTTAGCCTGGAGAAGAGTTGAGCTCCATAGAGCTGAACTACTGCTCCCTTTGTATTAGATTAAACAAGCCTACTGTGTAGGCGAAACGTTTCTTCAATATAGATACCCAACAGCTGCACATGTGTCTTAATCTTCAACTTAAATATATTATATACGATTTTCAACATTACGATTAACGGTATTCAGAATTTTCTTGACACAGTTGTCCGAGATCAAGAATAAAGTCAGTTCTTGAAGACTTTCAGAAATCACACCATGAGACCCTCTATTTCAATGTTCCTAATTTCTCTCATCAGGAAAAGTAATCCGGGATATATAGTGTTTAATAATTAAGTATATATACAAGTATATATACTTATATACTTATATACAGTACAATTATTTTTTTATAATGCAGATTATGTAGATTTTATCCAGGATAAACAAGTCACAGAAAAAACTATGATATATTCCGATCAAAAGAGACATTATCCAGTTATATCACAAGAAAAAAATTGATTAATAACATTGACAAATTAAAATTTTGTAATTTAAATGCAGATGGGAACTGAAAGTTTCAAGCTGACCAGAAGAGTCATTCTCCAGCTGTTTACCTGGAGTTTACCTGGAGAGAGTTCCGGGGGTCAACGTCCCCGCGGCCCGGTCTGTGACCAGGCCTCCTGGTGGATCAGAGCCTGATCAACCAGGCTGTTGCTGCTGGCTGCACGCAAACCAACATACGAGCCACAGCCCGGCTGATCAGGAACTGACTTTAGGTGCTTGTCCAGTGCCAGCTTGAAGACTGCCAGGGGTCTGTTGGTAATCCCCCTTATGTGTGCTGGGAGGCAGTTGAACAGTCTCGGGCCCCTGACACTTATTGTATGGTCTCTTAACGTGCTAGTGACACCCCTGCTTTTCATTGGGGGGATGGTGCATCGTCTGCCAAGTCTTTTGCTTTCGTAGTGAGTGATTTTCGTGTGCAAGTTCGGTATACTAGTCCCTCTAGGATTTTCCAGGTGTATATAATCATGTATCTCTCCCTCCTGCGTTCCAGGGAATACAGGTTTAGAAACCTCAAGCGCTCCAGTAATTGAGGTGTTTTATCTCCGTTATGCGCGCCGTGAAAGTTCTCTGTACATTTCTAGGTCAGCAATTTCACCTGCCTTGAAAGGTGCTGTTAGTGTGCAGCAATATTCCAGCCTAGATAAAAACAAGTGACCTGAAGAGTGTCATCATGGGCTTGGCCTCCCTAGTTTTGAAGGTTCTCATTATCCATCCTGTCATTTTTTCTAGCAGTTTGCGATTGATACAATGTTATGGTCCTTGAAGGTGAGATCCTCCGACATGATCACTCCCAGGTCTTTGATGTTGGTGTTTCGCTCTATTTTGTGGCCAGAATTTGTTTTGTACTCTGATGAAGATTTAATTTTCCTCATGTTTACCATATCTGAGTAATTGAAATTTCTCATCGTTGAACTTCATATTGTTTTCTTGCAGCCACTGAAAGATTTGGTTGATTTTCCGCCTGGAGCTTTGCAGTGTCTGCAATGGAGACACTGTCATGCAGATTCGGGTGTCATCTGCAAAGGAAGACACGGTGCTGTGGCTGACATCCTTGTCTATGTCGGATATGAGGATGAGGAACAAGATGGGAGCGAGTACTGTGCTTTGTGGAACAGAGCTTTTCACCGTAGCTGCCTCGGACTTTACTCTGTTGACGACTACTCTCTGTGTTCTGTTAGTGAGGAAATTATAGATCCATCGACCGACTTTTCCTGTTATTCCTTTAGCACGCATTTTGTGCGCTATTACGCCATGGTCACACTTGTCGAAGGCTTTTGCAAAGTCTGTATATATTACATCTGCATTCTTTTTGTCTTCTAGTGCATTTAGGACCTTGTCGTAGTGATCCAATAGTTGAGACAGACAGGAGCGACCTGTTCTAAACCCATGTTGCCCTGGGTTGTGTAACTGATGGGTTTCTAGATGGGTGGTGATCTTGCTTCTTAGGACCCTTTCAAAGATTTTTATGATATGGGATGTTAGTGCTATTGGTCTGTAGTTCTTTGCTGTTGCTTTACTGCCCCCTTTGTGGAGTGGGGCTATGTCTGTTGTTTTTAGTAACTGTGGGACGACCCCCGTGTCCATGCTCCCTCTCCATAGGATGGAAAAGGCCAACCCCCCCCCCTTTTGCCTGTTCACTCTGTCACATCTGTATAGGTTGTAACCTGGGATCCATATTTCGTTGTCCAAGTGATCCTTTATGTGGGTCTCAGTGAAAGCCGCGAACATTGCCTTTGCCTCTGCAAGCAGTCCACGGATGAGAGGTATTTTGTTGTTTGTTGCTGGCTTTAGACCCTGTATATTTGCCAAGAAGAATGTTATCGGACTGGTGGTATTGTTGGTACTGGGGGGGGATTTTTTTTCCGGCATTAGTATCTGTATCTGTTGGTTTGGGTGGAGGCCATCGACTGTGGTTCCACTCCAGGAATGACTGGATTTGGTGTACGATTTCTGCCATTTCTTGCAGTTTTTTTTCCTTCCTGGCACTAAAAAAACCTCTCCCTCTTGAGTGGCTGTGGCTACCCAGGTTTTCCCATGGCCTGGATGTTTTGTATCTTTTTGTCCCCTTTAGATGGTATGCCTGGCAATTTAAGTTATAGCACAGTCTTTCCTGTACTGAAGAGGTACACAGTTCAGGGTGAAAAAGCTTACAGGAAGGGAGTTTGCATTTTCCTGTTGTCATATGGGCATGGCATTTTCTAGGGTGGTCATAGTTGCACGTCCCATCTGTTTTTCCAGATTTCCCATGCCAGCAGATACCAAGTGCATAGTATGTGCACAGGCTTGGTTTCCGTTTGCCTTGGGTTTCTGTGACTGTATTCCCTGTTGGTGCATATTTCCCTGTCTTACTTCTTATCTTATCTTTGACTACACTTGTTTCCCTACTATGGCTCCTGTCCCCTATGAGGTCATTTATATGTATTCCTTCCTGCGTATAATTCCCGACTACCTGGACAAAATCTCCAGCTTCACCATTACTGTCTCCCAGGACAGCATCTCCAGCTTCACCATTACTGTCTCCCAGGACAGCATCTCCAGCTTTACCATTACTGTCTCCCAGGACAGCACCTCCAGCTTCACCATTACTGTCTCCCAGGACAGCACTATCAGCCCCACATTTACTGACTACCAGGACATCATCTCCAGCCTTACAGTTTCTGACTACATGGCCAGTATCAAGGGCAGTACCATTCAGCCCAGACTTTTTATGTTCCCATCTGTTGTAGAAAGCTTCCAGGTTTTCTATGAAAGCAGCTTTGGTGTTGATCTCTTTTAATACCCTTGTGATTTTAGTCCACAGATTTATCTCATTTGGGCATACCCAAAAATACTTCCCTGTTTTAATACTGCTTGTAGCTAGTTCTTGGATATCTGCACAAGGGGCATGACACAAATTTCCACAAAAATGACAATTTATGCATGTGGAAGCCCGTTTGTTTGACTGACCACAGACTACACACAGCTTCATAATGATTTGAATAGTTGATTTACTGCAATTCTACTAGCAACCTCTTGAATATTCTATTAATAACCTCCTTAAATGAAGCTCTAGCTATTTGTATTTCTGTTTCTAACTGTTTTTGTATATTGGACAGCTTACCGTGCACGTTCCTGGTATATATTTAATGTTTGTGTTTATAAGGGCGCCTACAACCCCATCCGTTTACAGTCTGCTTTATTGTCCAACGAAACCGTTTGAAAATAGTCAAGGGTTCGGACCAGTCAAGGGTTCGGACCAGTCCAGGGTTCGGACCAGTCAAGGGTTCGGACCAGTCGATCTGATCTGATCAGTGGGTCACTTATTTAAACCATACTGGTCGGTGATTTGAGCTAACACATGAAGGATCTACTGGAAATTATCTACCCGAGTAATATGTGATTTGATTGATACAAAAGTATAACTTGCGTGTTGAAGAACCGGTGACTGCTGGCAGCTCCTACAATGACGAACGGTCGACCTCAACCCTTGTTTATCAATCGCTGTATCTAGCTTTTCTATTTTTTTCCGTCTCCACCACAATAAATGCTATATTATCACTATAGTTGACTGGTGCAAATTTTGGAGGAAGGACGCTTTTTCTGTAGTAATAATTGCTTCTCGTTGTGTATATTACGACCGCTGGTAACTACAGACGCAGAATTCAAGAAAATTCCCACCTATGAGGAATAAAATAAAATATATATATATATATTCATTTAATAAGTCGATTCAGCAGTTAGAGATTTATTTACTCAGGGGAAACCAGTAAGGGTCATCTAGTGCATGTGGGAAGGAAGGCTGATCCAATTCCTTGGATCAAAGGCTAATAGCCATTATGAAAAGAAAAATAACGTAATAATAAAATATAATACTTTTTCATTTCGAAATTAAGTCATGTTGTGACCAGCTATGTTGTGACCAGCTATGTTGTGACCAGCTATGTTGTGACCAGCTATGTTGTGACCAGCTATGTTGTGACCAGCTATGTTGTGACCAGCCATGTTGTGACCAGCTATGTTGTGACCAGCCATGTTGTGACCAGCTATGTTGTGACCAGCTATGTTGTGACCAGCAATGTTGTGACCAGCTATGTTGTGACCATCCATGTTGTGACCAGCTATGTTGTGACCAGCTATGTTGTGACCAGCCATGTTGTGACAGCTATGTTGTGACCAGCTATGTTGTGACCAGCCATGTTGTGACCAGCTATGTTGTGACCAGCTATGTTGTGACCAGCTATGTTGTGACCAGCTATGTTGTGACCAGCTATGTTGTGACCAGCCATGTTGTGACCAGCTATGTTGTGACCAGCTATGTTGTGACCAGCTATGTTGTGACCAGCCATGTTGACCAGCTATGTTGTGACCAGCTATGTTGTGACCAGCTATGTTGTGACCAGCATTGTTGTGACCAGCCATGTTGTGACCAGCTATGTTGTGAGCAGCTATGTTGTGACCAGCTATGTTGTGACCAGCCATGTTGTGACCACCTATGTTGTGACCAGCTATGTTGTGACCAGCTATGTTGTGACCAGCCATGTTGTGACCAGCTATGTTGTGACCAGCCATGTTGTGACAAGCTATGTTGTGACCAGCCATGTTGTGACTAGCTATGTTGTGACCAGCCATGTTCTGACCAGCTATGTTGTGACCAGATATGTTGTGACCAGCCATGTTGTGACCAGCTATGTTGTGACCAGCCATGTTGTGACCAGCTATGTTGTGACCAGCCATGTTGTGACCAGCTATGTTGTGACCAGCAATGTTCTGACCAGCTATGTTGTGACCAGCCATGTTGTGACCAGCTATGTTGTGACCAGCAATGTTCTGACCAGCTATGTTCTGACCAGCTATGTTGTGACCAGCCATGTTGTGACCAGCTATGTTGTGACCAGCTATGTTGTGACCAGCCATGTTCTGACCAGCCATGTTGTGACCAGCCATGTTCTGACCAGCCATGTTCTGACCAGCCATGTTCTGACCAGCCATGTTCTGACCAGCCATGTTGTGACCAGCCATGTTGTGACAAGCCATGTTGTGACCAGCCATGTTGTGACCAGTCATGTTCTGACCAGCCATGTTGTGACCAGCCATGTTGTGGCCAGCCATGTTGTGACCAGCCATGTTGTGACCAGCCATGTTCTGACCAGCCATGTTGTGACCAGCCATGTTGTGACCAGTCATGTTGTGACCAGCCATGCTGTGACCAGCCATTTTGTGACCAGCCATGTTGTGATCAGGTATGTTGTGACCAGTCATGTTGTGACCAGCCATGTTGTGACCAGCCATGTTGTGGCCAGCGATGTTGTGACCAGCCATGTTGTGACCAGCCATGTTCTGACCAGCCATGTTGTGACCAGCCATGCTGTGACCAGCCATGTTGTGACCAGCCATGTTGTGATCAGGTATGTTGTGACAAGTCATGTTCTGACCAGCCATGTTGTGACCAGCCATGTTGTGGCCAGCCATGTTGTGACCAGCCATGTTGTGACCAGCCATGTTCTGACCAGCCATGTTGTGACCTGCCATGTTGTGACCAGTCATGTTGTGACCAGCCATGCTGTGACCAGCCATGTTGTGACCAGCCATGTTGTGATCAGGTATGTTGTGACCAGTCATGTTGTGACCAGCCATGTTGTGACCAGCCATGTTGTGACCAGCCATGTTGTGACCAGCCATGTTGTGACCAGTCATGTTGTGACAAGCCATGTTGTGACCAGCCATGTTGTGACCAGACATGTTGTGACCAGCCATGTGTGACCAGCCATGTTGTGACAGCCATGTTGTGACCAGTCATGTTGTGACCAGCCATGTTGTGACCAGCCATGTTGTGACCAGCCATGTTGTGACCAGCCATGTTGTGACCAGCCATGTTGTGACCAGCCATGTTGTGACCAGCCATGTTGTGACCAGCCATGTTCTGACCAGCCATGTTCTGACCAGCCATGTTCTGACCAACCATGTTGTGACCAGCCATGTTCTGACCAGCCATGTTGTGACCAGCCATGTTGTGACCAGTCATGTTCTGACCAGCCATGTTGTGACCAGCCATGCTGTGACCAGCCATGTTGTGACCAGCCATGTTGTGACCAGCCATGTTCTGACCGGCCATGTTCTGACCAGCCATGTTCTGACCAGCCATGTTCTGACCAGCCATGTTGACCAGCCATGTTCTAACCAGCCATGTTCTGACCAGCCATGTTGACCAGCCATGTTCTGACCAGCCATGTTCTGACCAGCCATGTTCTGACCAGCCATGTTGTGACCAGCCATGTTCTGACCAGCCATGTTGTGACCAGCCATGTTGTGACCAGTCATGTTCTGACCAGCCATGTTGTGACCAGCCATGCTGTGACCAGCCATGTTGTGACCAGCCATGTTCTGACCAGCCATGTTCTGACCGGCCATGTTCTGACCAGCCATGTTCTGACCAGCCATGTTCTGACCAGCCATGTTGACCAGCCATGTTCTGACCAGCCATGTTCTGACCAGCCATGTTGACCAGCCATGTTCTGACCAGCCATGTTCTGACCAGCCATGTTGACCAGCCATATTGACCAGCCATGATCTGACCAGCCATGTTCTGACCAGCCATGTTGACCAGCCATGTTCTAACCAGCCTTGTCCTGAGTAACTTACACCAAGACCAGCCTTGTCCTGAGTAAATTACACCAAGACCAGCCTTGTCCTGAGTAACTTACACCAAGACCAGCCTTGTCCTGAGTAACTTACACCAAGCCCAGCCTTGTCCTGAGTAATTTTACACTATGACCAGCCTTGCCCTGAGTAACTTCCCACCAAGACCAGCCTTGTCCTGAGTAACTTACACCAAGACCAGCCTTGTCCTGAGTAACTTACACTATGACCAGCCTTGTCCTGAGTGACTTACACCAAGACCAGCCTTGTCCTGAGTAACTTACACCAAGACCAGCCTTGTCCTGAGTAACTTACACTATGACCAGCCTTGTCCTGAGTAACTTACACCAAGACCAGCCTTGTCCTGAGTTCTTACCCCAAAGCCAGCCTTGTCCTGAGTAACTTACACCAAGACCAGCCTTGTCCTGAGTAACTTACACCAAGACCAGCCTTGTCCTGAGTAACTTACACTATGACCAGCCATGTCCTGAGTAACTTACACCAAGACCAGCCTTGTCCTGAGTAACTTACACCAAGCCCCAGCCTTGTCCTGGTAACTTCACTATGCCCAGCCTTGTCCTGAGTAACTTACACCAAGACCAGTCTTGTCCTGAGTAACTTACACTATGACCAGCCTTGTCCTGAGTAACTTACACCAAGACCAGCCTTGTCCTGAGTAACTTACACCAAGATCAGCCTTGTCCTGAGTAACTTACACCAAGACCAGTCTTGTCCTGAGTAACTTACACCAAGACCAGTCTTGTCCTGAGTAACTTACACCAAGACCAGTCTTGTCCTGAGTAACTTACACCAAGCCCCAGCCTTGTCCTGAGTAACTTACACCAAGACCAGCCTTGTCCTGAGTAACTTACACTATGACCAGCCATATCCTGAATAACTTACACCAAGACCAGCCTTTTCCTGAGTAACTTACACCAAGACCAGCCTTGTCCTGAGTAACTTACACTATGACCAGCCATGTCCTGAGTAACTTACACCAAGACCAGCCTTGTCCTGAGTAACTTACACCAAGACCAGCCTTGTCCTGAGTAACTTACACCATGACCAGCCTTGTCCTGAGTAACTTACACCAAGACCAGTCTTGTCCCGAGTAACTTACACCAAGACCAGCCTTGTCCTGAGTAACTTACACCAAGACCAGCCTTGTCCTGAGTAACTTACACTATGACCAGCCTTGTCCTGAGTAACTTACACCAAGACCAGTCTTGTCCCGAGTAACTTACACCAAGACCAGCCTTGTCCTGAGTAACTTACACCAAGACCAGCCTTGTCCTGAGAAATTACACCAAGACCACCTTGTCCTGAGTAATTTACCCCAAGACAGCCTTGTCCCGAGTAACTTACACCAAGACCAGCTTGCCCTGAGTAACTTACACCAAGCCCCAGCCTTGTCCTGAGTAACTTACACCAAGACCAGTCTTGTCCTGAGTAACTTACACCAAGACCAGTCTTGTCCCGAGTAACTTACACCAAGACCAGTCTTGTCCTGAGTAACTTACCAAGACCAGTCTTGTCCTGAGTAACTTACACCAAGACCAGTCTTGTCCTGAGTAACTTACACCAAGACCAGTCTTGTCCTGAGTAACTTGCACCAAGACCAGTCTTGTCCTGAGTAACTTACACCAAGACCAATCTTGTCCTGAGTAGCTTACACCAAGACCAGCCTTGTCCTGAGTAGCTTACACCAAGACCAGTCTTGTCCTGAGTAGCTTACACCAAGACCAGCCTTGTCCTGAGTAACTTACACCAAGACCAGCCTTGTCCTGAGTAACTTACACCAAGACCAGCCTTGTCCCGAGTAACTTACACCAAGACCAGCCTTGTCCTGAGTTACTTACACCAAGACCAGCCTTGTCCTGAGTAACTTACACCAAGACCAGCTTGTCCTGATTTAACTTACACCAAGACCAGCCTTGTCCCGAGTAACTTACACCAGACCAGCCTTGTCCTGAGTAACTTACACAAGACCAGCCTTGTCCCGAGTAACTTACACCAAGACC
Source organism: Cherax quadricarinatus (assembly GCF_026875155.1). Classification (NCBI taxonomy): domain Eukaryota; kingdom Metazoa; phylum Arthropoda; class Malacostraca; order Decapoda; family Parastacidae; genus Cherax; species Cherax quadricarinatus. The sequence goes on from NC_069421.1 coordinate 47,751,524, forward strand.
AGCCTTGTCCGAGTAACTTACACCAAGACCAGCCTTGTCCTGAGTAACTTACACCAAGACCAGCCTTGTCCCGAGTAACTTACACCAAGACCAGCCTTGTCCTGAGTAACTTACACCAAGACCAGCCTTGTCCCGAGTAACTTACACCAAGACCAGTCTTGTCCCGAGTAACTTACACCAAGACCAGCCTTGTCCTGAGTAACTTACACCAAGACCAGCCTTGTCCCGAGTAACTTACACCAAGACCAGCCTTGTCCTGAGTAATTTACACCAAGACCAGCCCTTGTCCCGAGAAAACTTACACCAAGACCAGCCTTGCCCTGAGTAATTTTACACCAAGCCCAGCCTTGTCCCGAGTAACTTACACCAAGACCAGCCTTGTCCTGAGTAATTTACACCAAGACCAGCCTTGTCCTGAGTAACTTACACCAAGACCAGTCTTGTCCTGAGTAACTTACACCAAGACCAGCCTTGTCCCGAGTAACTTACACCAAGCCCAGCCTTGTCCGGTAATTTTACACCAAGACCAGCCTTGTCCCGAGTAACTTACACCAAGACCAGCCTTGTCCTGAGTAACTTACACCAAGACCAGCCTTGTCCCGAGTAACTTACACCAAGACCAGCCTTGTCCCGAGTAACTTACACCAAGACCAGCCTTGTACCTGAGTAACTTACACCAAGACCAGCCTTGTCCCGAGTAACTTACACCAAAGATCCAGCCTTGTCCCGAGTAACTTACACCAAGAACCAGCCTTGTCCCGAGTAACTTACACCAAGACCAGCCTTGTCCCGAGTAACTTACACCAAGACCAGCTTGTCCCGAGAAAATTTACACCAAGACAGCCTTTTTTCCCGAGTAACTTACACCAAGACCAGCCTTTGTCCCGAGTAACTTACACCAAGCCCGCCTTGTCCCGGTAACTTACACCAAGACCAGCCTTGCCCCGAGTAACTTACACCAAGACCAGCCTTGTCCCGAGTAACCTTACACCAAGACCAGTCTTGTCCGAGTAACTTACACCAAGACCAGTCTTGTCCCGAGAAAACTTACACCAAGACCAGCCTTGTCCCGAGTAACTTACACCAAGACCAGCCTTGTCCCGAGTAACTTACACCAAGACCAGCCTTGCCCTTTGAGTAACTTACACCAAGCCCAGCCTTGTCCCGAGTAATTACCCCAAAGACCAGCCTTGCCCCGAGTAACTTACACCAAGACCAGCCTTGTCCCGAGTAACTTACACCAAGACCAGCCTTGTCCCGAGTAACTTACACCAAGACCAGCCTTGTCCCGAGTAACTTACACCAAGACCAGTCTTGTCCCGAGTAACTTACACCAAGACCAGCCTTGTCCGAGTAACTTACACCAAGACCAGCCTTTTTCCCGAGTAACTTACACCAAGACCAGCCTTGCCCCGAGTAACTTACACCAAGACCAGCCTTGCCCCGAGTAACTTACACCAAGACCAGCCTTGTCCCGAGTAACTTACACCAAGACCAGCCTTGTCCCGAGTAACTTACACCAAGACTAGTCTTGTCCCGAGTAACTTACACCAGCAGTGCCGGCTTGAAGCAGCTCAAGAATGCTGTGTATAACATTAAGCAGAAGGTAACTGCACTTACCAGATATACCATGTTTCTCTATACAATAGTTGACCAAGTTTGAAAACTGTCGGCCGATCGGTTAAGACATTTCATAGTTTAAAACAAAATCATTGGAACAAGTTAGTTTACAGTAAACCACTGTAGTTTACAATGTTTTTGATCACTCATTCCAGTCTACAACATTTTAGTGTTCACTAAACCCGTGCAAATTAAAATCACCTTGAAAACTGAGTTATCATTGTTTCTGTAGTTTTTTTTTTTTTCTGTTTAAAATTCTTTACAGTCCTCTAAGAGACAACATTTGTTTTTATTAAGAAAGTTCAATTTCCTAATAAAAAATTTTAATTGACAAAATGGCACATATATTACATACATTCAATAAAAAAAATTCATCTAAGTCAAACGATTGTAATTTTTTTCAACAATTTCAATAAAATTTAAATTTTGTGCCTAAATCCATTAGGCCTTATGGATTGAGAACTTATTTATTTAATGGAAAACAAAATCATTATTTCGAATATAAAATTGTCAAATTATATCTTACGCAGGGATGGAGGGGTAAGCCAGCTGAAGGTCTCAGTCAGAGTACCGAAAACTCTTGCTGAGCGTCATCCTATGATTATGACCCTCGTAGGAAAACACTTAACAAGTTTCCTAACAAACCTTACCTAACATAACCTACCTAACAAACCTAACCACGGAACGGGTGGGGTTAGAACCCATGGCAAGTGAGACATAGAACTCCAGGCTAGTGTGAAAGCCAACAAGCCAGTGGCTACAATAAGCTGAAAGTTTGAAATCTATCAAAAAAGGCATCCGCAGTTATCGCACAGATTCCAATGATTCCAAGATTATTTGAAAATTTACCCGTAAACAAACTAAACTTAACTGGAACGATCCTGGAGGTAAGAAACATCAGCAGGAAATATTGAAGCCATTCGGAAGAGCTAGACTCATATATACTTAACGTAATAAAAGGAGAATCAAAATATCGCTCAATTTTTTAATAAAACTGACAAATGTGTTCCACACTCTCCAACTTCGCTCTCCACCGTCCTGGAATTACAAGTCTACTTTTTTCCACATCTAAACTATGCTGTAAATACAAATGGAAGCTATCGGAGATACTCCAGGATGCTGAGAATATGCTCAGCATCTTTACTCACAGGGCATCTGCACATGTAAGTTGCTTCTAGACTCATGACGTGGTAATTATATATACGCCAGTGTTTCAAACCTGATACCCATCTAACAAGGAATTCTCATGTTATGAGAGAAATGAAACAAAAAGTTGAAAGAAAAAATTATTGGTAATCCTCCTTATGTATGGTGGGAGACAGTTGAACAGTCTAGGGCCCCTGACACTTATATTGTGTCTCAGTGTACTAATATCAATCATGCTTTTCATTGGGGGAAGGGATGATTCGCTGCATGCCTAGTCTTTTGCTTTCGTAGAGTGATTTCCATGTGCAGATTTGGTACTAGTCCCCGTAGTATTTTCCAAGTGATATTATCTTGTATCTTTCTCGCCTGCGTTCCAAGGAGTACAGGTCAAGGGACTTCAACCGTTCTTTACCGGTGTTTTATTGTACTTATACGTGCAGTGAAAGTTATTTGTATATTATCCAGGTCTGCAATTTTGCCTGTCTTGAAAGGGGCCGTTAGTGTACAGTTATATTCAAGCCTTTTACAGCCTTTTTTTATAAAAAAATAAATAAATATATGTATATATATATTTTATATATATATATTATATATTATTATATTATATATATAAAATATATATATTATATATCGTGCCGAATAGGTTAAGCTGGTCATTTAGCATGAACTCGTTTAAAATTATGTACTTTCTAATGTTTTCTCCTATGCGTTTAAAGATACATATTTTTTTCATTTATGAAATGTAAAAATTAATAATTTTGTACCAAAAGAACCTTAGAAAACTTAACTAACCTTATTATAACAAGCACAATTTAACCTAATCCAACTAAATATATTATAGATAAGTTTACAATAATTTAATAATAAACAAACACTAAGAAATATATTTTTTATGTTAGATTCAGAATGATTTTTGTGAAATTATTACATACACAAATTTTCGCTTGCCTTATTAGGCAAGAAGAGCGTTGCTATTTAAACCAAAATCACAGCTTTTCCTATTCGGCACGACATTCTATATTATATATATATATATTTTAATTATATATATTTTATATTATATATATATAGAGAGAGGGGAGGGGAGGAGAGAGAGAGAGGGGAGAGAGATGAGAGAGAGAGATGAAGAGAGAGAGAGAGAGAAGAGGAGAGAGGGGGAGAGGAGAGAGAGAGGGAGAGGGAGAGAAGAGAGAGAGAGAGAGAGAGAGAGAGAGAGAGAGAGAGAGGAGAGAGGAGAGAGAGAGAGAGAGAGAGAGAGAGAGAGAGAGAGAGAGACAGAGAGAGAGAGACAGAGAGAGACAGAGACAGAGACAGACAGACAGACAGACAGACAGACAGACAGACAGACAGACAGACAGACAGACAGACAGACAGACAGACAGGTGTTCGAGCCTCACTAGCGATACTACGCTCAATGCACCTCGAAAAAACAAGCGAAAGTATATTCAAAGAAATATGGCAGCCAACACGGGTCAAATTCACGTTGTTAAGTATCCACGAATGTGACTTAACTTCGTGACACCTTAAACTACTCAGTTACAGATGTCCATAACGTTAGGTAACCTGCTTGACAGTACCTGTTTCTTCGTAACGCCGGGCACACCAGTGAGCCTCTAGCCTAGCTAATTACAATTACCTATTTATTACTTTCCGTGATGTTTATATTGATAGATTTTTCTAATAATGGTCAATCCTAGCATTCGTGCTAGTTATTGCAAGATCCGTCTCGGGAAGGAAAACATGTGGTTAATTATTGCAAATATAAATCAAATCCTACTGGACAGGTGGACAAATGGGGCCGCGTTTATATTTTGAGTGCAAACTGTATTAAAAAATACCATAGGATTTCTGAGATGATAGCTTCGTGGGGATATTTGTAAAATACCAACATACAACAACTACTGTACTATCATCAACAAAAATGTTAAAGTTACAGGTGGTGTTCAACAGAACACCGATCATAAACAGTAAACTGAGTCTTGCACAGCTCTAATACACTAAGGCAGACCTTCTCATGTTGAGTTACATAGTAACTCAACATCCAGCCACTAGACATCATGAACCTATGGTGCCGTTGCTCAGGTTAACCAGTTTTCACACATGTAAATTATCCACATACCAATTCTTGACCCATCAACCATATCTCCTAAAGTTTGCAATTCCATATCTCCGAGGCAGGTTTTCCGATTTTTTTTTTTCTAACTTTTCGATATTATTTCGCTCGTAACTCGAGAACGCCTCACCCAATCACCGTCAAATATTCAACGCTTGTGTACGGTAACGAGAAGCAAATTTAGGGAACATTAGATATGTTCAAGTGTCTTATGACCAATGTTACTGAAACCATTCCCAGCATCCTAGAATGTCTTTGATAACTTTCCAAACCCTCGGAGGTGCTGCTAAAAAAGATCATCGACAGTCGAGACTGAAATTCACTGTGTACCTGAAAAGTTGACGATTTTAAGTGTAAAACAATGAAAGCTTTATTACCGCTAAATCAATTTTGGACATTTGCTTCGACATGAGTTGGATGTGAGTGCTGAATTTTAAGTTGCAGTCAAGGTGTGTTCCTAAGAATTTTTCATCGTCTTATCTTATTAAGTCAGTATTATTAATTTTACGATAAAGTGTGCATTTTTTCATTTATTCCCGTGGTCATCCAGATAGAAATCTTTACAAGCTTCTCGTTCATTTTATTGTTGCGGACAACAGTAATTGGATAAGCTGAGACGAATGTTGTGTCCTCTGCAAATACGTCTGGTTTAAGTTCCTGGGAGACATTTGGTAGGTCATATATATAGATAAAACATGTTAGTTGGCCAAGGATGTTACCCTGTGGCATCCTTAAGTTGATAGATTAGGTAGATAATGTAGTGTCATTAATAGTCACATGCTGATGTATGTCTGTATGGTAGGACTTTACGAAATTAAGATTCCGCAATGTTCTGTCTTCAACAGCATGATATTGTGGTTAATAGCACTGCAAAAGTTTTTTTTATATAAGTGAAGATGCCCATTGGATATTCAGTATTTTCTAGAGATGAATAAACAGTCTAGCATCTTTAGGATACCATCATTAGTATTTTTTTTTCTGTCCTGAAACCAAGCTGGCAAGAATATTTTATTTAGTGATAAATGAAAAAGATTTATCTTTTCAAAAATTTTCGATAATAAATGCATGAGGTGGTTGACCACTGTTATGGACTGTGGTAACTCTCGCAAGCTTAAGTATTAGCACCTCATTTATATATAAGTGATGGAACACTCACTTTATTAATTGCCTATTTTAATGCTAATACTATTATTGAAGTTACATCAGTATTAGCTGTTTGAGAAAGGTAGAAGGAGCCTTGGTGTTACTGAACCTTGGTGTTACTGAACCTTGGTGTTACTGAACCTTGGTGTTACTGAACCTTGGTGTTACTGAACCTTGGTGTTACTGAACCTTGGTGTTACTGAACCTTGGTGTTACTGAACCTTGGTGTTACTGAACCTTGGTGTTACTTAGTGTTACGACTTGCTCTATGCCGCAACAATAGGGGGAATAAACACTTAGTTTTTCTTAGTTTTATTTACTACCATTTATGAACCTTTATTGGTATTCAGTTAGTGAATTAAAATGACAATTCACTATTATCAATGAAATGAGACTGTACAATGAGGATCGTAATTCTATGTTCAAATCATCGTGAATTAAGCATAATACAACAATTACTCCATGTTCAAATTCCCATGGATCAAGTATAATACAATAATTACAATGAAGAGTCCAAATAAGAACTATTACGGGAATTTTAAGGAAATCAGTCAGTTATTCTTCTTAAAAAGAAGGGTTATCAGACTCTTGGAATTAACAGCCAAGTTAAGACAATAGACACGATCTTGAATTATTGACCAAGTTAAGATCTCTGGGTTGAAGACCCAGAGTTCTTAACTTGGTCAATGTTGTCTGACGTCAGGTCGGTCAGGAGGTGGCGCCAGGCGCCAATTCTGGAACCATCAACCGGACTCTAAAGTAGTGCTTTCCCACTTGCATAACACAACACAGTAATCAACCTACTATAATACAATATAATACAAAAATGCCTAACGAATAACATTTTATTGAATACAACCTTGCTTGAGAGATCCTTTGATGATTTATGCCGTACCTGATAATAATATATAGTCTAACCTGCTTTATCTAGCTGGTAATAAAGTGGTTCGCGATATATTACTACAGAACTTATTTTGACCAGGCTTTTTATTCTTGTATATAATGGAGTGTGAAGGAAGGGCGCGTAACACTGAGCCTTGGTGTTACTGAGCCTTGGTGTTACTGAACCTTGGTGTTACTGAACCTTGGTGTTACTGAACCTTGGTGTTACTGAACCTTGGTGTTACTGAGCCTTGGTGTTACTGAACCTTGGTGTTACTGAACCTTGGTGTTACTGAACCTTGGTGTTACTGAACCGTTTGGTGTTACTGAGCCTTGGTGTTACTGAACCTTGGTGTTACTGAACCTTGGTGTTACTGAACCTTGGTGTTACTGAACCTTGGTGTTACTGAATCTTGGTGTTACTGAACCTTGGTGTCACTGAGCCTTGGTGTTACTGAACCTTGGTGTTACTGAACCTTGGTGTTACTGAACCTTGGTGTTACTGAACCTTGGTGTCACTGAGTCTTGGTGTTACTGAACCTTGGTGTTACTGAGCCTTGGTATTACTGAGCCTTGGTGTTACTGAACCTTGGTGTTACTGAGCCTTGGTGTTACTGAGCCTTGGTGTTACTGAACCTTGGTGTTACTGAACCTTGGTGTTACTGAGTCTTGGTGTTACTGAACCTTGGTGTTACTGAACCTTGGTGTCACTGAGTCTTGGTGTTACTGAACCTTGGTGTTACTGAACCTTGGTGTTACTGAACCTTGGTGTCACTGAGCCTTGGTGTTACTGAACCTTGGTGTTACTGAACCTTGGTGTTACTGAACCTTGGTGTTACTGAGCCTTAGTGTTACTGAACCTTGGTGTTACTGAACCTTGGTGTTACTGAACCTTGGTGTTACTGAACCTTGGTGTTACTGAACCTTGGTGTACTGAACCTTGGTGTTACTGAACCTTGGTGTTACTGAACCTTGGTGTTACTGAGCCTTGGTGTTACTGAACCTTGGTGTTACTGAACCTTGGTGTTACTGAACCTTGGTGTTACTGAACCTTGGTGTTACTGAACCTTGGTGTTACTGAGCCTTGGTGTTACTGAACCTTGGTGTTACTGAACCTTGGTGTTACTGAACCTTGGTGTTACTGAACGTTGGTGTTACTGAATCTTGGTGTTACTGAACCTTGGTGTCACTGAGCCTTGGTGTTACTGAACCTTGGTGTTACTGAGCCTTGGTGTTACTGAACCTTGGTGTTACTGAACCTTGGTGTCACTGAGTCTTGGTGTTACTGAGCCTTGGTGTTACTGAACCTTGGTGTTACTGAACCTTGGTGTTACTGAACCTTGGTGTTACTGAACCTTGGTGTTACTGAGCCTTGGTGTTATTGAGCCTTGGTGTTACTGAACCTTGGTGTTACTGAACCTTGGTGTTACTGAGACTTGGTGTTACTGAGCCTTGGTGTTACAGAACCTTGGTGTTACTGAGCCTTGGTGTTACTGAGCCTTGGTGTTACTGAACCTTGGTGTTACTGAGACTTGGTGTTACTGAGCCTTGGTGTTACTGAGCCTTGGTGTTACTGAGCCTTGGTGTTACTGAACCTTGGTGTTACTGAGACTTGGTGTTACTGAGCCTTGGTGTTACTGAGCCTTGGTGTTACTGAACCTTGGTGTTACTGAACCTTGGTGTTACTAAACCTTGGTGTTACTGAACCTTGGTGTTACTGAGCCTTGGTGTTACTAAGCCTTGGTGTTACTGAGCCTTGGTGTTACAGAACCTTGGTGTTACTGAGCCTTGGTGTTACAAAGCCTTGGTGTTACTGAGCCTTGGTGTTACTGAACCTTGGTGTTACTGAGACTTGGTGTTACTGAGCCTTGGTGTTACTGAGCCTTGGTGTTACTGAGCCTTGGTGTTACTGAACCTTGGTGTTACTGAGACTTGGTGTTACTGAGCCTTGGTGTTACTGAGCCTTGGTGTTACTGAACCTTGGTGTTACTGAACCTTGGTGTTACTGAACCTTGGTGTTACTGAACCTTGGTGTTACTGAGCCTTGGTGTTACTGAACCTTGGTGTTACTGAACCTTGGTGTTACAGAACCTTGGTGTTACTGAGCCTTGGTGTTACTAAGCCTTGGTGTTACTGAACCTTGGTGTTACTGAACCTTGGTGTTACTAAGCCTTGGTGTTGTTACTGAACCTTGGTGTTACTGAACCTTGGTGTTACAGCCTTGGTGTTACTGAACCTTGGTGTTACTGAACCTTGGTGTTACTGAGCCTTGGTGTTACTGAGCCTTGGTGTTACTGAATCTTGGTGTTACTGAACCTTGGTGTTACTGAACCTTGGTGTTACTGAGCCTTGGTGTTACTGAGCCTTGGTGTTACTGAACCTTGGTGTTACTGAACCTTGGTGTTACTGAACTTTGGTGTTACTGAGCCTTGGTGTTACTGAGCCTTGGTGTTTACTGAACCTTGGTGTTACTGAACTTGGTGTTACTGAGCCTTGGTGTTACTGAGCTTGGTGTTACTGAACCTTGGTGTTACTGAACCTTGGTGTTACTGAACTTGGTGTTACTGAACCTGGTGTAACTGAACCTTGGTGTTACTGAACCTTGGTGTTACTGAGCCTTGGTGTTACTGAACCTTGGTGTTACTGAACCTTGGTGTTACTGAGCCTTGGCGTTACAGAAAACTTGGTGTTACTGAGCCTTGGTGTTACTGAGCCTTGGTGTTACTGAGCCTTGGTGTTACAGAGCCTTGGTGTTACTGAGCCTTGGTGTTACTGAACCTTGGTTTATGAACCTTGGTGTATGAGCCTTGGCGTTACTGAACCTTGGTGTTACTGAGCTTGGTGTTAACTGAGCCTTGGTGTTACTGAGCCTTGGTGTTACTGAACCTTGGTGTTACGAACCTGGTGTTACTGAGCCTTGGTGTTACTGAGCCTTGGTGTTACTGAACCTTGGTGTTACTGAGCCTTGGTGTTACTGAGCCCTTGTGTTACTGAGCTTGGTGTTACTGAACCTTGGTGTTACTGAGCCTTGGTGTTAAATGAACCTTGGTGTTACTGAACCTTGGTGTTACTGAGCCTTGGTGTTACTGAGCCTTGGTGTTACTGAACCTTGGTGTTACTGAACCTTGGTGTTACTGAACCTTGGTGTTACTGAGCCTTGGTGTTACTGAGCCTTGGTGTTACTGAACCTTGGTGTTACTGAACCTTATATATATATATATATATATATATATATATATATATAATAAAATTTATATATATATAATTTTATATTTTATATAATATATATATGTATATATATATATACAATATGATATAACTAAAGCTCTTATGACACCCTCGTCTAACCCACCCATATCTAGACTTTAAGCACGCAGAACCGTCACCCCACGGCCTCCCACCCTCAGTACCAACCTACTTAACCAGCACCTGACCTCTTCTAACCTTTCACAGAAATAAACTACATGGAACGCAGTCTCGTCCCCTCCACAGATACCACATCTCCCACCCTCCACAACCTGTCTGTTTCGTAGTATCGCTCCAGACGGCAGGATCCCATGCAGAAAACGAAACATCACCTCACGCGCCCGAGGGTTTAACTTCATCTTACTAAATCTATACCAAATACTCTTCCACGCATACATGGGGAACAAACCCTCAACTGAGACGACGCACCTACCTACAAGCAACCTACACAAAACCCTTATGCGAACCTTTCTCAGTTCCTTAACCAACATCACGGCCCTCAAAACGATTTCGCATTCCCTCAACTCTATTCCTCGAAACCACATACCCAGCCTGTCGTGTATCCTTCCCAACTGCCCCGCATTCACACCCACACGCAAAACTTCCCATTTATGAAACACACATTTAGCCCTCCATCTCAAATCCATCAACCACAACCCACCCTCACTTACAGATAACATTACAACTTCTCTCCGTAACCAATCACAACGTGGACCCCACAAAAATTTGTATACCCGTCTTAAGATCCCCGCAATCGCTGTCTCTGTAATTGGGAACACAGCTGCAACATACCAAACCTTACTATACAATAAAATGTTTACGACTATCACTCGCTGTATAAGAGTTAGGTGTTGGGGTCTCAGAACACCTAGACGCCCCACGATCCTTTCCAATAACCTATCCAAGTTTTCCACCCGCGCCGCAACCATGTCATCCCTATAAATAATACCACAAATCTGTAAAGACACCGCCCATTCTTTAATAATATTACATCTCCCCTCCCACACCCCCCACCCAAGAACCCAACCCCATGCACCTTGACTTCGCGCTATTTACCTGCATTCCCGTGGCACTTCCAAACAATTGCACGACCTCGTCCAACACTCCCATTGACATCCCTTCACGAATGAGAACAGTGGTGTCGTCTACATATCCAATTAATCCCGGCCAGGCCCTCCCACCCCCCACACTTCCCTCACCTTATGATGCTACTAGTGAGTCAAGGTCTGTTGTTGTGACCTGTTTGGATTTTAAGGGACATTGTTTATTATAGAGGCAATAAATTTTCTGAAAGAAAGCTTAGACAAATGAGTGCATATCATTAATGTTGCTGAATTTTATACCAGTCAGTGATACTCATTAACATAATAAAATTACTCACTGACACTTCATCAAGAAGCCTATATAAACACTGTAGGTGTCCATTGGTAGTTTGGATACGATGTTTATTAGGAAGTTTGGATAATTATCAGTTATATTTTTAGTGATTATGTCAGCTTTTAGAGATGTTATGTTTATCCAAATGTGGCTAAGGGAAGATGCAGATGTCTCCGTGAGTTTAGTTATTAAGGGTAATAGTAAGCAATTATTCATGTTGGTAAGGACGCGAACTATTTGTGGGTCTTCTTCCTGCCTAGACGAAATTAATATTAAAGTCTCCAGCAATTATTAAATTATGTTTTTTTAAGCTTATTATTTCTGATTAAATCTTTAAGGTTAGTACGTGGAGTTGTGTCAACAATACTTATTGCTATTCTGGCTCACTGGTTAGTATATATTCACCTTGTTCATCTATGGTAAATGCGGAATTAATAACTGTATCTCACTGGTACATTATATTTCAGTGTCACCTACCTTATGTTTTGATGAACATCAAAATGGTATACAATACCGACAGGTTGTTAGCTAAGACACATATGCAACAGTTAGACAGCTTTATTCCGAAACGTTTCGCCTACACAGTAGGCTTCTTCAGTCAAATAGAGAAAGTAGGCAGGAACAGTAGAGATGTGAAGACGATGTAATCAGTCCATCACCCTTGAAGTCGTAGAATTTGAGGTTGTCAGTCCCTCGGCCTGGAACTGAACTTCTCCAGGCCGAGGGACTGACAACCTCAAATTCTACGACTTCAAGGGTGATGGACTGATTACATCGTCTTCACATCTCTACTGTTCCTGCCTACTTTCTCTATTTGACTGAAGAAGCCTACTGTGTAGGCGAAACGTTTCGGAATAAAGCTGTCTAACTGTTGCATATGTGTCTTAGCTACCTTATGTTTTAACCAGGTTTCTGTGAATCATAAAAGTGATTCAAGAAGTACTCTGGCAATGTTGTTGGTAACTGTGATGTTCTTGGCGTTGCTAAAGATTGTTTTCCCTTGGCATCTAGTATCTTATATAAACAATTCAATAGCATACAGACTAGCAACAAAATGTCTCATATAAACAAATACATGAATAAATGGGTAAATTATAGAGGGACAGTACATAAACTAGTTAAAAATGTGGTGAAATACAAACAAAAGAAGTGACTGACGTGGCAAAGTACACAACAACATGTAACGTAGATACAAGTATTAAACGTGACAATAACATGTTGTGCAACTGTAAAAATATCAATTAAGAGATTATAATAATTTACAAGATATGGAGTAGTATTAATGAAAGATGTGAATAACTTGGTAATATAGTGAATATTAACTAGTAAGAAGAGGATTGTGTTTTAAAAACGAAAGAAACGAATAATTGGGAAAAACGTAAGGAACAGTATACAAGTTAATTACAAAATGGAGAGTTTTACAAACAACAGTGAAGAGTAAAGAATAGCTTTGTAAATAGTGCAAGAAACAATACATAAGAAAATAACAAAATACTGAATTATTATATGATCAATAACTGGATTAAAAAAAAAGTAACGAAGAGTATGAAAAGTAATGGGAAAATGTAGATATGCAAACAATAATGAGCAATAATGAATAAATTATTAAAAACTAAATTTATGTAGAAGCACTAAACGTGTAGCCAAAACAAAGCAAACGTTTGAAGAAAATATACATATATTAAACAGCAACACAGCAGTTTAAATAAATTTCAATCAACGATCTACTACAACGACACACAACTACGACCATAATATATAATATAACTTATAATTAGACGGTTGAGGTAAACCATCGTGTTTACAGATAAAAACCTCATGACAGATAAAACCTCGTAACAGGTGTCTACGAGATAGTCTGAATATGGTGATAGGCATAGGTTGTAAACATTTCTGCTGGGGTTGTAAACACGCCTGTTGGGGTTGTAAACTCGCCTGTTGGGGTTGTAAACACGCCTGCTGGGGTTGTAAACACGCCTGCTGTGGTTGTAAACACGCCTGTTGGGGTTGTAAACATTTCTGCTGGGGTTGTAAACACGCCTGTTGGGGTTGTAAACTCGCCTGTTGGGGTTGTAAACACGCCTGTTGGGGTTGTAAACATTTCTGCTGGGGTTGTAAACACGCCTGTTGGGGTTGTAAACTCGCCTGTTGGGGTTGTAAACACGCCTGCTGGGGTTGTAAACACGCCTGCTGTGGTTGTAAACACGCCTGTTGGGGTTGTAAACACGCCTGTTGGGGTTGTAAACTCGCCTGTTGGGGTTGTAAACACGCCTGTTGGGGTTGTAAACTCGCCTGTTGGGGTTGTAAACTCGCCTGCTGGTGTTGTAAAAACGCCTGCTGTGGTTGTAAACACGCCTGTTGGGGTTGTAAACACGCCTGTTGGGGTTGTAAACTCGCCTGTTGGGGTTGTAAACACGCCTGCTGGGGTTGTAAACACGCCTGCTGTGGTTGTAAACACGCCTGTTGGGGTTGTAAACTCGCCTGTTGGGGTTGTAAACACGCCTGCTGGGGTTGTAAACACGCCTGCTGGGGTTGTAAACACGCCTGTTGGGGTTGTAAACACGCCTGTTGGGGTTGTAAACACGCCTGCTGGGGTTGTAAACTCGCCTGCTGTGGTTATAAACACGCCTGTTGGGGTTGTAAACACGCCTGCTGGGGTTGTAAACTCGCCTGTTGGGGCTGTAAACACTCTTGTTGGGGATGTAAATACGTCTGCTGTTATTATTAAAAGCCTGTTGGGTTGAAATACGTCTGTTGAGGTTATAGACCGTGTGCTGGAGTTGTAAACAAGTCTGCTGGTAAACATACTACCCTCTCCTGAACTTACGTAACACTACACTCACTCCAAACACTGCTAACTGGGTGAGGCACTCTTCTGTGTCCTCATATCCTTCAGTGTAAATCTTGCATTACCACAAACCAGGAATAACCCTGAAACAAACCGCTACAACTACATATCTCTGCCCATTATGGCGGCCAAATTTTATCACAGAGTAGTATGAATGGCATAGTTCTGGACTCAGGGAAATGTCCTTCGAAGAAAGTGATGAGGGAAAGCGTGGGGGTGACGTACACTGGAAGACAGGAGGGTCAGGGAAGACATGATAACGACATACAAAATACTGCGTGGAATAGATAAGGTGGACAGAGACAGGATGTTCCAGAGAGGGGACACAGAAACAAGGGATCACGATTGGAAGCTGAAGGCTCAGATGAGTCAAAGGGATGTTAGGAAGTATTTCTTCAGTCATAGAGTAGTTAGGAAGTGGAATAGACCGAACCACCTCAACAACCCTTCCTCAGCCCTCTGGACAACAGTTTTGGCAATCCGCACCTCCTCTAACTTCCAAACTGCCAATTTCTCTGCATTATATTCACACCACATATTGCCCTCAGACATGACATCTCCACTGCCTCCAGTCTTCCCCTCGCTGCAACATTCATCACCCATGCTTCACACCCATAAAGGCGTTGGTAAAACTATACTCTCATACATTCCCTCTTTGCCTCCAAGGAAAAAAGTTCTTTGTCTCACAGATCCTAAGTGCACCGCTCACCCTTTTCCCCTCATCAATTCTAAGATTCACCTCATCTTTCATAGACCCATCCGCTGACACGTCCACTCCCAAATATCTGAATACTTTCACCTCCTCATACTCTCTCCCTCCAATCTGATATCCAATCTTTCATCACCTAATCTTTTTGTTAACCTCATAACCTTACTCTTTCCTGTGTTCACTTTTAATTTTCTTCTTTTGCATACCCTACCAAATTCATCCACCAACCTCTGCAACTTCTCTTCAGAATCTCCCAAGTGCACAGTGTCATCAGCAAAGAGCAACTGTGACAACTCCCACTTTATGTGTGATTCTTTATCTTTTAACTCCACGCCTCTTGCCAAGACCCTCGCATTTACTTCTCTTTCAATCCCATCTATAAATATATTAAACAACCACGGTGACATCACACATCCTTGTCTAAGGCCTACTTTTACTGGGAAATAATCTCCCTCTTTCCTAAATACTCTAACTTGAGCCTCACTATCCTCGTAAAAACTCTTCACTGCTTTCAGTAACCTACCTCCATCATACACCTGCAACATCTGCCACATTGCCCCCCCTATCCACCCTGTCATACGCCTTTTCCAAATCCTTAAATGCCACGAAAACCTCTTTAGCCTTATCTAAATACTGTTTGTTCACTTACATGTTTCACTGTAAACACCTGATCCACACACCCCCTACCTTTCCTAAAGCCTCCTTGTTCATCTGCTATCCTATTTTCCGTCTTACTCTTAATTCTTTCAATAATAACTCTACCATACACTTTACCAGATATATATATATATATATATATATATATATATATATATATATATATATATATATATATATATATATATATTATATATATATATATATATATATATATATATATATATGTCGTGCCGAATATGTAAAACTGGTCAATTAGCAAGAACTCATTTAAAATTAAGTCCTTTCTAAAATTTTCTCTTATACGTTTAAAGATATATTTTTTCATTAATGTTAATGTAAAAAATTTTAATTTTGCACCAAAAGAATCTTAGAAAACTTACCTAACCTTATTATAACAAGAACAATTTATTTTAGCCTAACCCAACTATTTTAGATTTGTTTACAATTATTTAATACTAAACAAACACAGTGAAATATAATTTTTTCGTTAGGTTCAGAATGATTTTGGCGAAATTATTGCATACACAAATTTTCGCTTGTCCTATATGGCAAGATGAGCGTTGCTATTTAAGCCAAGATCGCAAGTTCTGCCTATTCGGCACGACATATATATATATATATATATATATATATATATATATATATATATATATATATATATATATATATATATATATATATATATATATATATTATATATATATATATATATTTGACAATAATAGCAAGCCAGAGATTGGTCTATAATTGGTGACTTATGCTGTGCCTCTACCAGTTTGGATTAGGATGACACAAGCTAGCTTAACTATTGTGTATTTGGGAAATTTTTGCCTTTAGGAGAATCCTTTAACAAGGTTGAAATGACAGGTGATACCACATGGGCAGCTTTCTTATATATGAATGGTGGTATACTCGCTTTATTACATGATTTTCTAATGCATTTTTGAAGATACCTCTGTAGAATTAGTTGGGGATAAGTATAGAGCACTATTATCTGCCAATGAGGTAATCACTAACCTGGGCAATAAAGTTTGGAATATTGCATTCGAGTTTAGCCCCTTGAATTGAGAAGTTATTATTTCCGTATCAGCAGTATAAATGGGGGTTCATTAGGTCTTGCTAGTATTGTCCTGGTCTTTTTTTCAATTGCTATTTATTTCTTGGAACCTATTGGCACTATATAGTTGTTTAAATTTCTTCATTAGCTTAGTATGTGTTTTAGTACACTTTTCTGCTAGTTCTTCGGGAATTAAACCCATTTTGTATTGTTTTTAGTATATATGCTTCTTGTTAATGGCTCTGAGGATGCTGTTGGTTACCCGAGGGCTATTAAGTCTTTACAGTGTGACTTGTTTGCTTTGTACGGGACAGTGTCACTTATTTAGATATTTCATTTTTTGAAGAAAAACTTCGTTACGTGACTCACGAAATCGTAATGACACGATTGCAAACAAACCATACCCCGGCCGGGATTGAACCCGCGGTCATAGAGTCTCAAAACTCCAGACCGTCGCGTTAGCCACTGGACCAGCTAGCCACAATAAGATTCATCCAACTAGGTATATTTCTACACCATAGGAAGGTTAGCACAGGCACCACTGTGACCACAAATGCAAGTTTTTACAGACGAATCTCCTAACGCGACGGGCTGGAGTTTTGAGACTCTCTGACCGCGGGTTCAATCCCGGCCGGGGTATGGTTGGTTAACTTGGATATGTGAATGAATATCTTGAGTAATGTTGAATTCTCTCTGCCAGTCATTGAAACTTATATAGACATGATAAAATTATTCAGTAAAACCTCACTTTTTACTGTGATTTCGTCAAAATGATAATCCATCTGTTGATATTTTATTTTTCCTTCAAAAATTTTATTCCAGTCAATATTTAGAACATGATGCCACGGACTCTCAGTTTCATTTATTGTAGACTGATCAGCCAAATCAGAAATTGATCAGCCAAATCAGAAATTGATCAGCCAAATCAGAAATTGATCAGCCAAATCAGAAAAAGGAGGTCTGTGTGACTTTTGCATTTTGGATATAAGTTTATAATTTTCTTAAGAGTTTCTGACGAGCAAAATTTTATGACACTTCCCAAAATATGAGAGCAAGCACGGATGTGACGCACATCTTCCTCTGATGTAACACTGACCATAATGAAAGATGACGTGCTATTACTGGGTAATAACATTAATTAATTCTTTCTTTCGTGGGAAGAAAATTCACGTCCAGAATCTGTGTCAAGAGGGAGAAATAATTAAAATTCTAGTATCGTATGTAACCTAGCAAAAACACGAAATTATGTTACTTAAGATTTATATTTCCATGGAACAGAATTCCACTAAGTGTTCAAAGTATAAATTATTCCAATTCACTAAGAATGTTGCAGTGATCTGCTTCTTTTTTGTCAAAAATCATATCCATCTTATTTGATTCACCCAAGACTGGCTTCTTAATTAAAAAAATATAATTTACTGGCATGGTCAGAATACGTATATACGGATTTATAACAAGAAGATGGAGAATGAAAATGACCAGGCCAATATTTAGATCATTTCTACTGTTCAGGAATTCTCTTCAGTGTTACTGCTTGTTAGTCATGGCTGCCTGCCAGAAGTATCAAGTGAAGAGGCTTTTTAATTCCATTTATCACTTTTTTAATGTCTAACTAAATTTCTCTCCTTGAAGCAGATCTCTGAAAACAGTTGTTTCTTTCCCTCAGAAAATAAAAAGTAGCAAAATTATTTCAAAAGAAGCCTAGTTAAGTTTTAAATTAGCTCAAAATCTCGGAAATAGCCCAACCCAGCGTTTAATAGCGGTGGACCAACAAATGTAGCCCAAATCGTTACTTACAGCCCAGTCTGGCAACAGTAGCCGTGACGTTACAAAATTACAAAAACTTTCCACAAACTACCAACATAGTTATAAACCATTTTTATCGTATGTTTACATCTCAGATTTATTTTCCGTAACTCATCTCACACAATGAGATGAAACGCAGGTACCTCCCCAGTCCCACCCTGGGGTAGAGAACCCCATGATGCCATATTGTCTTCCCTCAGTCAGACTCAGCGTGGACAAAAGTACAAGGATACAGGAAACAAAAAGGGGAAATAACTAGAATTTGAGAGAAAAGGAGGTACTACTCTATTCTGTTAGAAAAAGGTTGCCACCACCTACTCTTTTAACAGTGGAAGAAATAAAAGTAGGTAAAGTTATAGAAGGGAGAGACACGGAATCTGGGTAAGAGCAGGAAAAAAACATTGAGAAATAACAGGGGAGAGGTAGAACAAGGTATTGGTCCTGATAAGCACTGGCTCTTAGGGTAGCATGAAGCACCTTGTCAGGGGCTTGACTCTCCAGAAGGGAAAAACATGTATCAATATACTTCCCAATATAAATTTTGACAAATGGGCCCGAAATGCATGGCTCAAAGGGGGAAGTAAGACATACCCACATTAATAAACATACATATATTACAGGGAAATCTGAAATTTTTGACCCCAAAAATAAAGTTACAGGCATCAAATACATAAAATATTAATAACATCCACAATTTTGCAGCAGGACAGTTGATACTAGCACCTATGACATTAGTCCGTTAAAGAACTCTCACCCCACATGCTTTGGTTACTTCCCTTTTTTCCAGTTGTTCTATACATTCCCTCTTCAGGCTACCACAGATTTCCTGATTACAAGCCTCTGGTCTGACCCTCCAGGACTTGAGTTCTCAAGGTCTCTAGTAACTCACTGGCGTTTCCTCAGTGTATCTGGTTTCGTTGAGTCCACTTATTCTGAGGCATCTCTTCAGGGGTACCTGGTTGCTTTTGAACCTGTAAGAGTATTTTCTGATTTAGTCATAAAACACACAAGTACTGTAGAAAATTACATTTATCTGTATGTAACTCATAATGTACATAACAGTAAATAACAAAGATAATTATTATTTATCAGAGTTACATAGACAAGTAGGAATTTGGGACACCTAGGTCACAAAAAATGTCCCCCTTCGATAACTACCACTGCCATATCCACAAGCTGCTCTAGACCTATTAATTACCAATTAAATATACATCACCAGGAATTCTGGTAAATATATAAATTTGTGGACTGTATATTAAAAATAATAAATGATTATATATATACACATATATATATAACAGAAGGAGAATATCTTAAAATCACTCACCAATTTGACTGGAGATCAAGGTGTATCATACTCAGAAAACCTCACTGTCTAAATTTATGAAAATACTGGCCAGAATTATAACACAAATCTAGATAGCTTATCTGAGGCTCCTGGAGCTGTCTTGTTCAGTCGTCTGATATCTCAAGTTATGCAGGAATGCACATCCAACAATTTTGTTTCCTATTTGAGAGGTGTCAGCCCAATTTTACCTCTAGAGCACAAAAATTCTTCCCAATATTAGCTAACGTTTGTGTTGACCAGTTAAAACGTGGCGAGTCTCTTCTGCGCAGGAGCAGGCTTCCCATTTTCGATAACATAATTTTTATTAAATACAATATAGGCCATCTATTTACCTATAAATATACAGTATTTTTGAAAAATATACAGTATTTTCCACAATGAGGCCGGGCGGAGTTCGTTGCTGAACGACTCAAATTGCTCATTTGGCAATTGTGGAGGACCTGGGTACATATAGGATACGGCATCCACACGGCGACATATTACACAAGATTTAATCACCCTTTTTACACTTTGCCGTCCTTGTGGAATCCAGAAAGTTTCCCTAATACAATTTAAGGTATCTTGTACCCCACCATGCATTAGATTTTTATGGGCATTTAGAACAATTAAATTTGTTAGATGATGAGTTTTGGGCAGTAAGATAGGGTGTTTAGCATAATCACCCAATTCAGCATTTTGTAACCTACCTCTGCACCTAATTACATTGTTCTCTAAATACAGCCCCAATTTCTCTATTATGGAACCTTTCACAATTTTTCTTTCCATCATCAATTTAATCTCATTTCCATAGATTTCTTCTTGTACCCTCTTTATCCAATATTCAAGAGGATGTGAAAACTTATATGAGAGATTCATCTTGTTTAGAAATTTAAACACCAACTTAGTTACATTGATTAGTTTGGGTAAAGAGGAATACCTATTTATATCAATGGCTAATGAAGGACAAACTATTGGAGCGGTGGTCACAGTAATTTCAACAGGAGCAATATACGCCTTCTGTACAGGCCAATTAGCTTTATTTACCAACCAGCTTGGTCCTTTAAACCATGATACAGCATTTACAAATTTAGCATAAGATAAACCTCGAGACAAGAAATCAGCTGGATTCTCCTCACCAGGTATATGATTAAATGTTAACATATGCTGACCCAAACTATTATACTTCTCTTGCATCTGATTAATTATCAGACCAAATTACAGTGTTGCTAATATTTATCTCCTGCAACTTATTTCGTATATAATTAGCTATTTTGACACCTACATAAATGACTGTTAATTCCAACTGAGGCAAGGTGCGTGATTTAATTGGAGACACTTTAGCCTTAGACATAACAAGAGAAATAACACTATTACATTGAAGGTAAGCAACTGCTCCATATGCCAATTTTGAAGGATCACAAAAAATGTGGAGTACATTTTTTCCCATTTGGATTGGCCACCTGGCATGGGAACTCCAACATTGGATTTTTTCATAATCACCAATTAATTCATCCCACCTGTTTATGAATTCCTCAGGTAGAATTTCATCAAAAGCACATTTAAGTTTCCATGCTTCCTGTATTAATAATTTCCCTCTTATAGTAAGGGGTGACACTAAACCTAGTGGATCAAAACATTTGGAAACTTCAGCAAGCAAAACGCTCTTAGTTAATTTATTGGGCAAACTGTAATTATTAGGTTTTAACATTAACAAATCTCTCTCAGTATCCCAAGTTAATCCCAATACATTACTACATTTTGGCATTTCATCTCCAGGGTAATCTTTACTTATTTTGTCCTTTAATTTGGACGAATTACTATTCCATTCTCTAAGAGGCATATTTGCACTTTGCATTATTTCATTAGCCTCTCCATAAGCCATTAACAGTTCCTCTTCAGTTGACGTCACACCCAGGAAATTGTTCACATAAAATTGTTTGCTCATTACTTTACTCAATGGACTTTCCATACGTTTAAGGTGTGCATTTATCGTCGCTTGAAGTAGGAACGGACTGGATGTAGCACCAAATAATATGCTCCTAAAGCGAAAGGTTTTCAGAGGGCTAAGTGGGTCACAAGGATTATCAGGCCATAAGAAGCGGGTACAATCCCGGTCAGCCTCTTGTAAACCCACTCTTAGGAAAGCTTTACTTATGTCAGCCGTAAAGGCATAATGCTTCACTTTGAAATTTAATAAGATATCTCCTAATTTTTCTGTCAACGACGGACCTCTCATCAAACAGTCATTTAAACTAGGTACATTTTTGTTACTCCTGGCACTACAATTAAACACAATTCTCAGAGGAGTGGTCTTAGAATCCTTCTTCACTCCGTGATGTGGCAAATAGTGACCATAAATTTTGGCTTGCTCAGGAGGTACCTCTTCTATAAATTTATTAATTAACTGCTCAGCAATTATATCATTATAGGCAGTTAACAATTTTGGTGTCTTACTCAGTTTACGGAGCTGAGCCTTTAATTGTCCATATGCCATTCTGTAATTAGTGGGCAATTCTGGATGGTTCAGTTTCCACTGAAGTCGTACCCAGTAATGTCCAGATTCAAATTTTACATCTCTCAGGTATTGCTCCTGAGTAAAAGAATCTTCTGGACTTTCTTCATTTACATTTATTCCAATGCTGTCTATTTCCCACAATTTATGCACTGGCTCAACACCATCCTCTATGGAATTATACTGGGGTACGATTTCATGAGTAAGACACACAGTTATGATATTTGTAGTTTCCTCTAGTCATGAATTATTGTTACGAGGAATCCTACCAAACATTACATGGCCTCGTGCAGTCTCTAAAAGGGTGACACCACATTTTTTTACCATACCCTTTACAAAGGAGGCATAATAGTCACTGCCTATCAGAATATTTATTGGGCATACAGAATCATCACTTACACCAGAAGATGCTAAATTTACATTATGTGAGAGTCTTTCCGTAGCTTTACTAATCCCTACTGTAGATATTTTCTCTGGAAGTCTATCTACAATTACTGCATTAACAAGTTTTTTCTCATTGCCCAACCTGACAGTTACATAAACAGTGTCATACAATTGAGACCTTTTATCCGAGAGAAAACCAGATAATTTTAAAGTTGTGGGATCTCCCATCTGTACTTTCATACCATCAAGACATTTACGTTTTATGAAAGTACGCTGGGATCTCTGGTCCAATAATGCATTTACATTTTTTGATTTATGCCTTTTATCATAAATTTTTACCTGTAACACAGGTAAAGCTACTTCAGCAAAACCATCATTATTAACATTAGCAGCAATTTTTACATTAGCCACTGTTGTGTCAGGATTGTCAACATTATCATCATTATCAACATTATCATACAGACCCTTACACATGACTATATGGTGTCTTCCTTTGTGACATTGATAACAGAAGTTTAATTTGACATAACAATCCTTTACATTGTAATTACCTAAACATCTGATACATCTGTCAAGTTCCTCCAATCTTTCAACTTTATCATTCCATGAATTGTATGCAATGCAATTCTTAGAAAAATGAGTACCCTTGCAGAAAAGACAATCTCTCTTTTCTCTGACTGGTTTCTTATTAACTGGGCTACAATTAGGAGGGTACTTATTCTTCTTACCTTGTGGAGAATCATTATTTCTGATTCCTGCTACTTGATATGTACCTATGCAACTATTTTTAGGAAATGAATTTTGATTATTACCATTGGGATAATTTTTCCCTTTGTGAAACTTGACAGATACCTCAGAGTTATTATGTGTTGCATCTTTAAAATGAGTTGGTTGGCTGGTCTGCAACTGAACAATTAATTCTTGTAGACCTAGTCTTATTTGCTCCAGACCAAAATAAACCTTGTGATATTTGTTCAAGAGTCATTCAAGTGTTTTATAGTTTAATTTATTCTGTACCATGGCACTCAATAACCAGTCTGATTCCTTCAGATTATATTTATTACTTAAAGTTTTGAAAGTGCTCTCCAGTTTAACTCTAAATGCTGTAAACCTTTGTAAGTGTGATCTGGAGATTTTAAACTAACATTGATATTCACTAGATCCAACCTACTTTGTTCTATATTACCATAAGTGGCCTTCAACAAGTCAACTGCTTCCTTGTAAGAATCATTTACATTGGGAAAGGCTTGTATGAGTATGTGAGCATCTCCTCTTACCTGTCCTTTGAGGTAAATAATTTAGTTACACAGGCTAGGTCACTCCTGTCATGCACAGCTGCTTTAAAAATTGACCAAAATTCCTCCCAATTTTCACCAGGATTAAACACAGGTAAACATAATTTGGGGAGTTTTGGCAAAGACATATTATTTGTTGGAGCAGACTGATTAACTGCCTGGTTTACACATTTTAATTTATTCAAAGCCTGACTTTTACAAGAAAGAATCTTTCCTTCTAATTTACAATACTGATTAATCATGAGATCTACTTCAGTCTCATCTACACAGTTTACTAACAAATCTCCTTCATATTTGTTGTAATATAAATTGTATGAGTCATATCTATTCCCTAAAGCATCTGAATACAATTTTAAATCATCAGTATTCACAGTTTCTTGATTCATTAATTCCAAACATTATTATATGCCTTGGTTACATGACCCTTTCTAGCATGCAGTGATGCTTTCTTTGCTCTATATTCCATATGTTTGTCTTCTATATTAATTTCCTCATTTTCAGCCATGATGCAATGTATTAAATTCAACTTAATTAATAACACTGATTACAACTTACTACACTGATACAACTTACCTTTGAATAAATCCTAGCTACTTGAGCTGAGCAATTACATGTAAGAAAATTATAATATAAATTTTAAATACACATTAATAATGTTAGCTACACTTGAGCTCAGTAATTACACATGTAAGAAAATTATAATATAAAATTTAAATGTACATTAATACAAACCTTTAGCCAGACTTGGCTTATCAAAATTAATATTATACAAATTAATATAAATCCTTGCCAGAATTTGGCATAGCAAAATTAATATTATACACATTAATATAATTAGCTACACTTGGCTTATCAATTACACATACACTGATATAAATTTTGGCCAGAATTGTCTTATCAAATTAATATTATACAAATTAATATAAATCCTTGCCAGAATTTGGCATCGCAAAATTAATATTATACACATTAATATAATCTTTAGTCATACTTGACTTGGATTATCCAAATTAATATTGTAATAATTATAATCCACTACACATTAAGTAAATTTGTGAACTTAACATCCACCTCCTTCTGTCATTTCACATATAATTACTAAGTAATTAACTAATTAATGACTTCACTAATTACCTCCGGTTCAAGAAGGACCAATGGGCAAATTAAATATGGAAAATTACATTTATCTGTATGTAACTCATAATGTACATAACAATAACAAAAATAATTATTATTTATCAGAGTGACATAGACAAGTAGGAATTTGGGACACCTAGGTCACAAAAAATGCCCCCCTTCGATACCTACCGCTGTCATATCTACAAGTTGCTCTAGACCTATTAATTACCAATTAAATATACATCACCAGGAATTCTGGTAAATATATAAATTTGTGGACTGTATATTAAAAACAATAAATGATTATATATATACACATATACATAACAGAAGGAGAATATTTTAAAATCACTCACCAATTTGACTGGAGATCAAGGTGTATCATACTCAGAAAACCTCACTGTCTAAATTTATGAAAATACTGGCCATAATTATAACACAAATCTAGATAGCTTATCTGAGGTTCCTGGAGCTGTCTTGTCCAGTCGTCTGATATCTCAAGTTATGCAGGAATGCACATCCAACAATTTTGTCTCCTATTTGAGAGGTGTCAGCCCAATTTTACCTCTGGAGCACGAAAATTCTTCCCAATATTAGCTAACGTTTGTGTTGACCAGTTAAAACATGGCGAGTCTCTTCTGCGCAGGCGCAGGCTTCCCATTTTCGATAATATAATTTTTAATAAATACAATATAGGCCATCTATTTACCTGTAAATTACCGTATTTCTGGAAAATATACAGTATTTTCCACAAGTACTATTACAAAAATATAAAAGATTTTACAAAAATTAGGGAGGAGCATAATTAACAAAACATTAGTAAACGTTTATTCATCACAATAAGAATGACATATCAAAAATAATTCGCTTACAAAACTCAGGCTATTATACTAACAAAAAAAATAACAGATCCAAGATAAAGTGAACAATGAAACTCGGCACAAGTATAAGACACAAAAGAATGGACATATCCAAGAAAAAATGAAAATTGGACAAACACGTAAAACAAAACAGGAAACATAGGCTAACATAAATGTGATAGGCAGGAAAATAAAAACAAAGTTGTATAAGATAGCAAAGATAGGTATAACCTAGGTTAACTTACAGCTAGAAGGAAATTACAGAAAAACATAGTTAAGCCTAAGTAGTAGATACTTAATAAAATAATATTAATAATATGGAAAATACTGTATATATTTTCCAGAAATACAGGTGGAATGAATTAATTGGTGATTATGAGAAAATTCCAATGTTGGAGTTCCCACGCCAGGTGGCCAATCCAAATGGGAAAAATGTCTCCACATTTTTTGTGATGCTTCAAAATTGGCATATGGAGCAGTTGCTTACCTTCAATGTAATAGTGTTATTTCTTTTGTTATGTCTAAGGCTAAAGTGTCTCCAATTGAATCACGTACCTTACCTCAGTTGGAATTAACAGCCATTTATGTAGGTGTCAAATTAGCTAATTATATAAGAAATAAGTTGCAGGAGATAAATATTAGCGACACTGTAATTTGGTCTGATAATTAATCAGATGCAAGAGAAGTATAATAGTTTGGGTCAGCATATGTTAACATTTAATCATATACCTGGAGAGGAGAATCCAGCTGATTTCTTGTCTCGAGGTTAACCTTATGCTAAATTTGTAAATGCTGTATCATGGTATAAAGGACCGAGCTGGTTGGTAAATAAAGCTAATTGGCCTGTACAAAAGGCGTATATTGCTCCTGTTGAAATTACTGTGACCACCGCTCCAATAGTTTGTCCTTCATTAGCCATTGATATAAATAGGTATTCTTCTTTACCCAAACTAATCAATGTAACTAAGTTGGTGTTTAAATTTCTAAACAAGATGAATCTCTCATATAAATTTTCACATCCTCTTGAATATTGGATAAAGAGGGTACAAGAAGAAATCTATGGAAATGAGATTAAATTGATGATGGAAAGAAAAATCGTGAAAGGTTATATAATAGAGAAATTAGGGCTGTATTTAGAGAACAATGTAATTAGGTGCAGAGGTAGGTTACAAAATGCTGAATTGGGTGATTGTGCTAAACACCCTATCTTACTGCCCAAAACTCATCATCTAACAAATTTAATTGTTTTAAATGCCCATAAGAATGTAATGCATGGTGGGGTACAAGATACCTTAAATTGTATTAGGGAAACTTTCTGGATTCCACAAGGACGGCAAAGTGTAAAAAGGGTGATTAATTTGTGTAATATGTCGCGTGTGGATGCCAAACCTAATGTACCCAGGTCTCCACCTTGCCCAATGAGCAATTTGAGTCGTTTAAGGGAAACGAAATCCGGCTGGCCGCAGTGTGGAAAATACTGTATATATTTTCCAGAAATACAGCAGTTATATGTAAATAGATGGCCATACTGTATTTAATAAAATTATGTTATGAAAAATGGGAAGCTGCGCCAGCGCAGAGGAGACTCACCATTGTTTGTTTGAATTGAGAGTAACAGACGTAATAATGGGAAGAAATTTTTTTGTGCTCTAGAGGTAAAATTGGGGTGACACCTCTCAAATAGGAGCCGAAAAATTTTTGGAATGTTGGCCCTTCCGCATAACTTGAGATATCAGGCGACTAGAAAGACAATTCCAGGACCTCAGATAAGTCTGTGATGTTGTAACTCTGGCCAATGTTATTTTCATGATAGACAGGGTTTTCTGAGTGGATACACTCAAATTGGTGAGTGATTATAGATATTCTCCTTTCGTAATGTAGTGTGGGGTATATATAATCCTTTTTTAATTTTAATATACAGTCCACAAATTTATATATTTACCAGCATTCCTGGTGATACATTTGTAATTAATAGGTCCAGAGCAACTTGTGGATATGACAGTGGTAGGTATCGAAGGGGGACATTTTTTACGACCTAGGTGTCCCAAATTCCTACTTGTCTAACTGATAAATAATAATTATCTTTGTTCATTTACATGTACATAATGATACATTCAGATAAATGTAATTTTCCACAAATATAAAAGAAAGGTTAGAGAAGTTAGAAATAAGAAGAATGTTAGGGTACAAATAAGGAACAAATTACCAGATAAATAGTTTTACACCAATTCAGGTAAAGTACTAAAATGAAAAAGATTTAGGAATAGTTAGGTTAAAATAGGCTAGCAGAGAACACACTCGACTAGTAAAGCTAGTCATATGGCCCTTTATGACCAGAATCATTTTACACCTTAGATTATTACTAATCTTACAACTGACTATAATCATATAATATAGAGGTATTATTTAGGCTATAATAAGATCAGTTACACGACACACACAATTACTAAGCCTTCCCCAGGGTGGAAGTTGTCTCCCCCAGTAGCTATAGCACAGTCATCTACTGGTCCATTTTCTAAATCATTTGAACAGTAAATTATAGTTGCTTTTTGTATTACAATGCAGCAATTCATTATACAAGATATCCGTAAGGTATATTACAAGACACACTGAAGCAATGGTCCGCATCACACTTCATTACCTGTGTTCGTATGTCAAATGGTCTGAAGTATAATGATTCGAGCTAATTATATGGTCGTGGAAAGTCAGTCACTCAGTAATTACAGCGATAATGATGACGATGATAATGATGATGACAAGGAGATTTAAGGTAACATTGGAGACAATTATTAAAGGGTAAGGGAGTAAATTCTTGGGTACCTTTGGGTAGTAATGGCTTTGAAGAGAACCTGCATTGCATGGGCCAGTAGACCTTCTACAGTGCTCCTCCATTCTTCTTATTATATTTTATGCACAGTTAGACTTCCTACCAAAACATGATATAATTTCAGAAACAATTCATTTGAGTCTGAATTTGAATTTTGCAATTTTTCCAGAATATTAACAAGAAACTGACATATTTAAATTTGTTTATTAATTTCTTGGAATAATTAGTTTGCATATAATCAACAATTTGAGCGAGGTTCCAAAATGGTGAACTTCACACCAAAATCTTCCACTGCAGAAATGTCAACACTTGTGTTCCAGCTACTGAGATTTATACAAAGTATAATACAACACAGAGCAGTCTTCCCACCACCACCTTCAGGTGGTAATGACCGTGTAGTAGAATTGGCCATTACCACCAAATCTCTGTAGTTACCTCCAAACTAATTTCATCTGGGTCGTAACATTATATTTAACAGTGACTAATCTAATCACAGAGCGGCTGGGACTAGAACGCCAGGCAGGTGAGTCTTAAATCTTAGTTAACCACTGTTATGATTAGCTCATTGGCTTGAGTGGGATTCGCCAATAAAAATCTGCATTTGTGGTCACAGTGGTGGCCCATATTAACCTTCCTTTGGTGTATAAAAATATATATACCTAGTAGGTTGAATCTTATTATATCCAGCTGGTCCAGTGGTTAACTCACTGGCCTGTAAGTTTCAGGACTCGTCTGCCATGGGTTTAAGCCCCACCCGTTCTGCGATTTGCATGCAATCATGTTATTACGATTTCATGAGTCATAACAGTGATTAGGTTGAGCTCCAGCTACGGGGACACTTGAAGGAGTTGATCTACAGATCTTGTGAATCTTGACTCTTAATTTGAGTTTTTAGTCATTCTGTAGGTGATAATTTACACATTGTTGAAGTTACAATCCTGGACGTTGTTGATGTTGTTGACGTTGTGACGTTGTTGACGTTGGTGACGTTGGTGACGTTGGTGACGCTGTTGACGTAGTTGACGTTGTTGACGTTAGTGACGTTAGTGACGTTTTTGACGTTGGTGACATTGGTGCGATGTTGACGTTGGTGACATTGTTGACGTTGTTGATGTTGTTGACGTTGGTGACGTTGTTGACGTAGTTGACGTTGTTCACGTTAGTGACGTTTTTGACGTTGGTGACGTTGGTGACGATGTTGACGTTGGTGACATTGTTGACGTTGGTGACGTTGTTGACGTTAGTGACGTTGTTGATGCTATTGACGTTGGTGACGTTGGTGACGTTGTTGATGTTGTTGACGGTGTTAACGGTGTTTGATATTGTTCACGATGTTGATATTGTTGACGGTGTTGACGGTGTTGACGGTGTTGATATTGTTGACGGTGTTGATGGTGTTGGACAGTGTTGACGGTGTTGACGGTTGTTGACGGTGTTGATATTGTTGACGGTGTTGACGGTGTTGATATTGTTGACGGTGTTGGCGGTGTTGACGGTGTGACGGTGTTGATATTGTTGACGGTGTTGACGGTGTTGATATTGTTGACGGTGTTGGCGGTGTTGACGGTGTTGACGGTGTTGATATTGTTGACGGTGTTGATATTGTTGACGGTGTTGACGGTGTTGACGGTGTGGATATTGTTGACGGTGTTGACGGTGTTGACGGTGTTGACGGTGTTGGCGGTGTTGACGGTGTTGACGGTGTTGACGGTGTTGACGGTGTTGACGGTGTTGACGGTGTGGATATTGTTGACGGTGTGACGGTGTTGACGGTGTTGACTGTGTGGATATTGTTGGCGGTTGTTGACGGTGTTGATGGTGTTGACGGTGTTGACGGTGTTGATGGTGTTGACGGTGTTGACGGTGTTGACGGTGTTGACGGTGTTGACGGTGTTGACGGTGTTGACGGTGTTGACGGTGTGGATATTGTTGACGGTGTTGACGGTGTTGACGGTGTTGACTGTGTGGATATTGTTGACGGTGTTGACGGTGTTGGCGGTGTTGACGGTGTTGATGGTGTTGACGGTGTTGACTGTGTGGATATTGTTGACGGTGTTGACGGTGTTGGCGGTGTTGACGGTGTTGACGGTGTTGACGGTGTTGACGGTGTTGACGGTGTTGATATTGTTGACGGTGTTGACGGTGTTGACGGTGTTTACGGTGTTGACTGTGTGGATATTGTTGACGGTGTTGACGGTGTTGACTGTGTGGATATTGTTGACGGTGTTGACGGTGTTAACGGTGTTGATGGTGTTGACGGTGTTGACGGTGTTGACGGTGTTGACGGTGTTGACGGTGTTGACTGTGTGGATATTGTTGACGGTGTTGACTGTGTGGATATTGTTGACGGTGTTGACGGTGTTGACGGTGTTGACGGTGTTGGCGGTGTTGACGGTGTTGACGGTGTTGGCGGTGTTAACGGTGTTGATGGTGTTGACGGTGTTGATATTGTTGACGGTGTTGACGGTGTTGACGGTGGTTCGCCGGTGTTAACGGTGTTGATGGTGTTGACGGTGTTGATATTGTTGACGGTGTTGACGGTGTTGGCGGTGTTAACGGTGTTGATGGTGTTGACGGTGTTGATGGTGTTGACGGTGTTGACATTGTTGACGGTGTTGACATTGTTGACGGTGTTGACGGTGTTGACGGTGTTGAATATTGTTGACGGTGTTGACGGTGTGTTGACGGTGTTGATATTGTTGACGGTGTTGACGGTGTTGACGGTGTTGATCTCCGGCTTGAGAATGTTGAATAAAAGTTCGTAGGTGTCTTGAAATAGTTGACATCACAACTCTAGAGGTATCTACAGACACCTCTCTCTCTCTCTCTCTCTCTCTCTCTCTCTCTTTTTTTACACAGGGTTTGACAAGGTTAAGGATCCCTAGCTTTATTGACAGCTATTTACAGGTTAAGGATTCCTAACTTTATTGGCAAGCTAAGAGCTGTTACCTACATCAGCTCATTTGAAAACATTTTTATTGTTATGAGACATACAAGTAGGAAACAGGATGAAGTTAGTGCCATCTGTGGGCCAGCATTTTCATTTGATCAACTGACTTTATCTCGTTGACATCATTATGCTGTACGAATGTGTTCCCTACTCGAGTCATCCTGGGTATGTATGATCTCAGATGGAGTGATGTTCTGGAGAAGGGTACAGCCAAGAGTGAAGTTGCTGCTTTCTACCCGTCTTGTGGCATAAAAGCTTGTTTCACGCTGTCCTTGAAGTGGATCCAAGTGTGGTATTTTGACAATATTGGCCTTGTACATAACAGTAAGGCCACCCACATCCCTCCTATGTTGAAGGCTCTGCTGAAATGACAGATCTATCCAGGATGGGTCCAGGCGAGAGATGAGAAGTCTTGCTCTGTTCTCTACTCTGTCAAGCAGTCGCAGATGAGAGGGGGGGCAGGCAAACCAAGAAAGTGGAGCATACTCAAGGTTGTGAGCGTACTTGTGCCTCGTACAGGATCTTGCAACCCCTACTGTCAAGCAGATGCGAGTACGGCGAAGTGCTGTAAGCTTCCTGGCTGCCTTGTTTGCAAGATTTACAACATGGTTCTTCATGGTTAGTTTGGAGTCAAATTTCACCCCAAGGATATCAACTTCTTCTCCAGGTGCCAACATCCTCTCCATTCATCTTACTACTGCACCAGCATTACCATCATGGTGCCTAGAGACGATCATCATTTGCGTTTTCTCAGGTGCAAATGTTACTTGCCATCTATTTCCCAAAGCTGATATAGCTCTCAGCTGGTGATTGATGTAGCTTAGAGCAGCTGGCATTTCTTCTCTTGGATAAGTGAATGTCAGTGTACAGTCGTCTGCATATGCATGTGATTCTGGGATGAGATGAAGAAGGTCGTTGAAGTAGACATTCCATAACAGTGGACCCAGCACACTTCCTTGTGGAACGCTTGCCCCAATAGGATGCCTTGCTGATTCCGTTCCATTGAGGACTACACTTAGAAATCTACCATGAAGGTAATCACTGAGGAGACATAGCTTAGAGCCTGCAATTCCCAGTGCTGGAAGTTTTGCTAAGAGGCCCTGGTGCCACACCCGGTCGAAAGCGCCAGCAATGTCCAGTGCTACCACACACCGACTTTGGATTCATCCAGTGACTGGTGCCACTTAGTGGAGAGGTTTAACAACAGATCAGCAGCAGAGTAACCTTTCCTGAAGCCATATTGACGATCACAAAGTAGTGAGTGGTAGTCAAAAAAATCTGTCATTTATCTTGAGATTATTGTCTCAAGGATCTTACCAGTGATTGACAGGAGTGACACTGGTCTGTAGTTACTGATTTCTGCTCTGCGTCTTCTTTTTGTGAACAGGGACTACATTTGCCTCTTTCCATGGAGAGGGCCATTTACACTGTACTAGGCAGTGCTGAAAGGTGCGAGTTAGAGGTGCTGCTAGCTGGTCTGCACATCATCTCAGCAATCTTGGGCTCAACTTGTCTGAGCCCACAGCCTTTTCTTGGTCAAGTGATTTAAGAAGGAAATGCACACTCCTCCTGCCTTATTGTCACCACTGACAGTTTTGACACAGTTCTTGCAGCTAGCCAAGGAGGGTCCCTTGCTGGATCAGGAACTTGCATTTTGGTAGCAAAGTGTTCAGCAAAGAGGTCCGCCTTCTCTTGGACTACTAGTAGAGGTGGTCCCATCCTGTCGATTTAGACGGGGGAATAAGTTCATCAGGCAGATAACCTTGTCTGTCCTTGACCAGGGACCACCAGGTTTTGGAGCCTACCCTACCTGATGCTAACTTTCTTTTAGTGTCCACCTCCCATTAGCAATGGCCCACTTTTGAACATCACCCATATGCCTACAGGCTTGCATGTGCAAGTTCCTGTTATAGGTGGTAGGATGTCTCTTATACCTTCGCCATGCTTTGTACTTAGGCAGTAGCAGCCTCTCTACAACGAAAGCCAAACCAAGGCTGATTCTGTAGGCTTTGTCACATATTGCCGGTGAGGAATGTGTTCTTGTTGCAGATTAAGGATGTGTCCAGTGAAGGCTTTCACTTGGTTGTCAACATCCCCCTGGAGAAGAGCATTCCAGTCGGTGGTGGCGAGCTCAGAGCAAAGGGCTGGCCAATTACCTCTTTCCCATAGCCAGGTTGTGCGTGTGGACTCCTCACCTCGTTCTGTTGGGATCTTAAGTGTGGTAAAAACAGCCTTGTGGTCAGACGATCCAACGTAGCCGAGGGGTTGACAAGTGACTATGCCTTCTGCCAGATCACTCACTACTGGGTCAAGGGAGGAGCCAGAGATATGAGTACGGAAATCAACCAAGTTTCTCATGTCAAACACTGCAAGAAGGTCATCAAAGTCCCTCTGTATAAGGTGCTGGTTGAGGTCACCAACAATTATAATATGTTGACAGTTGTGTTGTAGCAGAAGGGAGTCATACTTTCCATTAGGAAGTTGATAGGGTCTGCATGTTGCCACTGAGGTCTGTATCATTGCACATGCTAGTACAGATGTACTAGTGTTTATACAGAGCTTGAAGAAAATCATTTCAAGATGTGTAGGGGTGGCAACATCTATCTGCTGGGCATGAACACTTTTAGAGAAGCACACAGCATCACCACCTCCTTGCCCTTGCCTGTCTCTTCTCATCCATGAGGTGTAGCCAGCAATTCTTGCAAATTTTCTGGAGTCTGTCATCCAAAAATGTTTCAACAAACAGCTATCATGTCGGGACGTCGAGTGTTCACAAAGCTACGTTGTGAGCTCTCCAACATTAGTAATGAAACCTCTAATGTTGGCCGACAGGATGCTGATAGACTGGCTCCTCATGATGAAGTGGTCAGCTTGAGGTGGTGGGTGTGTAGGGAATGTAAGGTGCCTGCCCTTGAGAGAGGTAGGGTACTGAGGCAGCTGCAGGGATAAAGGTCTGTGGTCTTGTATAAGGCCCAATCCCACCTGCTGGGCTGGGATAGGAGTAGCTAAGTGGGTGACGTGTGAGAGTGTTTACCAATTCAGAGATCCTGCTGGTTTGTTCTGAGAAAGGTCTCTAAACAGGTGGCCCTGTCTTTCAAGTTCCTTTTTCTTCCGACACTGGTCCTCCTTATGTCCTTTCTTGTAGCAGTAATTACACCTGGTATCTCGCAGGCAGTTGTTGGCAGAGTGCCCCTTCCGGTGACAGCGAGAGCACAGCCTAGGTGCCTGGGAGGGTGGACTAGGATTTGTTGCACCTCCTGTGTTTCGCTAGATTTGACCTCAGATTCTGCCGCTTGACTGTGTTAGTGGAGGGTGTGAGACGGCTTCTGTAGATGTCTTCCTCCTCCAACGTCCTCCTCCACGGGACTCTTACCCGCCCTCTACCAGTTTGACAGATGTTGTCCCTGCTGTTCGTACTTTCGGCGCAGGAGGTGATTCAGGTGCAGTGTAGTTCCTGATCACTAACTGCCACCGTTCTATGGTGGAGAAACTCCTGCTCAGAAACTCGCTGTCGAAGCACTACTACCAGATCTAGAATAGTATCGGCGGTGTGCTGACAGGTGTAGGATAAGAGATGGTATGGGCACTGTCAAAGTAGTATGGCAGTGGCCTGAAGCAGAGATGTCAGGTGTAGGAGGAACTAACAGATTCCAAGGCTTCCCACGTTTGCTGGGAAGAGGATTTGTTTCCTCTGTGGTTGGTCAGAGGATTGTGTTAGAATGCCCAAAGGTAGTGTTTTGACTCTGTCAGTCTGTGGGACCTCCTCTCTCTCTCTCTCTCTCTCTCTCTCTCTCTCTCTTCTCTCTCTCCTCTTCTCTCTCTTTCTCTCTCTTTCTCTCTCTCTCTCTCTTCTCTCATGACCCAGCAGACACCAAACATATCTATTTATTAATGTTTTTTTTCGCCTCACAAAGGAAGTAAGACGTATTTTTGTTCAAGTTTCATTGATAAAAATATTTATGTTAAGAATTAAATTTTCAGCTTTTAACAATTGTAACGAAGACGGAAAAAATCAAAAAAATATGATAGTGGCATAATTATGGTGGTTGAACCAGCAGTGTCTGCGTTGAAACATTGTTGGTGGTGAACAACAGCAGTGTCATGCGTTTGAACATTGTGGTGTTGATACACGCAGTGTTGCGTTTGAAACATTATGGTGGGTGAACACAGCCAGTGTCTGCGATTGAAACATTGTGGTGGTGATCACAGCAGTGTCCTGCGTTGAACATTGTTGGTGGTGAAAACAGCAGGTGTCTCGCGTTGAACATTATGGGGTGAACACAGCAGTCGTCTGAGTTGAACATTATGGTGAGTGAAACACAGCGTGTCTGCGTTGAAACATTATGGTGGTTCGAACACAGCAGTGTCTGCGTTGAACATTATGGTGGTGAATCACAGCAGTGTCTGCGTTGAACATTATGGTGGTGGAACCAGCAGCAGTGTCTGCGTGACACATTGTGGGGTGTGAACACAGCAGTGTCTGCGTTGAACATTATGGTGGTGAACACAGCAGTGTCTGCGTTGAACGTTATTGAGGTGAAACACAGCAGTGTTGCGTTGAACATTATGGTGGTGACACAGCAGTGTCTGAGTTTTGAAACATTATGGTGGTGAACACAGCTGTGTACTGCGATTGGATATTATGGTGGTGAACACAGCAGTGTCTGCGTTTGAACATTATGGTGGGTGAACACAGCAGTGTCTGCGTTGAATATTATGGTGTGAACACAGCAGTGTCTTGCGTTTTGAACATTATGGTGGTGAACACAGCGTGTCTGCGTTGAAATTATGGTGCGTGACACGCAGTGTTCTGCGTTGAACTTTGTGTGGTGGAACACAGCGGTGGTCTGCGTTTTGAACATTGTGGTGGTGAAAACACAGCAGTGTCATGCGTTGAACAGCGTGGTGGTGAACAGCAGTTGTCTAGCGGTTGAACATTATGTGGTGAACACAGCAGTGTCTGCGTTTGAAAATTATGGAGCTGTGACACAGCAGTGTTTGCGTTGAAACATTATAGGTGCGTGAGCACAGCAGTGTCTGCGTTGACAACAGTATGGTGGTGAAACCCAGCAGTGTCGGCGTTGAACATTATGGAGGTGAACACAGCAGTGTCTCGTTGAACATTATGGGGAGAACAACCACACCTGTGTCTTCGCTTGAAAATTATGATGGTGAAACCACGCAGTGTCTGCGGTGTACAATGTTTGTGGTGTTCTCTGTCAGTGTAGGCGGGGTGTTCTGGCGTCCTCTGTCCCCACGGTGGTGAACCTGAGTGTCTGCGTTGAACATTATGATAGTAAACACAGCAGTGTCTGCGTTGATCATTATGATGGTGATGAACACAGCAGTGTCTACGTTGAAACATTATGGTGGTGAACAAGCAGTGTTCTGCGTGAACATTTAGGTGGTGAACACAGCGTGTCTGCGTTGAACATTATGGTGGTGAACATAGCAGTGTCTGCGTTGAACATTATGGTGTGAACACTGCCGCGTCTGCGTTGAACATTCTGGTGGCGAACACAGCGGGTCTGCGTTGAACATTGTGGTGCTGAAAACAGCAGTGTCTGCGTTGAATATTATATTGGTGAACACAGCAGTGTCTGCGTTGAACTTTATGATGGGGAAACACAGCAGTGTCTGCGTTGACCTTATGGTGGGGAACACAGCAGTGTCTGCGTTGTGAACATTATGTTGGTGAACACAGCATGTCTGCAGTTGAACATTATGGTGGTGAACACAGCAGCGTCTGCTGTTGAACATTATGGTGGTGAACCAGCAGGTCTGCCGTTGAACATTATGGAGGTGAACACCCCCCCCCCCCCCCCCCCCCCCCCCCCCCCCCCCCCCCCCCCCCCCCCCCCCCCCCCCCCCCCCCCCCCCCCCCCCCCCACCCCCCCCCCCCCCCCCCCCCCCCCCCCCCCCCCCCCCCCACCCCCCCCCCCCCCCCAGCAGTGTCTGCTGTTGAACATTATGGTGGGTGAACAACGCAGTGTCTGCGGTTGGAACATTATGGAGGTAAACAACAGCGTGTCTGCGTTGAACATTATTGGTGCGGTGAACACAGCCGTGTCTGCGTTGAACATTATGGTGGTGAACGCAGCGTGTCTGCCTTGCTGAAACATTATGGTGGTGAACACAAGAGTGTCTGCGCTGAACATTGTGGTGGTGGAAACACAGCAGTGTCTGCGTTGAACATTATGGTGAACACAGCAATGTCTGCGTTGAACATAATGGAGGCGAACGCAGCAAAGTCTGCGTTAGAACATTATGGTGGGGAACACAGGCAATGTCTGCTTGAACATTATGGATGTGAACACAGTTAATGTCTGCGTTTGAAATTATGGTGGCGAACACAGCAATGTCTGCGTTGAACATTATGTAGGTGAACACAGCAATGTCTGCGTTGAAATTATGGAGGTCGAAACAGCAATGTTTGGTTGAACATTATGGAGGTTAACACGCAATGTCTGCGTTGAACATTATGGAGCGTGAAACACAGCAGCAATGTCTGCGTGAACATTATGGAGGTGAACACCGCAATGTCTGCGTTGAACCTTATGAGCTTAACACAGCAATGTCTGCGTTTGAAAATTATGGAGGTGAACACAGCAATTTTCGTTAGAACTTTATGGTGCCGAACACAAACAATGTCTGCGTTGATATTACTGGGGCGCTCGTGAACACAGCAGTGGACTTGCGTTGAACAATACTGAGCGTGGAACACAGCAGTGAACTGCGATTTGAACATTACTGAGGTGAACAGAGCAGTTTCTGCGACTGAACATTACTGAGCGTGAACACAGCAGTGACTTGCGTCCCCCCCCCCCCCCCCTCTTCCGAATTGAACATTACTGAGGTGAACACAGCCAGTGACTGCGTGACATTATGAGGTGAACAGCAGTGTCTGCGTTGAAATTAATGAGGTGAACACAGGCAAGTGACTGCTTTGACATTACTGAGTTGAAACACATCAGTGTCTGGCGTTGAACATTACTGAGGTGAACACAGCAGTGTCTGCATTGAACATTATGAGGTGGAACACAGCAAGTGTCTGCGTTGAACTTACTAGAGGTGAAAACAGCAGTGTCTGTCGTTGAACATTTCTTGAGGTGACATTAGCTGTGTCTGCGTTGAACAATAAAACATTTATGGTGGTGAGCACAGCAGTGTCTGCGTTGAACATTATGGTGGTGTTGAACACAGCAGTGTCTACGTTTGTGAACATTATGGTGGTGAACACAGCAGTGTCTGAGTTTGAACATTGTGGTGTTGAACACAAGCAGTGTCTGCGTGATAACTTTATGGTGGTTAACACAGCAGTGTCTGCGTTGAAACATCTTTAGAGGTGAACACAGCAGTGTATGCGTTGCTTATTGTCGGTGGTGAACACTGCAGTGTCTGCGTTGAACATTATAGTGGTGAACACAGCAGGTGTCTGCGTTGCTTGAAACATTACTGAGGAGGAACACAGCAGTGTCTGCGTGATTATTGTGGTGGTGACACAAGCAGTTGTCTGCGGTGAACATTATAGTGAGTTAAAACAAGAAGTGTCTGCGTTGATTATTATGGTGCGTGAGCACAGAAGTGTCTTCGTTTTGAACATTATGGTGGTTAAACACGCAGTGTCTGCGTTGAACCATTATAGCGGTGAACACAGCAGGTCACTGGCGTTGATATTAGGTGGTGAGCACGCACGTGTCTTCGTTGAACCATTATGGTGGTGGAACCTCAGCAGTGTCTGCGTTGAACATTAACTGAGCGTGAAACACAGCAGTGTCTGCGTTGAAACATTACTGAGGTGAACACAGCAGTGTCTGCGTTGAAATTACTGAGGTGAACACAAGCAGTGTCTGAAAACCCCCCCCCCGTTTTGGATCCTTACTGAGCGTGAACACAGGGGGCCAGGTGTCTGCGTTGAACATTACGTGGTGAACACAGAAGTGTCTGCGTTGAACATTATCGAGGTGAACATAGCAGTGTCTGCGTTGTAACATTACTGAGGTTAACACAGCAGTGTCTGCGTTGAAAATTACTGAGGGACACAGCAGTGTCTGCGTTGATCATTACTGAGGTCGAACACAGCAGTGTCTGCGTTGAACATTATGATGGTGACATAGCAGGGTCTGCGTTGAACATTACTGGGCTTAACACAGCAGTGTCAGCGTTGAGCATTATCTGAGGTTGAACAGAGCAGTGCTCTGCGTTGATCATGACTGGGGTGAACACAGCCAGTGTCTCGCGGTTTTTGAACATTTTGAGGTTAAACACAGCAGTGTCTGCGCATTGAACATTACTGAAGCGTGTGAAACACCAGCAGTGTCTGCGTTTTGAACATTACTGAGGTGAACATAGCAGTGACTGCGACTCTTGAACTTTACTGAGGCTGAGCACAGCAGTGTCTGTCGTTGCGAACATTACTGTGTTGTGAACACAGCAGTGTCTGCACGTTGACATTACTGAGGTGAACATTAGCAGTTTCTGTCTGCGTTGAACATTACTGAGGTTGAAACACCAGCAAGTGTCTGCGTTGAACATTACTGAGGTGACATAGCAGGGATCTGCGTTCGAACATTACCTGAGGTGACATAGCAGTGTCTGCGTTGAAACATTACTGAGGTGAACATAGGCAGTGACTGCGTTGAACATTACTGAGGTGAATAACACAGCAGTGTCTGCGTTGAACATTACTGAGGTGAACACAGCAGTGTCTGCGTTGAAAATTACTGAGGTTGAACAACAGCAGTGTCTGTGTTGCAACATTATAGAGGTGAAACACCGCAGTGACCGCGTTGAATCATTATATAGGGGTGAACACAGCAGTGTTCTGCGAATGAACAATTACTGAGTTGAAACACATGAGTGTCTGCGTACTTCTTGAAACATTACTGAGTGGTGATACCACAGCAGTGTCGCGTTGAACATTACTGAGCGTGAACACAGCGTGTCTGCGTTTGACACATTACTGAGTGTGAACACATCAGTGCTGCGTTGATCCATTACTGAGGTGAACACAGCCCCAGTGTCTGCGTTTGAACATTTCGGTGGTGAAGAAGCAGGTCTGCGTTGAACATACTGAGGTGAAAAAAAAAAAAAACATAGCAGTGTTCTGCGCCGAGCGACATTACTGAGCGTTAACCGCGTGTCTGCGTTGAACCATTACTGAGGTGAAACAACAGCAGTGTCTGCGTTGATCATTACTGAGGTGAACACAGCAGTGTCCTGCGTTGAACAATACTGAGGTGAAAACACATAGCAGTGTCTAGCGTTGACATTACTGAGGTCTAAACACAGCAGTGTCTGCGTTGAGCATTACTGGGTGAACACAGCAGTGTCTGCGGTTGTTCATTATGAGCGTGAACACAGCAGTGTCTGCGTTGAACTTTTGAGTTTAATCCACGCTGTGTCTGCGTTGAAACATTACTGAGGTCGAACACAGCAGTGTCTGCGTTGAACATTACTGAGTGTGAACATAGCAGTGACTGCGTTTTGTGAACATTACTGAGTATCACAGCAGTTGTCTGCGTTGAACATTAATGAGGTGAAAACAGCAGTGTCTGCGTTGACATTACTGAGGTGAGATACATAGCAGTTTCTGCGTTGAACATTACTGAGGTTGACACACATGCAGTGTCTGCGCTTGATCGATTACTGAGGTAAAATAGGCACGGTCTGCGTTGAAACATTACTGAGGTGAACATAGGCCCAGGTAGTCTGCGTTGAACATTACTGAGGTGAACATAGCAGTGGACTGCGTTGAACATACTGAGGTGAACACAGCAGTGTCTGCGTTGAAATTACTGAGGTGCACACAGCAGTGTCTGCCGTTGAATGTTGAAAATTACTGAGGTGAACACAGGCAGTGTCTGTGGCTGAAAACATTTTAGAGGTGACACCGCAGTGACGCGTGTGGACAATTTATAGGTGAACACAGCAGTGTCTTGACGTGAACATTACTGAGTGAAAACACATGAGTGTTGCGTTGAACATTAATGAGTGTGAACACAGCAGTGTATGCGTTTGAAACATTACTGATGGTGAAACCTTAGCAGTGAGACTGCGTTGAACATTTACTAGAGGTGAACACGCAGGCTGTCTGCGTTGAACATTACTGAGGGTGAACACACAGTGACTGCACGTTGAACGTTATGAGGTGAAATAGCAGTGCCTGCGTTGGAACATTACTGAGGTGAACATTGCAGTGCCTGGTTTGAACAATTACTGAGGTTGAACATAGCTGTGCCTGCGTTGAACTTACTGAGGTGAACACCAGCAGTGAATGCGCTTTTTGAACATTACTGAAGGTGAACACAGCAGTGTCTGCGTTGAACAATTTCTGAGGTGAACATAGCGTGCCTGCGTTGGAACATTACTGAGGTGAACAAGCAGTGGACTGCGTTGAACATTATGAGGTGATACACAGCAGTGTCTGCGTTGAACATTACTGAAGGTGATACACAAGCAGTGACTGCGTTGATACATTACTTGAGGTGAACATAGCAGTGCCTGCGTTCGAACATTATGAGGTGAACATAGCAGTGCCTGCGTTGAACATTACTGAGGTGAACACAGCAGAGTGACTGCGTTGAAAATTACTGAGCGTGAACATAGCAGTGCCTGCGTTGAACATTTATGAGGTGAACATAGAAGTGTCTGCGTTGAACATTATGAGGTGAACATAGCAGTGTCTGCGTTTGTGAAACATTACTGAGGGTGAACATAGCGTGCATGCGTTCGGAACATACTGAGGTGAACACAGCAGTGTCTGCGATGAACCATTACTGAGGTGAACACAGCGGTGTCCCTGCGTTGAAACATTACTGAAATGAGGTGAACATTAGCAGTGGTCTGAGTTGAACATTACTGAGGTGAATTAAGCAGTGCCTGCGTTGAAACATTATGAGGTGAACACTAGCAGTGTTAGCGTTGAACATTACTGAGGTGAACATAGCAGAGTCTGCGTTGAAACATTACTGAGGTGAACATAGCAGTGCCTGCGTTGATACATTACTGAGGTGAAACCAGCAGTGTCTGCGTTGAAACATTACTGAGCGTGAACATAGCAGTGTTTGCGTTGAACATTACTGAGGGAGAACATAGCAGTGCCTGGGTTTGTTGAACATTAAAGTTCTTTCCACTTATGTCTCTGAACAACCTTAAAAAACAAAGTAATTAACGTGTTTTTTTTCTTATGATCAAATTATGGCTCTCCCTAGTTTCATTTCCACTTGACTACGTTAAGATAAGATTAAGATAAGGATTTCGTTCGGATTTTAACCCCGGAGGGTTAGCCACCCAGGAAACCCAAGGAAAGTCAGTTGCAACGTCATCGAGGACCTGTCTAAACTTATTTCAATTGTGGTCTTAATCTTGTCCCCCCAGGATGCGACCCACACCAGTCGACTAACACCCAGGTACCTATTTTGCTGCTAGTAGTGAAACAGACAAACAGGTGTAAGGAATCGTGTCGAAATGTTTCCACCCGCCGGGAATCGAACGGGCCCTCGTGTGATGAAGCGGGAGAGCTTTAGCCAACAGGCCCACCGGGGCACTTGCTACGTTCATTTTCCACTTGCTACGTTCATTTCCACTTGCTACGTTTTCTTTTCACTTGCTACGTCATTTCCACTTGTACGTTCCATTTCCAATGCTACGTTTATTTCCACTGTACGTTCATTTCCACTTGCTACGTTCATTTCTACTTGCTACGTTCATTTCCACTTGCTACGTTCCATTTACTTGCTACGTTTCATTTCCACTTGTACGTTCATTTCCATTGCTACGTTCATTTCACTTGCTACGTTCATTCCTACTTGCTTACGGTTCATTTCTACTTGCTCGTTTATTTCCACTTGCTACGTTCATTTCACTTGCCCTACGTTCAATTTCCACTTGCTACGTTCATTCTACTGCTTACGTTCATTTCTACTTGCTACGTCATTTCCACTTGCTACGTACGTTTCTTCTTGCTACGTTCATTTCCACTTGCTACGTTTCATTTCCACTTGCTACGTTTCATTTCTACTTGCTAAGTTTATTTCCACTTGCTACGTTCATTCTTCTTGCTCGTTCATTTCAATTGCTACGTTTCATTTCCACTTGCTACGTTCATTTCTTCTTGCTACGTTCATTTCCACTTGCTACGTTTCATTTCACTTGTACGCTTCATTTCTACTTGCTACGTTTATTTCCACTTGCTACGTTCATTTCTTCTTGCTACGTTATTTCTACTTGCTACGTTCTTTTCCACTTGCTACGTTCATTTCTTCTTGCTACGTTTCCCAAAATTTTTTTTTTTCCACCCCTTGCTACGTTCATTTCTTCTTGCTACGTTCATTTCCCACTTGCTACGTTCATTTCTTCTTGCTACGTTCATTCACTTGCAACGTTCATTTCTACTTGCTACGTTCAATTTCTACTTGCTACGCTCATTTCTACTTGCCTACGTTCATTTCTACTTGCTAGTTCATTTCTATT
The DNA here is from genome assembly GCF_026875155.1 of Cherax quadricarinatus. Lineage (NCBI taxonomy): Eukaryota > Metazoa > Arthropoda > Malacostraca > Decapoda > Parastacidae > Cherax > Cherax quadricarinatus. The sequence goes on from NC_069421.1 coordinate 47,795,879, forward strand.
GCTACGTTCATTTCCACTTGCTAAGGTTCATTTCTTCTTGCTACGTTCATTTCCACTTGCAACGTTCATTTCTACTTGTACCGTTCATTTCTACTTGCTACTCGTTCATTTCCACTTGCTACGTTCATTTCTATTGCTACGTTCATTTCACTTGTGCTACGTATCATTCCTACTTGCTACGTTCATTTTCCACTTGCTACGTTTCATTCCTACTTGAACGTTCATTTCTACTTGCTACGTTCATTTCCACCTTGCTACATTCATTTCAAATGTACATTCATTTTCCACTTGCACCACGTTCATTTCCACTTGCTGTTCATTTCCACTTGCTACGTTCATTTGCCACTTGCTACGTTCTTTTCCACTTGCTACGTTCATTTCCACTTGCTTACGTTCATTTCCACTTTGCTGCGTTCATTCCACTTGCTACGTTCATTTCCACTTGCTACGTTCCATTTCCACTTGCTCGTCATTTCTACTTGCTACGTTCATTCCTACTTCGGCTCGTTCATTTCCACTTGCTTACGTTCATTCCTACTTGCTACGTTCATTTCCACTGCTAGTTCATTCCTACCTTGCTACGTTCATTTCCACTTGCTTTACGTTCATTCCTACTTGCTACGTTCATTCTCACTACGTTCATTTCTACTTGTACGTTCATTTCCACTTGTTATGTTCATTTCCCACTTGTTACGTTCATGTCCACTTGTTTACGTTCATTTCCACTTGTTAGGGCTCATTTTATATTTTTAACCATTTCTTACAAATCAGTTTAACCTAATTATGTTTTATTTAATTTATATTCTAAGACAATAAGTACAATATTAACATTTTAAAGCTTCCATAATATTAACTTTAAGCTACATACTAACATTAAGCTACAATTAAATAACAAAAAGCACAATACCGTGACTGGAAACGTTACACGATACACATAATAACCCGCACTAAAAGTGAGGAGAAGATTACGACGAAGTTTCGGTCCGACTTGGACCCATTGACAAAGTCACTCTAACAGAGGTGGAGCAGGAACGGCTATACATATTGGCAGGAAGAGGTGGACGGTAGTATAGTAGTCAGTAGTAGTAGTAGTCAGTAGTAGTAAGTGTAGTAGTTGTACAAGAAATGTATGTAATACCGAAGGATGAAATGACACATGCACAACACCCGGGCATCCCCACCGTAGACGTTTTCGCCATCCAGCCAGCCACATGATGGCGAATGTCCACAACAAAGACAAACAGACGCCGCCACATGTATCTTAATTTTCATCATTAGTTGTAAGTAGAAGATGAAGGGTAGTAGTAGTGGTAGTGTAGAAGTGGGAAATAAGGAAGACGAGCCAGCCGTCAAATACAAAGGAGGGGAGCACTGCAAGAGAGCTAGAAACCCACGAGGCGGAGAGCAAGCGGAACGAGGTGCCGTTGAAGGGGAAGTGGTGAAATAAAATTAAGAAGGGAACAGAAACACGAGACAGGACGAGAGAAAGACAACCCAGAGGAGGTTTTGGTCGTGTGGTTAGGGTTTGTGGTTGTTGTTGTTTTTGTTGTTGTTGTAGTTGTTGTTCTGTTGCTTGTTGTTGTTGTAGTTGTTTTGGTTGTTGCTGTTGGGTTGTTTGTCATGGTGTTGTTTGTTGTCTTGTGTTGTCTTGTTGTCTGTTGTTGTTGTTTGTTGTTGTTGTTTTTTTGGTCGGTGGATGCGGGTCTGGATAGGGCTCGGGGGAGGTTGTTGGGGTGCTTGTGGTCTTTGCTAGGGGGAGAGGAAAAGGCATTTTACTGGACACGAAGCCAGGGCTTAGGTTCATATAAAGGATAGTTGTGTCATTAGAGAGGATTCAACTAGTTGGCGTCCTGCTGTCGAGTTGGAAGTACCCCCCGCTCCGACAGTTTTAGCAGAGACCAGTCAATAGATGGCTATGATCTCTGACGTGCAATGAAAAAGAGCATTGTTAGTGTCGGCAAGCTAACACTATTTTTGTGCTCCCTAAGTCTGTCAGGAAAAGAGATCGACAGTTTCTCCCGAAGTATTGAGAGGACAGGAGGTAGCAAGAAATAGAGTAGACACCAGGAACTTCTGTAGAGGGGAGAGAGGTATTGAACGAGATTAACATTAAGCTACAATTACCCAACATTAGCTACAATACTAACCATTAAGCTTACATACTAACATTAAGTGCTTTTTTTTTTACAAAAAATTTTTTTATTTTAACTAAAAAAAAATAAAACAAAAAAAAAAAATAGAAAAAAACAAAAAAAAAAAAAACATTAAGTTACAAATACTAACATTAAGCTACAATTCTAACATTTTTGCATACAAAATACTAACATTAAGCTACATACTAACTATAAGCTACATACTAACATTAAGTTACAATACTAACATTAAGCTGCTATACTAACATTAAGCTCATACTTAACACTTCAAGCTACAATACTAACATTAGTTACAATTACTACATTAAGCTACAATTCTAACATTATGTACTATACTAACAATTAAGCTACAATACTAACATTAAGCTACAATATTAACTCTTAAGGCTTACAATACTGACTTAAGCTACAATACTAACATTAAGCATACAAATACTAACATTAAGCTACAATTACTAACATTATGCTACATACTACATTACCTACAATACTAACATTAAGCTACAATATTAACATTATGCCTACAATCAAACATTATGCCTACAATTACTAACATTAAGCTACAATACTTAGATTAAGCTACAATACTAACATTAAGCTGCAATACTAACATTAAGCTACAATATTAACATTAAGCTACAATACTAACATTATGCTACAATACTAACATTAAGCTACAATACTAACATTATGCTACTATATTAACATTAAGCTACAATACTAACATTATGCTACAATACTAACATTAAGCTACAATACTAACATTAAGCTACAATACTAACATTAAGCTACAATATTAACATTAAGCTACAATACTAACATTAAGCTACAATACTAACATTAAGCTACAATATTAACATTAAGCTACAATACTAACATTAAGCTACAATATTAACATTAAGCTACAATACTAACATTATGCTACAATACTAACATTATGCTACAATACTAACATTATGCTACAATACTAACATTATGCTACAATACTAACATTATGCTACAATACTAACATTAAGCTACAATATTAACATTAAGCTACAATACTAACATTATGCTACAATACTAACATTAAGCTACAATATTAACATTAAGCTACAATATTAACATTAAGCTACAATACTAACATTATGCTACAATACTAACATTAAGCTACAATATTAACATTAAGCTACAATATTAACATTAAGCTACAATACTAACATTATGCTACAATACTAACATTAAGCTACAATATTAACATTAAGCTACAATACTAACATTAAGCTACAATACTAACATTATGCTACAATACTAACATTATGCTACAATACTAACATTATGCTACAATACTAACATTAAGCTACTATACTAACATTAAGCTACAATTCTAACATTAAGCTACAATATTAACATTAAGCTACAATACTAACATTAAGCTACAATACTAACATTATGCTACAATACTAACATTATGCTACAATACTAACATTAAGCTACAATACTAACATTAAGCTACAATTCTAACATTATGCTACAATACTAACATTAAGCTACAATACTAACATTAAGCTACAATACTAACATTATGCTACAATACTAACATTATGCTACAATACTAACATTAAGCTACAATACTAACATTAAGCTACAATACTAACATTATGCTACAATACTAACATTATGCTACAATACTAACATTAAGCTACAATACTAACTACAATACTAACATTAAACTACAATATTAACATTAGGCTACAATACTAACATTATGCTACAATACTAACATTATGCTACAATACTAACTTTAAGCTACAATATTAACATCAAGTTATCTATAGATACACCATGTTGTATATATAAATACATCAAGTTTCTTTTAAACTAAACATACCTTCCTCCGGCCAAACGCATCCAAACCCTTAATTAAACTGCGAGTATAACCTCTCTTCTCTAAATATTTTTCTTGCATCTGTGACCTCGAGTCCACACTTCCCTTTACTAGCCACCCACATCTATGGTAAACAAATACAGGAACTTTTTTTCTGAGACTATTGAGGAACCAAAGTGTAGTATGGCGTAAATAGCCAAGGAAACACTCTGTCTTCAGCTCCCTCCAACGAAAGAGTGGAAGAGAACTGCTGTGGACGAGTGAATATGTGTGTAGCTTCGTCCACCTAGCAACTCTTCCACGACACTAGCAGAGAGTTGATATATTCGCTTTTATCTTTTGAAATAATTTCCTATTATGTCAGTTATGGGGAACCAGCAGTCGAGTATGGCAGTTCAGTGTAATATTCGACCTTAATATTCCAGTTTTATGCTTCTACATGCTCTGTAGAGCCTTTCAAGACACTGGTTAGTGGTGGTCTTTAAAAAAAAAAAAAGACATCGTTATGATTTCTGCTGAATCTGAAGAAGTCTCATTTCTTTCTTGTCCGAGCTTCAATACCCACCAGTACGCATTTTTGCAGATGATTTATTTATTGAAGGGATCTAGTGTACGTGGAAGAAGATATTAACGAACTAAAGTTTTAGAAAGTTATTGGTATTTGATTCATGACAAAGTTCGTTAATGATATGCGGAAGATTCCCTTAACTTGTTTAGCAACTGGTCAAGTAACCCTTCTGTAGTTTATTTGACCTACATACCTCCGTCTTGAGGGTAAAGCCTTCATTCCAAGAAACCCTGGTATATTTCTCATGTCAGAAACATAGACACAGTCAAAGAACTTGTACTGCTGATTCTGTGGAAATTGTGAGAGTATTATACGTGAGAATAATGCACAATACAGGCTAGATTTTATATTACCTGTCAATGTTCTCATTCCAGTAGTAACCCGGACTGTCCTTGGTTCCAGACTAAGAAGGACATCTCTTCTTTCAAAGTAAATCAGACTACGAAGAAGGTCGAGAGCCCCAACGTACTTCCTAGCTGTCTCAGTAGTATAAACTTCTGTAATATAATGCTGGTACCCAAATGCTTTCCCTGGCTCCTGCATCACCAAACCTTCCTGTTCGAAGTCTTCTGACTTTCCCATCTTCAATTTAACTACAACTCAGGCTTCTCTCACTGATTCTCCTTTAACTTTTCTCTGCTAAATAAGGAAGATAAAGGAAGCAAGTTAACGAACCAAGCAAGAAACACTCCTTCATTGCCTACTTTGAATACCAATTCTCTTCGGACCCTCAAAGGAAAACTCTGTATCGACATCTTCCATGAACTCCAGTCCAGAAACTGCTAGTTTGTGCCGTGAAAGACTCCCTAATAACTTCCCACACAAGAAAAACGGTCTGAAAAGCTCATCTCTTCGTATGACATCGACGCTCTTAAGCCAACACGCCCACTGTACTGTATTGTAATTGTAGTAGTTTGAGCAATACACAAGTGCAACTGTTATTTCTGATATTAATATACCGACTATCTGTCTTCTAGAGATAATTTACACTAACATAGTTATTACAACCCAGGATTCCAAATGGCCTGTTACCCCGGGTGTAATGGGAGCAAATAAACACAGTAGAAAAAGTTTAGACTTATATTATCCTTCACCAATTTAGAACAGCAATATATACACTATGTACAGTGATAAGTATAGTGCACTCCACGGTAAGCAAAGCAGAAATAGAAGCCACAAGATAGCAGACCGTGCTTCAACCAGCTCTAGAATGGGAATGACAAGGGCAGACAGGAGAGCGGTACCCACATAACCTCTGCGATTGCCAAAACCATCTTCTTATTGGCTAGAACCTGGTCACTAGTTGAATGACGGGGCCCCATCATCAACTCTTAACAACCTGGTTCGCTGGTTGGGGGAGATAGCCTGTAAATGAGGGTGTGTACATGCGCCGAATAAAGGTTACGTACTCTTTGCATGCCACACCCCCACCCCGAGAAGGCTCAGGATTAGGCTGCCACCTCCCAGTGGTAACCGTGCCGCCATGGCACAAAATAATGGGACCGCCTTTCCTCTCCACCATCCAACTCTTAGATAGAGCTCAGCTTCTCTCGTGACCAAAAGCCAAACCCTAAACTTAGAGTGAGACAGCAGTCAGACAGGCTAGCATAGGTCCAAGATACAGGCGGACGGTAGCCCCTCACTAAAAAAAAAACCCACACCAGGGGATAAAAAAAAAAAGAGCATGAAAAGGGGTTATCACAAATAACATCCTAACCTAAATAAATTAAAATTTTAGACTCTAGATAAAGAGTCTACCAACATATTTTCTTTGCCGGCAATATATTTAATTGAAATATTATATGGTTGCAGCCTTAGCGTCCAGCGCATAAGCCTTGTGTTGTGGTTCTTCATGGCTTGGAGATATACTAGAGGATTGTGATCACTGTAGACTGTGACCACCTGCGATGTCTGGCCCACATAAACATCGAAATGCTCCAAAGCCAGTACCAGCGCGAGGGCTTCTTTTTCAATGGTAGAGTAAGCCCTCTGATGTGGCTGGAACTTGGCTGAAAAGTATGCTACAGGCTGCAACTCCTTGTTCCCGATTTGTAATAGTACTGCCCCAACCCCAGACTCACAAGCATCAACCTGTAATGAAAAAGGTTTGGAGAAGTCCTGGAGACAAGAGAATGGGTGCAGTACACAATAATCTTTTTGCTTTATTAAAAGCAGTGTTACAGTCTGAGGTCCAATTAAAGGGAACTTTGTAACTGGTAAGAGAGGTAAGAGGGGCTACAATATCTGAGAAATTCTTACAGAATCTTCTGTAAAATCCTATCATGCCTAGGAAAACGTTGAAGAGATTTCCTATCATGAGGAACTGGATAATCATTTAATAGAAAGAAACTTTAGCAAGTTTAGGTGCAACTTTACCACTACCTACTTCATGGCCTAGAAAGTGACAGTGGCCTGGCCAAAGGAAGATTTAGATAAATTAACTGTTAAATGGGAACTCTTAAAGGTCTCAAACAGAGCCTTAAGTCTAAGTAGGTGTTGATCCCAAGTATCAGACACCACAACAATATCATCTAGGTACGCTGCCGTGCCTTCAAGTCCTTTAATAGCCTGATGAATAAGTTTCTGGAATGAAGAGGGGGAATTTTTCATTCCGAAGGGGGTAACTGTGTATTGATAATGACCTCCTGGAATTACGAAGGCAGAGATTTCCTTCGCCTTATCTGTCAAAGGTACCTGATAGTAGCCTTTAAGAGATCTAATTTGGACACAAAAGTAGCCTTACCCACAATACAATTACGTCATCCAGACGAGGAAGAGGGTAAGCATCTGTAATTGTGACCTCGTTCCTTTACGGTAGTCTGTACACATACGAAACCCTCCATCAGCCTTCTTCACAAGGATGCACGGTGAGACCCATGGACTAGATGACTCCCTCCACTAAACCATGCTTTAACAAAAATTCTACTTCCTGCTGAAGTAGCCTTTGCTTTTCAGGATTAGCTCTGTAGGGGGAGAGTTTAATTGGTTTTAGAGTTTCCCACATCTACATCATGGTAACCTAACGTACATTTTATTCGGCACATCCGAAAAAATATTAGGATATGACTGTAGAAGCTCAGTTAAATTTGTTGCTTGCATTTCAGATAATCCCTCCATTAAAGGGCTAGGATCCTGGGAGGACAGAATTTGAAAGTTTAATATTAATTTCAGAGATAGAGTGCAAAGAGTCAGAGTTGTCCTCAGAGGTAGAGGACAGAGTCATTACTGGGACTTTATCTGGTGTATGAAAGGCCTTTAATTTGATTAATGTGGAAGTTTTAGTTTTTGAGGTCTTATCAATGGGAGCTACCACATAATTTACATCAGATAATCTACTTACAATCTGCATAGCCCGTAAATCTAGCTTTCAAGGTGTGGCCAGGTATAGGTTCCTCACCAACACCTTGTCTCCTGGATGGAAGGAGCGGAATTGTGCACTTCTGTCATACCTCTGTTTCATCTTGCTTTGAGCTGTCTTTAGGTTAGCCTTGGCTAACTGACGTGCCACCTGCAACCTTGAAGACGGATTGTAGTGTTGAGCTAACGTCTTCTCCCATCCATCCTTCTTTGAGCACCCGAAGAGGACCTCGTACATTGTGCCCAAAGATCAGCTCAAAAAGGACTATACCCTGTAGACTCTTGCACCGTTTCTCGTACTGAGAACAGCAACAAAGGTAGTGATTCATCCCAGTCTGTAGGGAAGTGCATGCAAAAACTTCTCATCATTGTTTTTAATGTCTGGTGGAATCTTTCAAGGCGCCCTTGGGACTGAGGATGATAGGCAGTGGATAAGTTGTGGATTATCCCTAACCTAGTTAATACTTCCCTAAATGCTTTGGCAGTAAAGTTAGTACCTTGATCACTTTGAATAGTTTTAGGAATGCCAAAACAAGAAATGAATTTTGTTTAAAGCTTTGAGAATAGCTTAGTATTAATACTACGCATGGGAATTGCTTCAGGATATCTGGTTACTTTATCCATAATCTTAAATAAAATATTGATTTCCAGACTTTGACCTAGGTAGTGGACCTACACAATCTATAATTAAATCTGCAAAAGGTTCTCCATCAGCAGTATAGGTTGGAGAGGTGCAGGTTTAATGGAATGTCCAGGTTTTCCAACTTGCTGACATTCTCGGCAACACCTAATATGATTCTTTCACATCTTTCTTTAATTTTGGCCAATAAAATTCTTTTGTGATTCTATACAAGGTTTTTGTAATTCCTAAGTGACCTCCTAATGACGTATTATGAGCTATATTTAATATTTGTGTCTATACTTTGTTGGAAACCACTAACCTGTCATACAATTGCCGGCCCTCTATCTCCTTACCAGTCTCAGTGCAGATCAAATAATCGTTTTTAACTTCATACTTGACCGGATGACCCAAAGAGGATTTACCCATGGCTGCCTCAAAAGCGAATTTAAAAGAAGGTCCTTTCGTTGTTCCCCCGAAGGACAGTCCCTCGGGCATGGAAACAGAGACATCTGGCAATCCTGCAACCTGGGAATAAGAAGGCTTGATCGGGTTGTTCACTTGATCTACGAGGCTATGGCCAGTTTTCCTCGTAAAACAATGTGGCTATTCCGAGATCGAGTCGTCCAAGGATAGGTCAACATTCTCTCCAGACAACCCTTGGATGTTGCCCGAGTTATGGCCAACACCGGAGAAGAATTAATCATTATAGGTTCAGGACACGAACTAACAGTAGTAATGTTATTACCCAGTAATAACACTACATCTTTCATGGGGAATCCTTTGAGACACCTACAGTCAAGTACCCAGTGTAATATTTGCACTGTACATAAATTTTATGCAAAGGAACAGAATATATAGCTCCTCCAAATGCTTCCAATAAAACAGAGGAATTCAAAGAAGTATTCTCTGAAAGGGGTAATATTCCCTCTCTTACAAGTGAGCAATATGCTCCAGTATCTCTAAAGTCTTTACTTAGTTGTTTCTGAGTTTTCCTGAAGGGAAATAAGACTCTTGCAATAATAAGGGGCCATACCTTTTTCTACTTCTCATAGGGGACATGTTACTAGGGATATTAGAGATTTTCCCAATGGTTGGGGTTTATGGGGGCAGTTGGGACTGATGTGACCTACTTTATTGCACCTGAAGCAGACGACAGGCTTGCCCTTTACTCCCTTTGACGTTTGCAAATGGTGTCGTTCTGGCTGGTGTCTCTCTGGATACTGTTTGTCGAGATGCACCATGAGTAGTTTGCCTCTCCGCAGTGGACCATATTTGAGAAGCGTGGCTCACCAGGTGACTTGGTTGGCTGACGTAGACGTTCTCCCTCCGGCTGGCACTTCATTCTCCAAGGTTGACGATCTCTGCTCATGCCAGGCTGTTGAAAAGAGAGACGGGACCGCTCGGACAAGGAGCGGTTAGTTTCGAAGGTATTCAGCCAACCTGGCTGCCTCCAATGCAGTGGTTAAGTCACGATCCTGCAGAAAGACTCGAACCTCTGGTCCCACAGACTCCAGCAGGTTATCAATCAGAATAAGCTGCACCAGCTCCTCAAAGGTATAGAGACCACCACTTGCTTTATACCAGCTGGTAAAAGCTTTGGTTTGCTGTCTCACAAAGTCCACTAGGAATTGACCAAGCTGCCGCCTGCTTAATTTAAAACGCTTGCGATATTTGGCTGGATACATGTATATGCTCCCAACACTGTGGTCTCACTACTTGATAATCAGAGAATTCAGCGTCATTTAATACTGACGTAAATTCCTGTGCCTTACCCGATAATGCTGTATGAACCAACGATGCCCAATGCTGTTCCGGCCACCTCAAGGCTCGAGCCTGATTTTCGAAGCTTTCGAAAAATTGCTCTGGTTCGGCCTCATTGAAGCGGGGAACAAACTGTACTGCTTTTTGTAAACTAAAATCATTTACAGAATGCGAAAACTGCCTCCTTTCCTCTTCCCTATCAAATTCTTCCCTTGCGAATGCTCTCTGTTCCCTAGTTTGCTCAAGATTGATTTTTGCCAGCTCAAGTGCCAACGACGCTGATTCACCTTGAGACAACCCAGCTGCACTATACTGACCATTTTGCTCCGTAGGAGTATCATCTTCCTCGTGCGAGAACATAGGAGTTTTTGCCCTAGCTCCCGTAGAGGGAGGAGTCTGATGTGCCATCTCTTCTTCTATAAGTTTGTCAGCAATCAGTGAACGCAGTTGTGCAGCTGTGAGAGTGCGTTTGTATGTAATGCCAATGGAACGAGCAATTTGTCAACAACGCTGTAGGGACAATTTAGGTAGGTTATGCAAAGTATATGCTGACACTAGACGTCTGACTCGTCTAGGTGGCATAAGTTATTCGCTATGCACAGTACGATTGCAGAATACCCCAACGTAACACGTTAATTTGCAGAACACGCTTAGCTATGCACAGTACGATTGCAGAATACCCCAACGTAACACGTTAATTTGCAGAACACGCTTAGCTATGCACAGTACGATTGCAGAATACCCCAACGTAACACGTTAATTTGCAGAACACGCTTAGCTATGCACAGTACGATTGCAGAATACCCCAACGTAACACGTTAATTTGCATAACACGCTTAGCTATGCACAGTACGATTGCAGAATACGCATACAAGCAAAGCCGACTGCAAAATTCTCCACACCGAACAGGCTAGTAACAACTGACACGCAAAATTTGTAAAGCAATGCCAGACAGCTACACTGTTCTAGAAGATTGACCGTAGCCAAGCGAGCACACCGAACAAGCTAGTAGCGAGCTGTTGAACGATCACACAATAGCAAGGCTGATCATAAAGCAACTGACACGCAAAATTTGTAAAGCAATGCCAGACAGCAAGCTGCACAATGTTCCTGCTACGAGCTTCACCCTAAACTCAACCGTTTCTCTAAGTCCAGCTCCAGCTCCCGGACAGGCTACTCATATTACAACCCAGGATTCCAAATGGCCTGTTACCCCGGGTGTAATGGGGGCAAATAAACACAGTAGAAAAAGTTTAGACTTATATTATCCTTCACCAATTTAGAACAGCAATATGTACACTATGTACAGTGATAAGTATAGTGCACTCCACGGTAAGCAAAGCAGAAATAGAAGCCACAAGGTAGCAGACCGTGCTTCAACCAGCTCTAGAATGGGAATGACAAGGGCAGACAGGAGAGCGGTGCCCACATAACCTCTGCGATTGCCAAAACCATCTTTTTATTGGCTAGAACCTGGTCACTAGTTGAATGACGGGGCCCTATCATCAACTCTTAGCAACCTGGTTCGCTGGTTGGGGGAGATAGCCTGTAAATGAGGGTGTGTACATGCGCCGAATAAAGGTTACGTACTCTTTGCATGCCACAATAGTGGAAGACTTTGCTAGTACGGAACTCTGCTTCATTTATGTAAGAGACGAGGGAGGAGAAGTCACCATACAGTACATGTTTACAGTACACTGCAACACACTTAAGTGTTTTTGAATTCAACTCTCAACACATTCTCAGTCAGAATTAAATTCAATAACACATACCTTTCTATGTGCTCAGTTTAACTGTCCTATCTAGAGTCACTTGATACTAATGCACTTAACTGCTTTCTGACAAAATAACCTCAGTAAATTAATTATAGAAGAATCATTGCCCATCATCGTCAGTGGGGATATAATATTCTCTAATATTATCGATAATTATATTGTAAAGGACCACCAGATTTACATTTTTGATTCGCAAGTAAATCTGCTTCGTAGAGGGTATCATATGCTGGCTGAACTGATTTAACTGAAACAGGCAATGAAAAGTCATCAGAATTTAACGCTTTGATTTCTAGAAAGCCTTAGACAAAGTACCTTAACATAGACTGTAGGTAAAATAAGTAAGATAGCAGGTAAGATAAGTAGGTAAGATAGGTAAGATATATTTCAGGCCTGCATGATGACTGCGTCACCTAGTATAGGAAAATGAAAGTTTTTTTTTTTAATTATAGATTATCTGACTGACAGTAACAAGCAGAGTTCTTCAATGGTCGAGTCTTGGCTCATTTCCTTATACAATTCTCTAATAGTAAAAGGGACACATTATCAGTACCCTACTGTGTTCAGCAAGATAAGATGGCGTGTTCCTTCTACAGGTCGGAGCTGCTGGTGAGAACGGTGCCGGGAGACAACGGTCGGGTGTTCAGATGTGAAGCGGATAACAATCTTGGCATTACCGTCGCCACCAGCATCACCCTTAACGTCTTATGTAAGTATTTTTCCTGATAATTTATTTTAATATTGCCAATATAACGTCCCCCATTTATCACAAATATTTCTTCTAGCAATCCCTTACCATTTCATTTATTCCATGTTATTTCATTCTCAATATTCTGGATTTTCAGTTAATATTTTCTTAAGCATGCAGTGTATACAAGAGATTCTTTAGTGGTGGAAATAATGGCGTCGGGAACCCGAACATAAACATGTACTCCATCATCCTTCTATGATGTTACACAATGTTCCTGTAGACTTGACTCGTAGTTCAAGTTCTTTACCTCTGACATCAATCTGATGCCAGAGCTTTTAATTTTGTAAAACTTCAGTAAGTGCTTGAATAATTAGGGGATTCTTGCTAGTATTTCGTACTGGAGAAGTGACCTGAAGAACCAGGAATTCCACGTCTTCAGCAACTCCCTGTTTCAGGGTCTTGAAGGTAGTTTATACATTCTTCTATCATACCATAGCTTCTGATATTATCTTGGAATTCATTTCCTCACAGGAAATTTAGTATCATCCTCTGCGTTTTCCAGGCTCCTATTTTAATTTATTTTCTCAAACTTGGGGTTTAATTTCAGAAACCACCATTTGAGCCATTATTAATTTGTGTTTAAGTCTCCTTGCAGTTTATTTTTGTTATCCTCCTTTAGCTCACTTCTCAAAGATTCTCATGTTATGCGGAGAACGGAAATTCCTTCTGGATGATCATTGACATGTCATAAAAGGCATAAATTATTAACTTGATTCTTGAGGACTTACATCTTCTGTATCAGTGCTTATGTAAGCTGTAATATCTCAAGTATTATGCAGAATATTTTGAGTATTATTAGACACAAGAAAATTTTATAATTTATAATTTATAATTTTATAATCTTCCCAATACCTGGAGGGAATATTTTGAGGAATTGTTAAATGTTGATGAAGATAGGGAAGCTGTGATTTCGTGTATAGGACAAGGAGGAATAACATCTTGTAGGAGTGAGGAAGAGCCAGTTGTGAGTGTGGGGGAAGTTCGTGAGGCAGTAGGTAAAATGAAAGGGGGTAAGGCAGCCGGGATTGATGGGATAAAGATAGAAATGTTAAAAGCAGGTGGGGATATAGTTTTGGAGTGGTTGGTGCAATTATTTAATAAATGTATGGAAGAGGGTAAGGTACCTAGGGATTGGCAGAGAGCATGCATAGTTCCTTTGTATAAAGGCAAAGGGGATAAAAGAGAGTGCAAAAATTATAGGGGGATAAGTCTGCTGAGTATACCTGGTAAAGTGTATGGTAGAGTTATTATTGAAAGAATTAAGAGTAAGACGGAGAATAGGATAGCAGATGAACAAGGAGGCTTTAGGAAAGGTAGGGGGTGTGTGGACCAGGTGTTTACAGTGAAACATATAAGTGAACAGTGTTTAGATAAGGCTAAAGTGGTCTTTGTGGCATTTATGGATTTGGAAAAGGCGTATGACAGGGTGGATAGGGGGGCAATGTGGCAGATGTTGCAGGTGTATGGTGTAGGAGGTAAGTTACTGAAAGCAGTGAAGAGTTTTTACGAGGATAGTGAGGCTCAAGTTAGAGTATGTAGGAAAGAGGGAAATTATTTCTCAGTAAAAGTAGGCCTTAGACAAGGATGTGTGATGTCACCGTGGTTGTTTAATATATTTATAGATGGGGTTGTAAGAGAAGTAAATGCGAGGGTCTTGGCAAGAGGCGTGGATCATAGAATTGATGAGGGGAAAAGGGTGAGTGGTGCACTTAGGAGTCTGTGGAGACAAAGAACTTTGTCCTTGGAGGCAAAGAGGGGAATGTATGAGAGTATAGTTTTACCAACGCTCTTATATGGGTGTGAAGCATGGGTGATGAATGTTGCAGCGAGGAGAAGGCTGGAGGCAGTGAAGATGTCATGCCTGAGGGCAATGTGTGGTATGAATATAATGCAGAGAATTCGTAGTTTGGAAGTTAGGAGGAGGTGCGGGATTACCAAAACTGTTGTCCAGAAGGCTGAGGAAGGGTTGTCGAGGTGGTTCGGACATGTAGAGAGAATGGAGCGAAACAGAGTGACTTCAAGAGTGTATCAGTCTGTAGTGGAAGGAAGGCGGGGTAGGGGTCGGCCTAGGAAAGGTTGGAGGGAGGGGGTAAAGGAGGTTTTGTGTGCGAGGGGCTTGGACTTCCAGCAGGCATGCGTGAGCGTGTTTGGTAGGAGTGAATGGAGACAAATGGTTTTTAATACTTGACGTGCTGTTGGAGTGTGAGCAAAGTAACATTTATGAAGGGGTTCAGGGAAAATGGCATTCCGGACTTGAGTCCTGGAGATGGGAAGTACAGTGCCTGCACTCTGAAGGAGGGGTGTTAATGTTGCAGTTTAAAAACTGTAGTGTAAAGCACCCTTCTGGCAAGACAGTGATGGAGTGAATGATGGTGAAAGTTTTTCTTTTTCGGGCCACCCTGCCTTGGTGGGAATCGGCCAGCTTTCAGGGAGAAGGCTTACAGCTTCTCATCTCATCCCCTGCATGCATCAGCCTTACTAGAGATATTAACAATGCAAGGAATTCGCGAGAGCAGGGGAAATATACACAAACACTGATCTCTGGCTGAAGGAGACTCGAACCTACGAACCTTGGAACAAAGTACGCAGTGCTTTACCAATCTACCCACACTGGACCAATACCTTGGAGTCCAGCTTGCGCTAGAGTTTGATCCAAGGCAGCCAGCTTTCAGAGAGAAGGCTTACAGCTTTGTACACACACACACACACACACATACATGAAGCAAGAAAACAAGGGAAAAAAAAGCAATTGAAAGCATCATGAAAGCAATAGGAGAAGACGACATGACCCAGCTGGAAAATTTTCGGAGAATAGGGGAGTTTGTAAAAAAAAAAAACCCGGCCAGTGAAAGTGACCTTCAAGGCAGAATCGACTCGGAACAGGATCCTGCAGGAGAAAGCACGATTAAAGGACATGCCGGCATACAGGAAGGTGTATCTCGACCGCGACAGAACACAAGAAGAAAGGCAGAAACTGAGAGAGATGGTACAAAGGCGAAAGGAGGAAAGAGAGGGGATGGAGAAGACAGACAGGAGATCCCAGACCCAGGAAGAAGATCAAATATAGCCTCCCTCACAACTTCCTATAGAAGCCTCCCAACCAGGTCAACCCCAGTGCAACCAAACACTCTAAACCAAAACACCCATACCACATCCAATGCCCCCACCCACTGCATTACAAACTCCACCCCCACAGCAACCACCCATAGTTCCTTATCAGGTCTCCCACTTCCCCAACCCAATACACCTCCCAGACCAGAGTCTTAGAAAAGAAGTTGAAGGTGTGGTATACAAATGCAGATGGAATAACAAATAAGTATGAGGAGTGGCACGAAAGAATCAAGGAGACATCCCCAGACATAACAGCACTCACAGAAACAAAACTCACCAGAATAATAACAGATTCATTCTTTCCATCCGGATATCAAATCCTCAGGAAAGACAGAGGGAGGAGAGGGGGAGGAGGAGTTGCACTGCTCATTAAAAACCAGTGGGGTTTTGAGAAAATGGAAGGAGTGGATGGCACGGGCGAAAGGGACTACTTAGTAGGAACAATCCAGTGTGAGGGACATAAGGTGATAATTTCAGTAATGTACAACCCACCACAGAAATGCAGGAGGCCAAGAGAAGAATACGAGGAGAGCAACAAAGCAATGGTCGACACACTAGCCGAGGTGGCCAGGAGAGCACACATGGGGGGAGCAAAGTTACTAGTTATGGGTGATTTCAATCACAAGGAGATTGACTTGGAAAACCTGGAGCCCCATGGGGGTCCCGAAACATGGAGAGCCAAGATGACGGATGTGGTACTGGAAAACCTCATGCATCAACATGTTAGAGACACTACCAGAGAGAGAGGAGAGGATGAACCAGCAAGGCTGGACCTTGTATTCACCTTGAGTAGTTCGGACATCGAGGATATCATGTATGAAAGGCCCCTGGGAGCTAGTGATCATGTGGTTCTGTGCTTCGACTACATAGTTGAGCTCCAAGTGGAGAGAGTGGCAGGAATAGGGTGGGAAAAACCAAACTACAAAAGGGGGAACTACTCAGGCATGAGGAACTTCCTTTAAGACATTCAGTGGGAGAGGGAACTGACAGGAAAACCAGTACAAGAAATGATGGTCTATGTGGCAACAAAATGCAAGGAGGCAGAGGAGAGGTTTGTTCCCAAGGCAAACAGAAATAATGGGAAGAACAGAACGAGTCCTTGGTTCACCCGAAGGTGTAGGGAGGCAAAAACTAGGTGCACTAGAGAATGGAAAAGGTACAGAAGACAGAGAACTCAGGAAAATAAAGATATTAGCCGAAGAGCCAGAAACGAATATGCACAGATAAGAAGGGAGGCTCAGCAACAATATGAAAATGACATAGCATCGAAAGTCAAGACTGACCCGAAGCTGTTGTACAGCCACATCAGGAGGAAAACAACAGTCAAGGACCAGGTAATCAGACTGAGGAAGGGTGATGGGGAATTCACAAGAAACGACCGAGAGGTATGCCAGGAGCTCAACACGAGATTTAAAGAAGTATTTACAGTGGAAACCAGTAGGACTCCAGGAAATCAGAACAGGGGGGTACACCAGCAAGTGCTGGATGTGGTACATATAACCAAGGAGGAGGTGAAGAAGCTGCTATGCGAACTTGACACCTCAAAGGCGGTGAGACCAGACATCTCTCCGTGGGTCCTTAAAGAGGGAGCACAGATATTGTGTGTGCCATTAACAAAGATCTTCAACACATCATTTGAAACTGGGCAACTCCCTGAGGTATGGAAGATGGCAAATGTAGTCCCAATTTTTAAAAAGGGAGACAGACATGAGGCTCTTAACTACAGACCTATATCACTAACGTGTATAGTATGCAAGGTAATGGAGAAGATCATCAGGAGGAGAGTGGTGGAGCACCTGGAAAGAAACAAGTGTATAATTGACAACCAGCACGGTTTCAGGGAAGGAAAATCCTGTGTCACAAACCTACTAGAGTTTTATGACAAGGTGACAGAAGTAAGACAAGAGAGAGAGGGGTGGATCGACTGCATTTTGTTTTCTGCAAGAAGGCCTTCGACACAGTTCCTCACAAGAGGTTACTGCAAAAGCTAGAGGATCAGGCACACATAACAGGAAAGGCACTGCAATGGATCAAAGAATACCTGACAGGGAGGCAACAACGAGTCATGGTACGTGACGAGGTGTCAGAGTGGGCGCCTGTGACAAGCGGGGTTCCACAGGGGTCAGTCCTAGGACCTGTGCTGTTCTTGGTATATGTGAACGACATAAAGGAAGGGATAGACTCAGAAGTGTCCTTGTTTGCAGATGATGTGAAGTTAATGAGAAGAATCAAATCGGATGAGGATCAGGCAGGACTACAAAGAGACCTGGACAGGCTACAAGCCTGGTCCAGCAACTGGCTCCTTGAATTTAACCCTGCCAAATGCAAAGTCATGAAGATTGGGGAAGGGCAAAGAAGACCGCGGACACAATATAGTTTAGATGGCCAAAGACTGCAAACCTCACTCAAGGAAAAAGATCTGGGGGTGAGTATAACACCGAGCATATCTCCTGAGGCGCACATCAATCAGATAACTGCTGCAGCATACGGGCGCCTGGCAAACCTACGGATAGCGTTCCGATACCTCAGTAAGGATTCGTTCAAGACTCTGTATACCATTTACGTCAGGCCCATACTGGAGTATGCAGCACCAGTTTGGAATCCACATCTAGTCAAGCACGTCAAGAAATTAGAGAAAGTGCAAAGGTTTGCAACAAGATTAGTCCCAGAGCTACGGGGATTATTCTACGAAGAAAGGTTGAGGGAAATCGGCCTGACGACACTGGAGGACAGGAGGGTCAGGGGAGACATGATAATGACATATAAAATACTGCGCGGAATAGACAAGGTGGACAAAGACGGGATGTTCCAGAGAAGGGACACAGACACAAGAGGTCACAATTGGAAGTTGAAGACTCAGATGAATCAAAGGGATGTTAGAAAGTATTTCTTCAGTCATAGAGTAGTCAGGCCGTGGAATAGCCTAGAAAGTTAAGTAGTGGAGGCGGGAACCATACATCGTTTTAAGGCGAGGTATGATAAAGCTCATGGGGCAGGGAGAGAGAGGACCTAGTAGCAATCAGCGAAGAGGCGGGGCCAGGAGCTATGACTCGACCCCTGCAACCATAAATAGGTGAGTACAAATAGGTGGGTACACACACACACACACACACACACACACACACATTAAGGGCAATCGGCCTGAAATCACTGGAGGACAGGACGGTCAGGGGAGACATGATAACGACATACAAAATACTGCATGGAATATATAAGGTGGACAGAGACAGGATGTTCCAGAGATGGGACACAGAAACAAGGGGTCACAAGACTATTCCCGGAGCTAAAGGGTGTGTCCTACGAGGAGAGGTTAAGGGAAATCAACCTGACGACACTGGAGGACAGGAGGAATAAAGGGGACATGATAACGACATATGAAGTACTGATGGGAATTCACAACGTGGATAGGAACAGGATGTTTCAGGAGCTGGACACACCAACAAGGGGTCACAACTGGAAATTGAAAACTCAGATGAGTTACAGGGATGTTGCTGTATAGCCCTTGTGGCTTAGCGCTTCTTTTTGATTATAATAATAATACAGGGATGTTAGGATGAATTTCTTCAGTGACAAAGTTATCAGGAAGTGGAAAACTAAGAGATGTGTGATAGTGATGAGTGATGTATGAAATGTATTGTAGGAGTAGTGATGTAGTGATGTAGTGATGTAGTGATGTAGTGATGTAGTGATGTATGTTAGTGATGTAGTGATGTAGTGATTGTGATTGTGATGTAGTGATGTAGTGATGTAGTGATGTAGTGATGTAGTGATGTAGTGTGTAGTGATGTATGTAATGATTATGTGTAGTGATGTAGTGATGTAGTGATGTAGTGATGTAATGTTGTGATGTAGTGATGTAGTGATGTAGTGATGTAGTGATGTAGTGATGTAGTGATGTAGTGATGGTGTGAGTGAATGATGTAGTGTAATAGGTATATTAGTGAGCTAGTGATTTGAGAGATGTAGGATGTATGAGTAGGATAAGCTTAAAGAGAGAGTGGAACTAGTAGCGTACAGCAGAGGCGGGGCCAGGAGCTATGACTCGGACCCTGCAACCACAACTAGGTGAGTGCACACACACACACACTACCACCAGACGGCTATAAAGAGTTGTTATAACTGAACTGTTATAACTATATTATAATTATTCTTCTTTAGTGAAAGAACATACATGGAGCATGTTAAAGAACATACATGGAGCATGTTAAAGAACATACATGGAGCATGTTAAAGAACATACATGGAGCATGTTAAAGAACATACATGGAGCATGTTAAAGAACATACATGGAGCATGTTATAGAACATACATGGAGCATGTTAAAGAACATACATGGAGCATGTTAAAGAACATACATGGAGCGTGTTAAAGAACATACATGGAGCATGTTAAAGAACATACATGGAGCATGTTAAAGAACATACATGGAGCATGTTAAAGAACATACATGGAGCATGTTAAAGAACATACATGGAGCGTGTTAAAGAACATACATGGAGCATGTTAAAGAACATACATGGAGCATGTTAAAGAACATACATGGAGCATGTTAAAGAGAATGTGGAAACAGTTGCAGTCCTACTACAATCGCATCCTTAGTAACGTAAATACCATTGTTTTAACTTGTGGAAGTTAATATACATTTGTTCTCAGTTTGAATAGGAGCAGTAGGGCGAAGAGCCACTGCAGTACAAAGGGTCTGAAGATATAAACTTGTGCTGATTACAGAGCTGAGAGCTGTTGGGAGAAAATCACAGCTAGAGGACGAGCTCTCTCACTTTGAGAGCTTGCACTCACTAACATACTTGCAGAAGCCTTCATTATACTATTTGTGAGCCATAGTTTCACCTGGCCTCATTGTATATAATAAATGTTTACCCCACATGCTGGTGTTACTAGTGTAGCTGCGGTTATCTACCTCTCACAGATCGACTTCATGTTCGGGTAGAGTTTCCTTCACCAGCTCGTTGGCTCGAGGTAATTTTTATGTCTTGTCTGCCTAATCTGACTGGAAGATTGGCTTACTCCTACTGTGATTCGTCCTGAAAGAGGTTTAGGTTGTTTTTTAACGGGAACTATAGGAGAGAGTCGTACCCTCTCAGTCTGGGGCCGACAAATGATGGAGAACATCATAAAAAAGTAAGTTAGGTTAAGAAAAGACAGGCACCAGGTGAGGACATGAGAGGTACGAGGATCATCAATGTTACTGGTCCTGGTTTCCATTCACTTGAGGTAAGAGGTTTATTCCCAGCATCTCAGCAACAACATTTGATCCAAGTGGCGATGCAAGAAGATTAAGAGGGTTGGGTTTAACGATTTTAATACTTGTAAAACTTTACAGAGAACATAACATTGTATCAATTAGAGTTTTTTTGTAAGGTCCACCTTTTTCATCATTATTGTGGGCTACGCATCTATTATCTAATTATCTATTGTTTTTACTTGTGCTAATACTACAGATGGACCAGTATGGTTGCAGGAGCCACCAAGAACAGTAGACGTAATAGAAGGAAATGACTTGATCATAACAGTTGCAGCCACAGCCAACCCAACTCCTGTCAGGTAATGTACAGATGTGGATGATGTCTATATCATGATATTCCTGGTTACTGGAACATTATATACTAACAATATGCAATAAAAAATACTGAACACAACTCAGACATTTGATTAGCTAACATTTTGCTCTCTGGAAGGACTGACATTGACAAAGTTCTCAGTGAGAGAAACATTGACCAAGTTCTCAGTGAGAGAAACATTGACAAAGTTCTCAGTGAGAGAAACATTGACAAAGTTCTCAGTGAGAGAAACATTGACAAAGTTCTCAGTGAGAGAAACATTGACAAAGTTCTCAGTGAGAGAAACATTGACAAAGTTCTCAGTGAGAGAAACATTGACAAAGTTCTCAGTGAGAGAAACATTGACAAAGTTCTCAGTGAGAGAAACATTGACAAAGTTCTCAGTGAGAGAAACATTGACAAAGTTCTCAGTGAGAGAAACATTGACAAAGTTCTCAGTGAGAGAAACATTGACAAAGTTCTCAGTGAGAGAAACATTGACAAAGTTCTCAGTGAGAGAAACATTGACAAAGTTCTCAGTGAGAGAAACATTGACAAAGTTCTCAGTGAGAGAAACATTGACAAAGTTCTCAGTGAGAGAAACATTGACAAAGTTCTCAGTGAGAGAAACATTGACAAAGTTCTCAGTGAGAGAAACATTGACAAAGTTCTCAGTGAGAGAAACATTGACAAAGTTCTCAGTGAGAGAAACATTGACAAAGTTCTCAGTGAGAAACATTGACAAAATTCTCAGTGAGAGAAACATTGATAAAGTTCTCAGTGAGAAACATTGACAAAATTCTCAGTGAGAGAAACATTGACAAAGTTCTCAGTGAGAAACATTGACAAAATTCTCAGTGAGAGAAACATGATAAAGTTCTCAGTGAGAAACATTGACAAAATTCTCAGTGAGAGAAACATTGACAAAGTTCTCAGTGAGAAACATTGACAAAATTCTCAGTGAGAGAAACACTGACAAAATTCTCAGTGAGAGAAACATTGACAAAGTTCTCAGTGAGAGAAACATTGACAAAATTCTCAGTGAGAGAAACATTGACAAAATTCTCAGTGAGAGAAGCATTGACAAAGTTCTCAGTGAGAGAAACATTGACAAAATTCTCAGTGAGAGAAACATTGACAAAATTCTCAGTGAGAGAAACATTGACAAAATTCTCAGTGAGAGAAACATTGACAAAATTCTCAGTGAGAGAAACATTGACAAAGTTCTCAGTGAGAGAAACATTGACAAAATTCTCAGTGAGAGAAACATTGACAAAATTCTCAGTGAGAGAAACATTGACAAAGTTCTCAGTGAGAGAAACATTGACAAAGCTCTCAGTGAGAGAAACATTGACAAAGTTCTCAGTGAGAGAAACATTGACAAAGCTCTCAGTGAGAGAAACATTGACAAAGTTCTCAGTGAGAGAAACATTGACAAAGCTCTCAGTGAGAGAAACATTGACAAAATTCTCAGTGAGAGAAACATTGACAAAGTTCTCAGTGAGAGAAACATTGACAAAGCTCTCAGTGAGAGAAACATTGACAAAGTTCTCAGTGAGAGAAACATTGACAAAGCTCTCAGTGAGAGAAACATTGACAAAATTCTCAGTGAGAGAAACATTGACAAAGTTCTCAGTGAGAGAAACATTTCTTCATTACTTTTTTTATTCTCAAACAATTGTCTTCAGCAAATTTTTTTAATACTCAAATTTTAATGATATTTTGACATAAAGTTGAGACAAGTTACAGGACGATAATCTCCAACTTAAGTCTCCATCACCTTGAAATAAAAACGAAGAGAAATAATATTTCTTATCTTTTCGTTCTCGTTTTCATTTGTAATCGTGAAAAATTATCAATTTAAATATTTTTTAGAGGTAAGTGATTAGGGAAAGTCAAAAAGAAATATTTATGTTCAAGAATTATATATATATATAATATATATATATATATATATATATATATATATATATATATATATATATATATATATATATATATATTATATATATATAATGTCGTGCCGAATATGTAAAACTGGTCAATTAGCAAGAACTCGTTTAAAATTAAGTCCTTTCTGAAATTTTCTCTTATACGTTTAAAGATATATTTTTTTCATTAATGTTAATGTAAAAAATTTTAATTTTGCACCAAAAGAATCTTAGAAAACTTACCTAACCTTATTATAACAAGAGCAATTTATTTTAGCCTAACCCAACTAAATATATTTTAGATTTGTTTACAGTAATTTAATACTTACTAAACAAACACAGTGAAATATATTTTTTTCGTTAGGTCCAGAATGGTTTTGGCGAAATTATTGCATACACAAATTTTTACTTGTCCTATATGGCAAGATGAACGTTGCTATTTAAGCCAAGATCGCAAGTTCTGCCTATTCGGCACGACATATATATATATATATATATATATATATATATATATATATATATATATATATATATATATATATATATATATATATATATATATATATTGAACCTCAGAAAATTAAGAAAATAAACTAAAAATGGGAAATGGAATTTAAAAAAAAATAAATAGCAGAGTTTTGTAATAAAATGGTATTAAACTCTGCAAAAATTATTATGATCACTAACTAATATTTGATGTTATTGATAATAAAGAATTGAGACACTTATGCAGCATATGGACTTCTTTGTTGAAGAAACGTTTCGCCGCACAGTGGCTTCATCAGTCCAATACAAATCAGAAAGGTGTAAGGAGAGGAGGAGTTTGAGGTAATCAGTCCCTCAGCCTGGAGTCGATGTGTTCAGTCTATCACTCTAAGTCACCTCTCTGGCCCCATGTTGTGGAGAAATTTTCTCCAGGAGGGGAGTATCAGCCCCCTTCATCCCCTTTCAGCCCCTTTCAGACCCTATCAGCCCTGAGGGGCCCAGCCCTCTCAGAAGGGGCAAGCGTCTTGTTTACTGGTACAGCAAGTAATTGATCCCAGATGCAGTACCAGTATGTGACGTGGTCAAGTGACCGACGCTCCTTGCAAGACTCCAGTGTTGCAAAGTGTAGTTTAATAAGAGACAGTCCATCTCTTACCTTAGAAGGACAATTAAGGAAAATCCTGCTCCCACTTTATTACCATGGTAAAGATAGTGTACATTGTTGTTTATGCTTAAGATAGCAAGAATCAAGCATTCTGCTTTGCTTCATGGAGGAAGTTTGGCAAGGTAGCTAAAAGTACTAGGTCAGCTTTTCCTTTATGTTCTAGGAGCATTGCAGCAGCGTAGGACGCTGTGAGGTCAGATTACTTTTCACCCTACTGGGAGTCACACTGACGCCAGGATAACCAACAAAGAACACAGATCCGTGCGTTAGTGTGAACAAAGTGTCTCATAAAACACGATAAACACTTACAGAGAAATGTGATCAGCTTCTTTAGTGATAAGATTGTGAACAAAGACAAACCTTGTGGAACATAGTGTACCAGTGTGCGTATTCCTAGACTATGGAAGACGTGGACATCCAAGGACACTTCAGCTTCTATCAAGTCACCGATACCTGTCGAAGGTGTGAAGAACACCATAGCTCATGCTACAAGAGCAAGGTGGGTCTCAGTTTTCTTGTAGTGCTGGGAACTGCTCAGTTCTTGTGTCGCAAGGAGTTTGTAATCAACCTATAGTCGGCAGTGATGTGCGGACTTTTGAGTCCACACAAGTAAGTACGTCAGCAATCAGTGAATGATATATGCTGACTTAACACCCCCTAGGGGTAATTTATAATCATACCTAATATACTTTATTTCAGCCCGTTAAGTGGATGAGACAGCTTCTCAAGACCTCGTCTGCAGGGGCGGCTGTGTGGACGATAGCTGTTTTATCAGCTAAGTACTCCCTATATTTAATCTTAACCTTAGTTGGTAAACCATTTCTCAACACATGCTGTACTTCCTACAAAAGTGATAGACTGAACACTTCGACTCCAGGCTGAGGGACTGATTACCTCAAACTCCTCCTATCCTTACACATTTCTACATTGTATTGGACTGATGAAGCCATTGTGTGGCGAAACTTTTCTGCAATAAAGTTTCCCATATGTTCCCATGTGTTGTTATTAATCAATACCACTCGTTCATGCTCACAATAATTACAATAATATATATATATATATATATATATATATATATATATATATATATATATATATATATATATATATATATATATATATTTGGTCAGACAATGAAGTTGCCCTACAATAAATTCTAAATATTTACTATTATATTATTAGCATTAGGCATCGAGTTGCAAGATTTAATCAACCCAGGATAACTAATGTAATAAATCTTAAATGTATCATTTTGTTAGGTTCAGGGCGTGGAAAATACCTCTGAGACTGTTCGTGGAAGACTTGAAAGCGCTTGAAAAATGTTGACATTAATAGTTTTATCTTGTTATACCGAATAACATGGAAATGATTTGTTCATTAACATAAGCAACTTCATCGAGAAAACTTAATAATCAGGTATATAAAACGAGAAGTATATTTGACTCACGAAATCGTAATGACACGATTGCAAACAAACCATACCACGGGCGGGATTTGAACCCGCATTTGTGGTCACAGTGGTGCCTATGCTAACCTTCCTATGGTGTAGAAATATACCTAGTTGGACGAATCTTATTGTGGCTAGCTGGTCCAGTGGCTAACGCGATGGTCTGGAGTTTTAAGACTCTCTGGCCGCGGGTTCAAATCCCGCCCATGGTATGGAGAAGTATATCTCTCAGTGTTCTGTATTTACACCGAGAATATACTTTATAGCCTAAGCCTTAAGGAATAAATGATGCATACTGCTTGGTCACTGAGTGCTTAGACTGTGGCCTTAATAATTCATGTCAGCTATGTCTTAATCTGTCAAAGCTTAACCTGGTAACGAAGCCACCTGACTCACGATGTGCACACACCTAGTTCTGTCCTAACAACATCATACACAGGTACACTTGGTGGCATGGACCGGAACCTCTGAAAGGTGTGGAAATAGAGGCCAGCGAGCTGGGACAACTTCACCTTAAGAGAGTATTGCGTCAAGATGCCAGCACGTACACTGTTATTGCCTCAAACCAGCACGGGACTCTCAACGCATCCTTTGTTATCAATGTTCTCTGTAAGTCTTTGTGTATGTATGCATTTATACATTACCACATTCGTCATGTTTGTGTATGTATTTATTAGCAAACTAACCTAAGTAAAATGAACATTTGAATCTATGTATGGACTCCACCCTTCCTATCCCTACCTGACATTTTCATACATATCAACATTGTGCATTGTGCTTCGTTTATCTAATGCCTTTTTTTATCCTTGATTGTCTTCGTTTAATATTCTCTATTCTGGCATTTATCTCCATATCTGATCAAGTGTTTTAATAACTGGAGTTTCCTTCTACATTATCATTTTGGTTGTTTGGTATTTTATAAATTAGTTCCATACGAATTAACATAATCAAAGGCCTTTTCCCAGTCTAAAAATATACCTATATATATATATATATATATATATATATATATATATATATATATATATATATATATATATATATATATATATATATATATATATATATATATATATATATATATATATATATATATATATATATGTAGTTCTTCCTTTTTTAAATGTTATCTTTCATTATGTATCTGTATGTATTCTTAAGTAAATCAACATTGCTGCAGTCAGTAATATTGAATGACAGAGAGAATTAAACCAACGATCAGGATATTTACTCACCAAGAGAGGTTAACATTTCTATCTTTATCAAATTAATCCCAGCTGCTTTACCCCCTTTCATTCTACTCACTGCCTCACGAACTTCCCCCACACTCACAACTGGCTCTTCCTCACTCCTACAAGATGTTATTCCTCCTTGCCCTATACACGAAATCACAGCTTCCCTATCTTCATCATCATTTAACAATTCCTCAAAATATTCCCTCCATCTTCCCGATACCTCTAACTCTCCATTTAATAACTCTCCTCTCCCATTCGTGTCCTTGGCTTCCTCAATATATATGTATATATATATATATATATATATATATATATATATATATATATATATATATATATATATATATATATATATATATGTATATATATCTATATATATATATATATATATATATATATATATATATATATATATATATATATATATATATATATACATATATAACAAACTGAGGCTTGCCGGGGGATCGAACCCGTGTTGTTTTAGCCTGCTTCGAGGGAAGAGCGAAAGTTCACGACGCCCTAAACTGGACAATACATTCCTACAAACAACATGAGCCTAGCCACTTGTTCGTGGTTACAGTATTATGTGTACTGCTTGTGGAGGCTAGTACACCAAACGGGAGTAGAATGAAATTAGTTCTGAGGCAACCACACTATCGTATGTCCTCGCAACATGAAGCAAGTCTAGTTCGCTAGGCTCATGTTGTTTGTAGGATTGAATGGTCCAGTGGTTTAGGGTGTCGTGAATTTTCGCTCTTCCCACTAGGCAGGCTAAAACAACACGGGTTCGATCCCCCGGCTAGCCGAGTTTGTTACTGATTAAATACTACGTGTTCATGGTTACAATAATATACATACACACACACACACACACACACACACACACACACACACACACACACACACACACACACACACACACACACACACACACACACATATATATATATATATATATATATATATATATATATATATATATATATATATATATATATATATATATATATATATATATATTAGAGAGAGAGAGAGAGAGAGAGAGAGAGAGAGAGAGAGAGAGAGAGAGAGAGAGAGAGAGAGAAAGTAGAGAACAGAGCAAGACGTCTCATCTCTCGCCTGGACCCATCCTGGATAGATCTGTCATTTCAGCAGAGCCTTCAACATAGGAGGGATGTGGGTGGCCTTACTGTTATGTACAAGGCCAATATTGTCAAAATACCACACTTGGATCCACTTCGAGGACAGCGTGAAACAAGCTTTTATGCCACAAGACGGGCAGAAAGCAGCAACTTCACTCTGGCTGTATCCCTCTCCAGAACATCACTCCATCTGAGATCATATATACCCAGGATGACTCGAGTATGAAACACATTCGTACAGCATAATGATGTCAACGAGATAATGTCAGTTGATCAAATGAAAATGCTGGCCCACAGATGGCTCCAACTTCATCCTGTTCCCTACTTGCATGTCTCATAACAATAAAAATGCTTTCAAATGAGCTGATGTAGGTAACAGCTCTTAGCTTGCCAATAAAGTTAGGAATCCTTAACCTGTAATATAGCTGTCAATAAAGCTAGGGATCCTTAACCTTGTCAAACCCTGTGTAAAAAAAAAAAAAAAAAAAAAAAAAAGGAGAGAGAGAGAGAGAGAGAGAGAGAGAGAGTTTGTCATTTAATGCTCCACAGTCAATATTTATACGTAATATATATAATTCCTATGATTATTAGATAACATAAA
This sequence comes from Cherax quadricarinatus, assembly GCF_026875155.1. NCBI lineage: Eukaryota > Metazoa > Arthropoda > Malacostraca > Decapoda > Parastacidae > Cherax > Cherax quadricarinatus. Next base: position 47,824,908 of record NC_069421.1, read on the forward strand.
TTATGTGATCCGTCAACCCTGAATATCGAAAAACACAACTTGCGTGATGAAGACTAAACAAGGTCAGAGTCGAGATCAGTTCATCAATTTAGCTTAAAACAACCAATCTACTTTCTGAGCTGAATGACTAGTCGAATTTTCTTGGCTTGTATTTTTTCTTTTTTTTTATTTTAGACACATCTCTTTCTGAAGTCTTGAGATTGAGAAGAACTGAAACTTGTTTACAGCTTCGTCAATCCAGACTTTAGACGTAGTAGTAGTTTATAAGGTATATTTACCTCTCAAGTGTAGAATATAGAGAATCTGTTAATTTTTTTCAGATGGTCCTGAGGGTTTGACAGCGCCTTCGCGTGTTATAGTCGACGTGAACGACAACACAACAGTCCTGTGCTCGGCCCGGGGAAATCCTACTCCTAATATTACTTGGACCAGAGGAGCTTACAATTACAGGTGAGACTTGATATACTGGATTATTATTTGTCTAGACCAGACTCCCTGTGAGTCAGTGTCTCGACCAGACTCCCTGTGAGTCAGTGTCTAGACCAGACTCCCTGTGAGTCAGTGTCTCGACCACACTCCCTGTGAGTAAGTGTCTAGACCAGACTCCCTGTGAGTCAGTGTCTAGACCAGACTCCCTGTGAGTCAGTGTCTCGACCAGACTCCCTGTGAGTCAGTGTCTAGACCAGACTCCCTGTAAGTCAGTGTCTAGACCAGACTCCCTGTGAGTCAGTGTCTAGACCAGACTCCCTGTGAGTCAGTGTCTCGACCAGACTCCCTGTGAGTCAGTGTCTAGACCAGACTCCCTGTGAGTCAGTGTCTAGACCAGACTCCCTGTGAGTCAGTGTCTAGACCAGACTCCCTGTGAGTCAGTGTCTTGACCAGACTCCCTGTGAGTCAGTGTCTAGACCAGACTCCCTGTAAGTCAGTGTCTAGACCAGACTCCCTGTGAGTCAGTGTCTAGACCAGACTCCCTGTGAGTCAGTGTCTAGACCAGACTCCCTGTGAGTCAGTGTCTTGACCAGACTCCCTGTGAGTCAGTGTCTAGACCAGACTCCCTGTAAGTCAGTGTCTAGACCAGACTCCCTATGAGTCAGTGTCTAGACCAGACTCCCTGTGAGTCAGTGTCTAGACCAGACTCCCTGTGAGTCAGTGTCTAGACCAGACTCCCTGTGAGTCAGTGTCTAGACCAGACTCCCTGTGAGTCAGTGTCTAGACCAGACTCCTGTGAGTCAGTGTCTAGACCAGACTCCCTGTGAGTCAGTGTCTAGACCAGACTCCCTGTGAGTCAGTGTCTAGACCAGACTCCCTGTGAGTCAGTGTCTAGACCAGACTCCCTGTGAGTCAGTGTCTGACCAGACCTTGGTCTGTCTAGCCAGACTCCCTGTGAGTCAGTGTCTTGACCAGACTCCCTATGAGTCAGTGTCTAGACCAGACTCCCTGTGAGTCAGTGTCTAGACCAGACTCCCTGTGAGTCAGTGTCTCGACCAGACTCCCTGTGAGTCAGTGTCTAGACCAGACTCCCTGTGAGTCAGTGTCTAGACCAGACTCCCTGTGAGTCAGTGTCTAGACCAGACTCCCTGTGAGTCAGTGTCTTGACCAGACTCCCTGTGAGTCAGTGTCTAGACCAGACTCCCTGTAAGTCAGTGTCTAGACCAGACTCCCTGTGAGTCAGTGTCTAGACCAGACTCCCTGTGAGTCAGTGTCTAGACCAGACTCCCTGTGAGTCAGTGTCTTGACCAGACTCCCTGTGAGTCAGTGTCTAGACCAGACTCCCTGTAAGTCAGTGTCTAGACCAGACTCCCTATGAGTCAGTGTCTAGACCAGACTCCCTGTGAGTCAGTGTCTAGACCAGACTCCCTGTGAGTCAGTGTCTAGACCAGACTCCCTGTGAGTCAGTGTCTAGACCAGACTCCCTGTGAGTCAGTGTCTAGACCAGACTCCCTGTGAGTCAGTGTCTAGACCAGACTCCCTGTGAGTCAGTGTCTAGACCAGACTCCCTGTGAGTCAGTGTCTAGACCAGACTCCCTGTGAGTCAGTGTCTAGACCAGACTCCCTGTGAGTCAGTGTCTAGACCAGACTCCCTGTGAGTCAGTGTCTAGACCAGACTCCCTGTGAGTCAGTGTCTAGACCAGACTCCCTGTGAGTCAGTGTCTAGACCAGACTCCTGTGAGTCAGTGTCTAGACCAGACTCCCTGTGAGTCAGTGTCTAGACCAGACTCCCTGTGAGTCAGTGTCTAGACCAGACTCCCTGTGAGTCAGTGTCTAGACCAGACTCCCTGTGAGTCAGTGTCTAGACCAGACTCCCTGTGAGTCAGTGTCTAGACCAGACTCCCTGTGAGTCAGTGTCTAGACCAGACTCCCTGTGAGTCAGTGTCTAGACCAGACTCCCTGTGAGTCAGTGTCTAGACCAGACTCCCTGTGAGTCAGTGTCTAGACCAGACTCCCTGTGAGTCAGTGTCTAGACCAGACTCCCTGTGAGTCAGTGTCTAGACCAGACTCCCTGTGAGTCAGTGTCTAGACCAGACTCCCTGTGAGTCAGTGTCTTGACCAGACTCCCTGTGAGTCAGTGTCTAGACCAGACTCCCTGTGAGTCAGTGTCTAGACCAGACTCCTTGTGAGTCAGCACCTAAACCAGGTATCGTGTAAGCAATGGTAGCACCTAGACCAGGACACGTAAGCTAAGAGTGTTCAAGATAGTGGCAATAGGATTGGCCGCATTTGGTTTAATTATCATGTGTGTGTGCTAAACTGCCGGAAGTAACTGTAACCAAGACTGTGCTAAACTGCCAGAAGTAACTGTAACCAAGACTGTGCTAAACTGCCAGAAGTAATTGTAACCAAGACTGTGCTAAACTGCCAGAAGTAACTGTAACCAAGACTGTGCTAAACTGCCAGAAGTAATTGTAACCAAGACTGTGCTAAACTGCCAGAAGTAATTGTAACCAAGACTGTGCTAAACTGCCAGAAGTAATTGTAACCAAGACTGTGCTAAACTGCCAGAAGTAATTGTAACCAAGACTGTGCTAAACTGCCAGAAGTAATTGTAACCAAGACTGTGCTAAACTGCCAGAAGTAATTGTAACCAAGACTGTGCTAAACTGCCAGAAGTAATTGTAACCAAGACTGTGCTAAACTGCCAGAAGTAATTGTAACCAAGACTGTGCTAAACTGCCAGAAGTAATTGTAACCAAGACTGTGCTAAACTGCCAGAAGTAATTGTAACCAAGACTGTGCTAAACTGCCAGAAGTAATTGTAACCAAGACTGTGCTAAACTGCCAGAAGTAATTGTAACCAAGACTGTGCTAAACTGCCAGAAGTAGTTGTAACCAAGACTAACATCATTTTCAAGTCTCTGACAACAAGATTTTTTCGTTTTCTACAAACCTATTAGAAAATATTTTTTTTATATATTTTTAAGAAAATGCAGTTTAAAGAACTAGTGGTACAGTGGAACCTCAAATATCGAACTTTGTTCGGTCCAGAAGGCTGTTCGAGTGCCACTACCGAACGAATTTATTCCCATCAGGAATAATGTAAATTAGATTAGACCATTTAAGACCCTCAAAAATACACTTATAAAAGCACTTACAAGAATACACTTACATAACTGGTTGAGTTGGGAGCAGTTAGATTTTTGAGGTTCCACTGTAATTTGGTTGATGCAGTCTGATAAAGTCACCCCTGTAATGTACGACCCTCACTCACCTGTGTCTTCGTGGAACAGCGCTGTGTGTGGCTTAAGTTTATCGTGCAGTTAAATATTAAGAACGTAAGAAAGAAGGAACATTGCAGCAGGCCTACTGGCCCATGCGAGGCAGGTACAGTTTTCCTACCGGCTTAAGCCAACGTCCTAACCTAGTCAGGTCAGGTTACATTCACTTAAGGAAGGAGCACAGCATCTGACCTAGTGGCACAAGCTAGTCAGGTCCAACTCACACCCATCCACACCCACTCATGTATTTATCTGACCTACTTTTAAAACTACACAACGTCATTAGAACAAAAGGACATAAGAGGCATTGACACACACACAACATACACACACACACACACACACACACACACACACACACACACACACACACACACACACACACACACACACACACACACACACACACACACACACACATATATATATATATTATATATATATATATATATATATATATATATATATATATATATATATATATATATATATATATATATATATATATATATACAGGACAATCCACGGAGGGGATTTTTAGCTCAAGTACTTTCATACTTGTCAGTGCGTCATCAGGAGCTGTGGGGAGAGAGGTCTCAGAGTAGCGAAGGTGTCACCGGCCACGGTTACCCTTAGACTCTCTCTCTCTCTCTCTCTCTCTTAGTCTGCCATGCCAAGGCATGGCGGGACGTATGGCGGGACGTGTGGCGGGACGTGTGGCGGGACGTGTGGCGGGACGTGTGGCGGGATGTGTGGCGGGACGTGTGGCGGGACGTGTGGCGGGACGTGTGGCGGGACGTGTGGCGGGACGTGTGGCGGGATGTGTGGCGGGACGTGTGGCGGGACGTGTGGCGGGACGTGTGGCGGGACGTGTGGCGGGACGTGTGGCGGGACGTATGGCGGGACGTATGGCGGGACGTATGGCGGGACGTATGGCGGGATGTGTGGCGGGACGTATGGCGGGACGTGTGGCGGGACGTGTGGCGGGACGTGTGGCGGGACGTGTGGCGGGATGTGTGGCGGGACGTGTGGCGGGACGTGTGGCGGGACGTGTGGCGGGACGTGTGGCGGGACGTGTGGCGGGACGTATGGCGGGACGTATGGCGGGACGTATGGCGGGACGTATGGCGGGACGTGTGGCGGGACGTGTGGCGGGACGTGTGGCGGGACGTGTGGCGGGACGTGTGGCGGGACGTGTGGCGGGACGTGTGGCGGGACGTGTCGCGGGACGTGCGGCGGGACGTGTGGCGGGACGTGTGGCGGGACGTGTGGCGGGACGTGTGGCGGGACGTGTGGCGGGACGTGTGGCGGGACGTGTGGCGGGACGTGTGGCGGGACGTGTGGCGGGACGTATGGCGTGACGTATGGCGGGACGTATGGCGGGACGTATGGCGGGACGTGTGGCGGGACGTGTGGCGGGACGTGTGGCGGGACGTGTGGCGGGACGTGTGGCGGGACGTGTGGCGGGACGTGTGGCGGGACGTGTGGCGGGACGTGCTGGCGGGACGTGTGGCGGGACGTGTGGCGGGACGTGTGGCGGGACGTGTGGCGGGACGTGTGGCGGGACGTGTGGCGGGACGTGTGGCGGGACGTGTGGCGGGACGTGTGGCGGGCTAGCTATGAGATTTTCATGGACAGGACTTAGTGTGAATATTTGGGAGGAATACAGTGTAGTGACTGGATATTCCAGTGCATCGTTGCAACGTGAATAGTGGAAGTGTTGTGCAATTTGTATGAAGGTTGATGAGTGGTGGTGGTGGGGAAGACGGCCAAGGGTAGGTAGTGTCTACACTGTGCCTGGGTGCCGGCCAAGGGTAGGTAGTACCTACACTGTGCCTGGGTGCCGGCCAAGGGTAGGTAGTACCTACACTGTGCCTGGGTGCCGGCCAAGGGTAGGTAGTACCTACACTGTGCCTGGGTGCCATCCAAGGGTAGGTAGTACCTACACTGTGCCTGGGTGCCGGCCAAGGGTAGGTAGTACCTACACTGTGCCTGGGTGCCATCCAAGGGTAGGTAGTACCTACACTGTGCCTGGGTGCCGGCCAAGGGTAGGTAGTACCTACACTGTGCCTGGGTGCCGGCCAAGGGTAGGTAGTACCTACACTGTGCCTGGGTGCCGGCCAAGGGTAGGTAGTACCTACACTGTGCCTGGGTGCCATCCAAGGGTAGGTAGTACCTACACTGTGCCTGGGTGCCGGCCAAGGGTAGGTAGTACCTACACTGTGCCTGGGTGCCATCCAAGGGTAGGTAGTACCTACACTGTGCCTGGGTGCCGGCCAAGGGTAGGTAGTACCTACACTGTGCCTGGGTGCCGGCCAAGGGTAGGTAGTACCTACATTGTGCCTGGGTGCCGGCCAAGGGTAGGTAGTACCTACACTGTGCCTGGGTGCCGGCCAAGGGTAGGTAGTACCTACACTGTGCCTGGGTGCCGGCCAAGGGTAGGTAGTACCTACACTGTGCCTGGGTGCCGGCCAAGGGTAGGTAGTACCTACACTGTGCCTGGGTGCCGGCCAAGGGTAGGTAGTACCTACACTGTGCCTGGGTGCCGACCAAGGGTAGGTAGTACCTACACTGTGCCTGGGTGCCGGCCAAGGGTAGGTAGTACCTACACTGTACCTGGGTGCCGGCCAAGGGTAGGTAGTACCTACACTGTGCCTGGGTGCCGGCCAAGGGTAGGTAGTACCTACACTGTGCCTGGGTGCCATCCAAGGGTAGGTAGTACCTACACTGTGCCTGGGTGCCGGCCAAGGGTAGGTAGTACCTACACTGTGCCTGGGTGCCATCCAAGGGTAGGTAGTACCTACACTGTGCCTGGGTGCCGGCCAAGGGTAGGTAGTACCTACACTGTGCCTGGGTGCCGGCCAAGGGTAGGTAGTACCTACACTGTGCCTGGGTGCCGGCCAAGGGTAGGTAGTACCTACACTGTGCCTGGGTGCCGGCCAAGGGTAGGTAGTACCTACACTGTGCCTGGGTGCCGGCCAAGGTAGGTAGTGCCTACACTGTGCCTGGGTGCCGGCCAAGGTAGGCAGTGCCTACACTGTGCCTGGGTGCCGGCCAAGGGTAGGTAGTACCTACACTGTGCCTGGTTGCCGGCCAAGGTAGGTAGTACCTACACTGTACCTGGTTGCCGGCCAAGGTAGGTAGTGCCTACACTGTGCCTGGGTGCCGGCCAAGGGTAGGTAGTACCTACACTGTGCCTGGGTGCCGGCCAAGGGTAGGTAGTACCTACACTGTGCCTGGGTGCCGGCCAAGGGTAGGTAGTACCTACACTGTACCTGGTTGCCGACCAAGGGTAGGTAGTACCTACACTGTGCCTGGGTGCCGGCCAAGGGTAGGTAGTACCTACACTGTGCCTGGGTACCGGCCAAGGGTAGGTAGTACCTACACTGTGCCTGGGTGCCGGCCAAGGGTAGGTAGTACCTACACTGTGCCTGGGTGCCGGCCAAGGGTAGGTAGTACCTACACTGTGCCTGGGTACCGGCCAAGGGTAGGTAGTACCTACACTGTGCCTGGGTGCCGACCAAGGGTAGGTAGTACCTACACTGTACCTGGTTGCCGGCCAAGGTAGGCAGTGCCTACACTGTACCTGGTTGCCGGCCAAGGTAGGTAGTGCCTACACTGTGCCTGGGTGCCGGCCAAGGGTAGGTAGTACCTACACTGTGCCTGGGTGCAGGCCAAGGGTAGGTAGTACCTACACTGTGCCTGGGTGCCGGCCAAGGGTAGGTAGTACCTACACTGTGCCTGGGTACCGGCCAAGGGTAGGTAGTACCTACACTGTACCTGGGTGCCGACCAAGGGTAGGTAGTACCTACACTGTGCCTGGGTGCCGGCCAAGGGTAGGTAGTACCTACACTGTGCCTGGGTGCCGGCCAAGGGTAGGTAGTACCTACACTGTGCCTGGGTGCCGGCCAAGGGTAGGTAGTACCTACACTGTACCTGGTGCCGACCAAGGGTAGGTAGTACCTACACTGTGCCTGGGTGCCGGCCAAGGGTAGGTAGTACCTACACTGTGCCTGGGTACCGGCCAAGGGTAGGTAGTACCTACACTGTGCCTGGGTGCCGGCCAAGGGTAGGTAGTACCTACACTGTGCCTGGGTGCCGGCCAAGGGTAGGTAGTACCTACACTGTACCTGGGTGCCGACCAAGGGTAGGTAGTACCTACACTGTGCCTGGGTACCGGCCAAGGGTAGGTAGTACCTACACTGTGCCTGGGTACCGGCCAAGGGTAGGTAGTACCTACACTGTGCCTGGGTGCCGGCCAAGGGTAGGTAGTACCTACACTGTGCCTGGGTGCCGGCCAAGGGTAGGTAGTACCTACACTGTGCCTGGGTGCCGGCCAAGGGTAGGTAGTACCTACACTGTGCCTGGGTGCCGGCCAAGATCATCGTATATTCAAACCTCGAGAAACCTTCATAAGCACATCTACCTCCAGCACCAGGCGCCAGGCTTCCAGTTAACTTAGAAATGATTACGTATCGATGCATGGAATAATTAGAGGCATACGTTGCTGAAAGCAATAGTGTTGAGAGTAACGAGGCAGGAACCAGCCAGTGCTGCCTTCCCCACGCCGCGGGGAGTAGCAAGAGGTGCGTGTGTAGGTGAAGATGAAGGAACACACAAATACATATATAAATTACAAATACAAATATTTATTTCCTTGTTAAGTTTTCAATGTGTGTTTTATATGTTACAAGATTTAAATTACAAAAATATCCACTATGGTGCCTAGGCAATTCGGGCAAACTAATATTAATTCTTACTTTATTTTCATATAGGTCATATTTGAGCAGTACATTTGAACATATTATTAGGTACTTAATTAGATACATTCTCAGTTAGGTACATACATAATTAGGTTTAAAATAGGGAGTCAAATCATTTAATATTAGTACAATGGCAGATTTAGTAATGGAATTTCATTTGTCGTGGCATGATACATTGTTTCTGTTAAAGCCATATTGGAGGAGTATCTCACACAAACTTAGGATTAACTTAAGATTTAATAAAACTAACATAAGATTTAATAGCCAACAGCTATATTAGGTATTGTATGTTTACAGTCCTTTGGGTGTAGGTGGAATTTATGGGAAAATTACAGATAACGATAAGACTATATTGTTTTGGAGGTGTTTATGATACGAAAAAAGATAATTGGGTGGATATAAGCAGTGTACGTACCCACATTTTTCATGATGTGCACGGGGAATAATGTTGTGTTCACTGTAAACAAGACAGTGAACAATGTATAATGTATAGCGTACAGTGACGGCCCAAGTATCTCCCCCTGACGCACTCTCCCCAGGCTTCCCACACCCACGTATCTCCCCCTGACGCACTCTCCCCAGGCTTCCCACACCCAAGTATCTCCCCCTGACGCACTCTCCCCAGGCTTCCCACACCCACGTATCTCCCCCTGACGCACTCTCCCCAGGCTTCCCACACCCAAGTATCTCCCCCTGACGCACTCTCCCCAGGCTTCCCACACCCACGTATCTTCCCCTGACGCACTCTCCCCAGACTTCCCACACCCAAGTATCTCCCCCTGACGCACTCTCCCCAGACTTCCCACACCCAAGTATCTCCCCCTAACGCACTCTCCCCAGACTTCCCACACCCAAGTATCTCCCCCTGACGCACTCTCCCCAGACTTCCCACACCCAAGTATCTCCCCCTGACGCACTTTCCCCAGGCTTCCCACACCCAAGTATCTCCCCCTGACGTACTCTCCCCAGGCTTCCCACACCCAAGTATCTCCCCTTACGCACTCTCCCCAGGCTTCCCACACCCAAGTATCTCCCCCTGACGCACTCTCCCCAGGCTTCCCACACCCAAGTATCTCCCCCTGACGCACTCTCCCCAGGCTTCCCACACCCAAGTATCTCCCCCTGACGCACTCTCCCCAGGCTTCCCACACCCAAGTATCTCCCCCTGACGCACTCTCCCCAGGCTTCCCACACCCAAGTATCTCCCCCTGACGCACTCTCCCCAGGCTTCCCACACCCAAGTATCTCCCCCTGACGCACTCTCCCCAGGCTTCCCACACCCAAGTATCTCCCCCTGACGCACTCTCCCCAGGCTTCCCACACCCAAGTATCTCCCCCTGACGCACTCTCCCCAGGCTTCCCACACCCACGTATCTCCCCCTGACGCACTCTCCCAGGCTTCCCACACCCACGTATCTCCCCCTGACGCACTCTCCCCAGGCTTCCCACACCCACGTATCTCCCCCTGACGCACTCTCCCCAGGCTTCCCACACCCACGTATCTCCCCTGACGCACTCTCCCCAGGCTTCCCACACCCAAGTATCTCCCCTGACGCACTCTCCCCAGGCTTCCCACACCCACGTATCTCCCCCTGACGCACTCTCCCCAGGTTTCCCACACCCACGTATCTCCCCCTGACGCACTCTCCCCAGGCTTCCCACACCCACGTATCTCCCCCTGACGCACTCTCCCCAGGCTTCCCACACCCACGTATCTCCCCCTGACGCACTCTCCCCAGGCTTCCCACACCCAAGTATCTCCCCTGACGCACTCTCCCCAGGCTTCCCACACCCAAGTATCTCCCCCTGACGCACTCTCCCCAGGCTTCCCACACCCACGTATCTCCCCCTGACGCACTCTCCCCAGGCTTCCCACAGCCACGTATCTCCCCTGACGCACTCTCCCCAGGCTTCCCACACCCACGTATCTCCCCCTGACGCACTCTCCCCAGGCTTCCCACACCCAAGTATCTCCCCTGACGCACTCTCCCCAGGCTTCCCACACCCAAGTATCTCCCCCTGACGCACTCTCCCCAGGCTTCCCACACCCAAGTATCTCCCCCTGACGCACTCTCCCCAGGCTTCCCACACCCAAGTATCTCCCCCTGACACACTCTCCCCAGGCTTCCCACACCCAAGTATCTCCCCCTGACGCACTCTCCCCAGGCTTCCCACACCCAAGTATCTCCCCCTGACGCACTCTCCCCAGGCTTCCCACACCCAAGTATACTCCCCCTGACGTACTCTCCCCAAGCTTCCCACACCCAAGTATCTCCCCCTGACGCACTCTCCCCAGGCTTCCCACACCCAAGTATCTCCCCCTGACGCACTCTCCCCAGGCTTCCCACACCCAAGTATCTCCCCCTGACGCACTCTCCACAGGCTTCCCACACCCAAGTATCTCCCCCTGACGCACTCTCCCCAGACTTCCCACACCCAAGTATCTCCCCTGACGCACTCTCCCCAGGCTTCCCACACCCAAGTATCTCCCCCTGACGCACTCTCCACAGGCTTCCCACACCCAAGTATCTCCCCCTGACGCACTCTCCCCAGGCTTCCCACACCCAAGTATCTCCCCCTGACGCACTCTCCCCAGGCTTCCCACACCCAAGTATCTCCCCCTGACGCACTCTCCCCAGGCTTCCCACACCCAAGTATCTCCCCCTGACGCACTCTCCCCAGGCTTCCCACACCCACGTATCTCCCCCTGACGCACTCTCCCCAGGTTTCCCACACCCACGTATCTCCCCCTGACGCACTCTCCCCAGGCTTCCCACACCCACGTATCTCCCCTGACGCACTCTCCCCAGGCTTCCCACACCCACGTATCTCCCCCTGACGCACTCTCCCCAGACTTCCCACACCCAAGTATCTCCCCCTGACGCACTCTCCCCAGGCTTCCCACACCCAAGTATCTCCCCCTGACGCACTCTCCCCAGGCTTCCCACACCCACGTATCTCCCCCTGACGCACTCTCCCCAGGCTTCCCACACCCACGTATCTCCCCCTGACGCACTCTCCCCAGGCTTCCCACACCCACGTATCTCCCCCTGACGCACTCTCCCCAGGCTTCCCACACCCAAGTATCTCCCCCTGACGCACTCTCCCAGGCTTCCCACACCCAAGTATCTCCCCCTGACGCACTCTCCCCAGAGCTTCCCACACCCAAGTATCTCCTCCTGACGCACTCTCCCCAGACTTCCCACACCCAAGTATCTCCCCCTGACGCACTCTCCCCAGGCTTCCCACACCCAAGTATCTCCCCCTGACGCACTCTCCCCAGACTTCCCACACCCAAGTATCTCCCCTGACGCACTCTCCCCAGACTTCCCACACCCAAGTATCTCCCCCTGACGCACTCTCCCAGGCTTCCCACACCCAAGTATCTCCCCTGACGCACTCTCCCCAGACTTCCCACACCCAAGTATCTCCCCCTGACGCACTCTCCCCAGACTTCCCACACCCAAGTATCTCCCCCTGACGCACTCTCCCCAGACTTCCCACACCCAAGTATCTCCCCTGACGCACTCTCCCCAGACTTCCCACACCCAAGTATCTCCCCCTGACGCACTCTCCCCAGACTTCCCACACCCAAGTATCTCCCCCTGACGCACTCTCCCCAGACTTCCCACACCCAAGTATCTCCCCTGACGCACTCTCCCCAGACTTCCCACACCCAAGTATCTCCCCCTGACGCACTCTCCCCAGACTTCCCACACCCAAGTATCTCCCCCTGACGCACTCTCCCCAGGCTTCCCACACCCAAGTATCTCCCCCTGACGCACTCTCCACAGGCTTCCACACACCAAGTATCTCCCTCTGACGCACTCTCCCCAGACTTCCCACACCAGTATCTCCCCATGACGCACTCTCCCAGCTTCCCACACCAAGTATCTCCCTGACGCACTCTCCCCAGCTTCCCACACCCAAGTATCTCCCCTGACGCACTTCCCCAGGACTTCCCACACCCAAGTTCTCCCCTGGACGCACCTCCCAGGCTTCCCACCCAAGTATCTCCCCTGACCACTCTGCCCCAGGCTTCCCACAGCCCAAGTATCGCCCTGACGACTCTCCCCAGGCTTCCACACCCAAGTTCTCCCCTGATCGGCACTCGTCCCAGACTTCCAACCCAATGTATCTCCCTGACGCACTCTCCCCGGCTTCCCACACCCAAGTATCTCCCCCTGACGCACTCTCCCCAGGCTTCCCAGACACCAAGTATCTCCCTGACGCACTACTCCCCAGCTTCCCACACCCAAGTATCTCCCCTGACGCACGTCTCCCCAGTTCCCACACCAAGTATCTCCCCCTGACGCACTCTCCCCAGGCTTCCCACACCCGACAACCTGCACTTCCCCATTCCAACTTTCTGCTTCTCCCCCATCCAACTCCCAACGACCCCAACTGTATACCTGGAGTATACCTGGAGAGGTTTCGGGAATCAACCCCCTCCCCCAATCCCCCGCTGCCCGGTTTGTGACCAGGCCTCGTGGTGGATCAAGGCCTGATAAACCAGGCTGTTACTGTTGGCTGCACATAAACCAATGTTCGAACCACAACCCGGCTGATCAGGTACTGGCTTTAGGCGCCTGTCCAGTGCCTTCTTGGAGACAGCCAGGGGTCTATTGGTAATCCCCCTTTGTGTATGCTGGGAGGCAGTTGAACAGTTTTGAGCCCCTAACATTTACTGAGCTGTGTCTTACCTTGCTAGTGGTGTCTCTGTTTTTTATTGGGAAAATGTTGCATCTCCTGCTGAGTCTTTTGTTTTTGAAGGGAGTGATTTCTCGTGTGCAAGTTTGGTACTCTAGAGGGCAGTTTTTTTTTTCTCCCACAAGCCCCACAAGGCCACCACACGGGCGCCCTCCCAGGCCCACGATGTCAGCCCTCCCAGGCCCACGATGTCAGCCCTCCCAGGCCCACGATGTCAACAATGTCACAAGATGTGCCGGGTTCCCAGGAATCTCCACGACAGAGCCAGCACCGTGGAATTCGTCCACGAGGCATCTGCTAGGTGTGCCACAGGGAATGTGCACTCAGTCTCTCAAATGGCAACATCTGTGCATACAGTGGATGTCTACGCTCCCAGAGGGCTCCAAGTGAGAGCAATCAACAGCTCCTCCCGGCACACAGAGCTGATACACATCCCCAAAGCAACTCTCCCTCCAGCTGCTAGCAAATTCGCTGACCTCTTGAAGAAAGTTATCGATGCCCCTGAAAACAAGGGATCCTGGCACAACTTACTGCTAATTGGCAATGTCTGTCTGGCTGTCTCACCAAGGAGGGACAGAATCTCTCCTAGAGGACATCAGAAAAATTAAAGACATGGGAGAGAGCCTGGGCCTGGACCAATCAACAGATCATTGAGGATATTAGTGATGTTTTGCGAGGAGCATGAGCCATTGATCCAGAAAACAGCACTCTCCTTGGTATTCCTCTTGGGCCCAATGCCATTGAACTGATCCTAGAAAAGAAAATCGCAGACCTCAGAACGATGGAAATTAGAATGAAAGACACTTATTACAAATGATGTCTTCTACCTACTCATCAGGTGCCTGTCCATCCCAAAATTTACCAACCTTCTGAGATGCTCTCCAGCTCTCAGTAGTCCAAAACTCAAGAAATATGACTCCCTCCTAAAGATCATGCTTGAGATTTTACTGAATCTTACCCTTGAAGATGGACAGTGATTACAAGCCTCACTTCCAGTCAGGCTTGCGGGACTGGGAGTAGGCAAATCCTCCCAGATTGCTCTACCACCTTTCACATCCTCTTCCACAGCATCAAACGAGTTAATAAAACTAACCTTCTGGACAACCTCAGTGACTCAGCAGGAATACAGGACCCCAGCTACGCCAGTGTCATCAGTGAATGGAAGACTCTTGCTGCTCCAGCACCAGAACCTAGTGCAGCACTGACCTACAAACAGTCAAGTTGAGATGGTCCTATGCCTGAAAAGGGGCTAACACAATTATCATCAAAGATTTGTTACGAGAGGAGACACAACAAATACAATGGTAATTATGGACGAGGTAGATTATAAGGGAAAAATAACATTAATAGAATATAAGGGAACTGACGTGCCCCTTAATGGTCCTTAATGTGCCAGTTACATCTGCCCTCAAAACCATGGGTTAAATGTTTGATATTATGTACACTAAGCTTACATAAATTGTACTTACTTATTTCCTTAAAAGCTAATAATCTTACAGAATAAAATGGGATTGATTTTTATCTTTTGTAGATTAAATGATGAATATGTCATAACCATGATGAATGTCATAACCATGATGAATGTGTCATAACCATGATGAATGTGTCATAACCATGATGAATATGTCATAACTATGATGAATGTGTCATAACCATGATGAATATGTCATAACTATGATGAATGTGTCATAACCATGATGAATGTGTCATAACCATGATGAATGTGTCATAACTATGATGAATATGTCATAACCATGATGAATATGTCATAACCATGATGAATATGTCATAACTATGATGAATATGTCATAACCATGATGAATGTGTCATAACCATGATGAATGTGTCATAACCATGATGAATGTGTCATAACCATGATGAATGTGTCATAACCATGATGAATGTGTCATAACCATGATGAATATGTCATAACCATGATGAATATGTCATAACCATGATGAATGTGTCATAACCATGATGAATATGTCATAACCATGATGAATGTGTCATAACCATGATGAATATGTCATAACCATGATGAATATGTCATAACCATGATGAATATGTCATAACCATGATGAATATGTCATAACCATGATGAATATGTCATAACCATGATGAATATGTCATAACCATGATGAATATGTCATAACCATGATGAATGTGTCATAACCCAACATGTGAGCGTGCACTGAGGCTCAGGGAACTGGAATTATGAGGTACGGGGGATACATCTCGGAACTCAGGGAACTAGAATTATGAGGTACGGGGGATACATCTCGGAACTCAGGGAACTGGAATTATGAGGTACGGGGGATACATCTCGGAACTCAGGGAACTGGAATTATGAGGTACGGGGATACATCTCAGATCTCAGGGAACTGGAATTATGAGGTACGGGGATACATCTCAGATCTCAGGGAACTGGAATTATGAGGTACGGGGATACATCTCAGATCTCAGGGAACTGGAATTATGAGGTATGGGGGATACATCTCAGATCTCAAGGAACTGGAATTATGAGGTACGGGGATACATCTCAGATCTCAGGGAACTGGAATTATGAGGTACGGGGGATACATCTCAGATCTCAGAGAACTGGAATTATGAGGTACGGGGGATACATCTCAGATCTCAGGGAACTGGAATTATGAGGTACAGGGGATACATCTCAGATCTCAGAGAACTGGAATTATGAGGTACGGGGGATACATCTCAGATCTCAGGGAACTGGAATTATGAGGTACGGAGGATACATCTCGGAACTCAGGGGACTGGAATTATGAGGTACGGGGGATACATCTCAGAACTCAGGGAACTGGAATTATGAGGTACGGGGGATACATCTCGGAACTCAGGGGACTGGAATTATGAGGTACGGGGGATACATCTCGGAACTCAGGGAACTGGAATTATGAGGTACGGGGGATACATCTCGGATCTCAGGGAACTGGAATTATGAGGTACGGGGGATACATCTCGGAACTCAGGGAACTGGAATTATGAGGTACGGGGGATACATCTCGGAACTCAGGGAACTGGAATTATGAGGTACGAGGGATACATCTCGGAACTCAGGGAACTGGAATTATGAGGTACGGGGGATACATCTCGGATCTCAGGGAACTGGAATTATGAGGTACGGGGGATACATCTCGGAACTCAGGGGACTGGAATTATGAGGTACGGGGGATACATCTCGGAACTCAGGGAACTGGAATTATGAGGTACGGGGGATACATCTCGGAACTCATGGAACTGGAATTATGAGGTACGGGGGATACATCTCGGATCTCAGGGGACTGGAATTATGAGGTACGGGGGATATATCTCGGATCTCAGGGGACTGGAATTATGAGGTACGGGGGATACATCTCAGATCTCAGGGAACTGGAATTATGAGGTACAGGGGATACATCTCGGAACTCAGGGAACTGGAATTATGAGGTACGGGGGATACATCTAGGAACTCAGGGAACTGGAATTATGAGGTACGGGGGATACATCTCGGATCTCAGGGAACTGGAATTATGAGGTACGGGGGATACATCTCGGAACTCAGGGGACTGGAATTATGAGGTACGGGGGATACATCTCGGAACTCAGGGAACTGGAATTATGAGATACGGGGGATACATCTCGGAACTCAGGGGACTGGAATTATGAGGTACTAGGAATACATCTTAGATCTCAGGGGACTGGAATTATGAGGTACGAGGGATACATCTCAGATCTCAGGGAACTGGAATTATGAGGTACGAGGGATACATCTCAGATCTCAGGGAACTGGAATTATGAGGTACGGGGGATACATCTCAGATCTCACGGAACTGGAATTATGAGGTACGGGGGATACATCTCGGAACTCAGGGGACTGGAATTATGAGGTACGGGGGATACATCTCGGAACTCAGGGGACTGGAATTATGAGGTACGGGGGATACATCTCGGAACTCAGGGGACTGGAATTATGAGGTACGGGGGATACATCTCGGAACTCAGGGGACTGGAATTGTGAGGTACGGGGGATACATCTGGGATCTCAGGGAACTGGAATTATGAGGTACGGGGGATACATCTCGGAACTCAGGGGACTGGAATTATGAGGTACGAGGGATACATCTCAGATCTCAGGGGACTGGAATTATGAGGTACGAGGGATACATCTCAGATCTCAGGGGACTGGAATTATGAGGTACGAGGGATACATCTCGGAACTCAGGGGACTGGAATTATGAGGTACAGGGGATACATGTCGGATCTCAGGGGACTGGAATTATGAGGTACGAGGGATACATCTCGGATCTCAGGGGACTGGAATTATGGGGTACAGGGGACACATCTCGGAACTCAGGGGACTCGAATTATGGGGTACGGGGGATACATGTCGGAACTCAGGGGACTGGAATTATGAGGTACAGGGGATACATCTCGGAACTCAGGGGACTGGAATTATGAGGTACAGGGGATACATGTCGGAACTCAGGGGACTGGAATTATGAGGTACGAGGGATACATCTCAGATCTCAGGGGACTGGAATTATGAGGTACGAGGGATACATCTCGGATCTCAGGGGACTGGAATTATGGGGTACAGGGGATACATCTCGGAACTCAGGGAACTGGAATTATGAGGTACGGGGGATACATGTCGGAACTCAGGGAACTGGAATTATGAGGTACGGGGATACATGTCGGAACTCAGGGAACTGGAATTATGGGGTACGGGGATACATGTCGGAACTCAGGGAACTGGAATTATGAGGTACGGGGGATACATGTCGGAACTCAGGGAACTGGAATTATGAGGTACGGGGGATACATGTCGGAACTCAGGGAACTGGAATTATGAGGTACGGGGGATACATGTCGGAACTCAGGGAACTGGAATTATGAGGTACGGGGGATACATGTCGGAACTCAGGGAACTGGAATTATGAGGTACGGGGGATACATCTCGGAACTCACAACGACAAAAATTCATCAAGTTGATTCTTTTTTACCATATAACTTTTTCATTTCATTTTGCTCGTAACTCGAAACGCCTTACCCAATCGCCTTCGAATTTTGAACATTTGTGTACAGTGACGGAGACCAAGTTCTTGGAACAGCCGGCATGTTACTGTTCAGTTTACCTTTTATGAACGACTAAAATACTATTTATTGACTGATACATCTTAGGGTCTGGATAATATATATTAAGTTTTGTTTGGATAATGGCAGAACTATTGTGGTAAACAAGTAAAAAAAAAAATTTGGAATCGTTGTAATTTACGTCGTTCTAGAAAATGACTCAACTTATCGGCTTCAAACATTGACCACCAGTGTCTTCCCGGATATAAGACTCTCGCTGCTATTGGCTGCCATCAGTAACAATTTGCTAGTTTTATTGAAATAATGATATTCCTTTTTTTTTATTTAATAACTAAGGAATATTTCTTCTGGTCGGCTTCAGAATATTATTGACGACTAGTTCTTCAAGGATAATTACCTGAACTTCAGCACAAGTTGGGGCGCAAATTTGAGATTTTACTGAAACATCTTAAAAAGCTTGCAATCGTTGGAATCAGATCAGCTGCTGGAGAATAACTTTTCTGATCGTATTCAAATTTTGACCATTGTTAGGCTATATTGTTAGGCTCCTCACTAACTTTGTACTGTGTAAATTTCATTTTGCCAATTTTATTAAATAAATTATTTCAGGTATCGTAATTGTTAGGGGAAAAGAGATCATTATTATGCACCTCATACCCATCCTGTGGGCGGTAGTCACCCCATACCCATCCTGTGGGCGGTAGTCACCCCATACCCATCCTGTGGGCGGTAGTCACCCCATACCCATCCTGTGGGCGGTAGTCACCCCATACCCATCATGTGGGCGGTAGTCACCCCATACCCAACCTGTGGGCGGTAGTCACCCCATACCCATCCTGTGGGCGGTAGTCACCCCATACCCATCATGTGGGCGGTAGTCACCCCATACCCATCCTGTGGGCGGTAGTCACCCCATACCCATTCTGTGGGCGGTAGTCACCCCATACCCATCATGTGGGCGGTAGTCACCCCATACCCATCCTGTGGGCGGTAGTCGTCCCATACCCATCCTGTGGGCGGTAGTCAAAAAGATTACAGAGGTACATAATGGGTCCAGGGACTGAGCCCCAAAGTGATGATAGCTGAGCAAGTTACGAAGGTAATGAACTACTTACAAGTCTATATCTGGTCACAGTTGCAATGAGTTATTAATGCAAATATTAATTAGGTCACACACACACACACACACACACACACACACACACACACATGGTAATGCTTTATTTACAGTGAGCAAAGTCAGGGAATTTTCCCAGAATGGTCTTTAATATACTACTGTGGATAAAATACTTTGACATATCTTGAACATTTCTGAGTCAGGTGTCTCTTAATTCATGAATTAGATGACATTCTAGTACATAATGAGACAAGGTATCACAATAGTCCATCTGGTAAAGTTTACATTTCGTTTGGTCTACATCTGGAGGTGGTGATTTAACCTGCCATAGATACCTGTAACCCAGCCGGAGCCGGGCGGTAGTGACATCCAAGAGTCGGCTTATCTTGCTGGATGCACCTTAGACATGTGGCTCCTCCTGCGTGATAGAATGATGTTAGATGGACTGACTTGTGTCAATCTCCCTGAGTCTTAAGTCAATCAAATTCAGTCAATAAAGTTCGGTTGAAACTCTTTCCGTATTATTGTTCTCAAACTGCTAACTGACAAGCCAAGATTGTAATCTATTCTCTCTTTGAAGGCATATAACCTAGCGAACTCATCAGTTCTATCAGTGCATGTGCACTCTGACTCCACTGTCCACAATCCTATCATTCCTGTGTTAACACCTTCATTAACAACAAGCATATTTTAAAAGAATGACAAAAGTAAAAGTCATCGGGCTAAAGGTTCACCACAAGTGATAGCATGACATTCCTTATGTATTGTTAAATAATCTGACTCTCAAGAAGGTAACTTTATACTAGCAGATACAACAGGTCAAGGAACATTGTCATGATACTGCAAAAAGAGTATTGGTTCCAATCATGTGTTAAATGCGTCTGTACACTGGCCAAAAAAAATTTAGAAATGTTAGGAAATTTAGTTCGGGAAGATAAGAAAAGATTATCTTGAACAGGACGAAATGTTTCAGTGCTTAAAGAACAATCAAGGGATTTTAGTAGTCTTCTTAAGATACTCTGAGGGAAAACAAGTTGATATCAGACAAGCTGGCAGTTCCTAGAAAACATCTAAGTTTCTTGGTCTCAGGAAACTTACACTGGACCAACACTTTACATTTATCAGAGTGCACTGTTTATTTATTAGAGTGCAAACACTTTATTTATTAGAGTGCAAACACTGCTCATTTACTAAAGTGCAAACACAGTTCATTTACTAGAGTGCAAACACTGTTAATTTAATAGAGTGCAAACACTGTTAATTTAATAGAGTGCAAACACTGTTCATTTAATAGAGTGCAAACACTGTTCATTTAATAGAGTGCAAACACTGTTCATTTAATAGAGTGCAAACACTGTTCATTTAATAGAGTGCAAACACTGTTCATTTAATAGAGTGCAAACACTGTTCATTTAATAGAGTGCAAACACTGTTCATTTAATAGAGTGCAAACACTGTTCATTTACTAGAGTACAAACACTGATCATTTTCTTGAGTGCAAACACTGTTTATTTGAGTACAAACACTGCTCATTTACTAGAGTGCAAACACTGTTTATTTACTAGAGTACAAAACCTGTTCATTTAGTAGAGTGCAAACACTGTTCATTTACTAGAGTACAAACATTGCTCATTTAATAGAGTACAAACATTATTTATTTACTAGAGTACAAAACCTGTTCATTTAGTAGAGTGCAAACACTGTTCATTTACTAGAGTACAAACATTGCTCATTTAATAGAGTACAAACATTATTTATTTACTAGAGTACAAAACCTGTTCATTTAGTAGAGTACAAACACTGTTTATTTACTAGAGTGCAAACACTATTCATTGACTTATTAAAGTTTATTCATTAGTTCTTTCATTTACTAGAGTTCAGTGACATCATAAAACAGTTTACGAACATAATAACAAGTGTTGTCTTACTAGTCTAAATATTTCAGTCATCTCACAATAAAAGAATCATTTGCCATTTTCTGTAGAGTTTGTTTCAGTTTACCTCTAAATGGTGACATCTTTGTACAGGTTAAGATACGAAGTTGAGGTGTGTAGCCAGTGTCTGTGTCAACACACTTAAAGTTGAGGTGTGTAGCCAGTGTCTGTGTCAACACACTTAAAGTTGAGGTGTGTAGCCAGTGTCTGTGTCAACACACTTAAAGTTGAGGTGTGTAGCCAGTGTCTGTGTCAACACACTTAAAGTTGAGGCGTGTAGCCAGTGTCTGTGTCAACACACTTAAAGTTGAGGCGTGTAGCCAGTGTCTGTGTCAACACACTTAAAGTTGAGGTGTGTAGACAGTGTCTGTGTCAACACACTTAAAGTTGAGGTGTGTAGACAGTGCCTGTGTCAACACACTTAAAGTTGAGGTGGTGTAGCCAGTGTCTGTGTCAACACACTTAAAGTTGAGGTGTGTAGCCAGTGTCTGTGTCAACACACTTAAAGTTGAGGTGTGTAGCCAGTGTCTGTGTCAACACACTTAAAGTTGAGGTGTGTAGCCAGTGTCTGTGTCAACACACTTAAAGTTGAGGTGTGTAGCCAGTGTCTGTGTCAACACACTTAAAGTTGAGGTGTGTAGACAGTGCCTGTGTCAACACACTTAAAGTTGAGGTGTGTAGCCAGTGTCTGTGTCAACACACTTAAAGTTGAGGTGTGTAGCCAGTGTCTGTGTCAACACACTTAAAGTTGAGGTGTGTAGCCAGTGTCTGTGTCAACACACTTAAAGTTGAGGTGTGTAGCCAGTGTCTGTGTCAACACACTTAAAGTTGAGGTGTGTAGCCAGTGTCTGTGTCAACACACTTAAAGTTGAGGCGTGTAGCCAGTGTCTGTGTCAACACACTTAAAGTTGAGGCGTGTAGCCAGTGTCTGTGTCAACACACTTAAAGTTGAGGTGTGTAGCCAGTGTCTGTGTCAACACACTTAAAGTTGAGGTGTGTAGCCAGTGTCTGTGTCAACACACTTAAAGTTGAGGTGTGTAGCCAGTGTCTGTGTCAACACACTTAAAGTTGAGGTGTGTAGCCAGTGTCTGTGTCAACACACTTTACATATCATGCGACTGACGTAACTTTATAACGTGTACTGCCGTTGATACTTAAAGTTCGTCTGGCAATAACATATTCTGGTTTTGTGACTAAATAAACGTAGTATTTCATTTAACACTTTTCATTAGGCTTGACATTGTTTTACTTTCTCCAGACTCCCTTATTCTTTTTTTTTTTTAACAGTGGGTTTTAGCACTGTGTTCCTGGTAAAATTATATAGCACATTCACTTTGTTTAATGTTAGTTTAAAAGTAATTAACAGTTTTAAAATTAATATAATTTTCCACAGTCTGTGATGCTGCGGGAAGATCCAGAATGTTGAGTTGTTTAATTTCATGTTTATCGTCAACTTGTCAAAGATCTTTGAATAAAGGCAGTCCAGTCCGCGGCCGAATTTATGCTCTCCTAAGAGTTATTCCATTATTCCCTTATTCTTCGAGTCTACTAATGTAATGAGACATAAATATTAAACATGATAAATGACATTAATTACTTCGTTTAGTCAACACTAAAAGAAACCGGAGAATCCTTGTTGACCCTGAGTAATGGTTTCACGGTATCATTATTTTTGTGAGTTTTCATTACCAAACTGGATATCAAAATTAATGTTCTGTAAATAAGATATGAAAACGAATTTGTTCAATGGAACACTTCTGGTATAAAAAAAAAATCTTTCTGCTGAACAATGCGTAATATTTTTTTTTTTTTTTTTTTTTTTTTTTTAGTTTTTACAAAAAAAATATCAAACTGGACAGGTTTCTATGTTTTAAATCGCTGTATAGCCCTTGTGTTTTAGCGCTTCTGTTTTATTATAATAATAATATGTTTTGAATGTGGAAAAAAGTAATCAGGATGTAAGAGAATTGCAAATACTTCAGGGAATATAACTACTAATTATATTAACTCGCTTTTAATGGAACGAGGATAAAAGCTGATTTAAATCTACTTGTATAACTGCTACAATACTTTATACATCTGTCCCTTCGTTGCACACACCTGAAAGCAACAGAGGTGTCCTTCTGTATACTTATACCTCCGTTGCACACACCTGAAAGCAACAGAAGTGTCCTTCTGTATACTTATACCTCCGTTGCACACACCTGAAAGCAACAGAAGTGTCCTTCTGTATACTTATACCTCCGTTGGACACACCTGAAAGCAACAGAGGTGTCCTTCTGTATACTTATACCTTCGTTGAACACACATGAAAGCAACAGGTGTCCCTCTGTATACTTATACCTCCGTTGCACACACCTGAAAGCAACAGAAGTGTCCTGTATACTTATACCTACGTTGCACACACCTGAAAGCAACAGAGGTGTCCTTCTGTATACTTATACCTCCGTTGCACACACCTGAAAGCAACAGAGGTGTCCTGTATACTTATACCTCCGTTGCACACACCTGAAAGCAACAGAAGGGTCCTTCTGTGTACTTATACCTCCGTTGCACACACATGAAAGCAACAGAGGTGTCCTTCTGTATACTTATACCTCCGTTGCACACACCCGAAAGCAACAGAGGTGTCCTTCTGTATACTTATACCTCCGTTGCCCACACCTGAAATCAACAGAAGTGTCCCTCTGTATACTTATACCTCCCTTCCACACACCTGAAAGCAACAGAGGTGTCCCTCTGTATACTTATACCTCCGTTGCACACACCTGAAAGCAACAGAAGTGTCCTTCTGTATACTTATACCTCCGTTGCACACACCTGAAAGCAACAGGGGTGTCCCTCTGTATACTTATACCTCCGTTGCACACACCTGAAAGCAACAGAGGTGTCCCTCTGTATACTTATACCTCCGTTGCACACACCTGAAAGCAACAGAGGTGTCCTTCTGTATACTTATACCTCCGTTGCACACACCTGAAAGCAACAGAGGTGTCCTTCTGTATACTTATACCTCCGTTGCACACACCTGAAAGCAACAGAAGTGTCCTTCTGTATACTTATACTCCGTTGCACACACCTGAAAGCAACAGAAGTGTCCTTCTGTATACTTATACCTCCGTTGCACACACCTGAAAGCAACAGAAGTGTCCTTCTGTATACTTATACCTCCGTTGCACACACCTGAAAGCAACAGAAGTGTCCTTCTGTATACTTATACCTCCGTTGCACACACCTGAAAGCAACAGAGGTGTCCTTCTGTATACTTATACCTCCGTTGCACACACCTGAAAGCAACAGAAGTGTCCTTCTGTATACTTATACCTCCGTTGCACACACCTGAAAGCAACAAAAGTGTCCTTCTGTATACTTATACCTCCGTTGCACACACCTGAAAGCAACAGAGGTGTCCTTCTGTATACTTATACCTCCGTTGCACACACCTGAAAGCAACAGAAGTGTCCTTCTGTTATATTATACCTCCGTTGCACACACCTGAAAGCAACAGAAGTGTCCTTCTGTATAATTATACCTCCGTTGCACGCACCTGAAAGCAACAGAGGTGTCCTTCTGTATACTTATACCTCCGTTGCACACACCTGAAAGCAACAGAAGTGTCCTTCTGTATACTTATACCTCCGTTGCACACACCTGAAAGCAACAGAAGTGTCCTTCTGTATACTTATACCTCCGTTGCACACACCTGAAAGCAACAGAAGTGTCCTTCTGTATGCTTATACCTCCGTTGCACACACCTGAAAGCAACAGAGGTGTCCCTCTGTATACTTATACCTCCGTTGCACACACCTGAAAGCAACAGAGGTGTCCTTCTGTATACTTATACCTCCGTTGCACACATCGGAAAACAACAGAGGTGTCCTTCTGTATACTTATACCTCCGTTGTACACACCTGAAAGCAACAGAGGTGTCCTCCTGTATACTTATACCTCCGTTGCATACACCTCAAAGCAACAGAGGTGTCCCTCTGTATACTTATACCTCCGTTGCACACACCTGAAAGCAACAGAAGTGTCCTTCTGTATACTTATACCTCCGTTGCACACACCTGAAAGCAACAGAGGTGTCCCTCTGTATACTTATACCTCCGTTGCACATACCTGAAAGCAACAGAGGTGTCCCTCTGTATACTTATACCTCCGTTGCACACACCTGAAAGCAACAGAGGTGTCCTTCTGTATACTTATATCTCCGTTGCACACACCTGAAAGCAACAGAGGTGTCCTTCTGTATACTTATACCTCCGTTGCACACACCTGAAAGCAACAGAGGTGTCCTTCTGTGTACTTATACCTCCGTTGCACACACCTGAAAGCAACAGAGGTGTCCCTCTGTATACTTATACCTCCGTTGCACACACCTGAAAGCAACAGAGGTGTCCTTCTGTATACTTATACCTCCGTTGTACACATTTGAAAGCAACAGAAGTGTCCTTCTGTATACTTATGCCTCCTTTGCACACACCTGAAAGCAACAGAGGTGTCCCTCTGTTTACTTATACCTCCGTTGAACACACCTGAAAGCAACAGAGGTGACCCTCTGTATACTTATACCTCCGTTGCACACACCTGAAAGCAACAGAAGTGTCCTATATACTTATACCTCCGTTGCACACACCTGAAAGCAACAGAGGTGTCCCTCTGTATACTTATACCTCCGTTGCACACACCTGAAAGCAACAGAGGTGTCCTTCTGTATACTTATACCTCCGTTGCACACACCTGAAAGCAACAGAAGTGTCCTGTATACTTATACCTCCGTTGCACACACCTGAAAGCAACAGAGGTGTCCCTCTGTATACTTATACCTCCGTTGCACACACCTGAAAGCAACAGAGGTGTCCTTCTGTATACTTATACCTCCGTTGCACACACCTGAAAGCAACAGAGGTGTCCTTCTGTATACTTATGCCTCCGTTGCACACACCTGAAAGCAACAGAGGTGTCCTTCTGTATACTTATACCTCCGTTACACGCACCTGAAAGCAACAGAGGTGTCCTGTATACTTATACGTCCGTTGCACACACCTGAAAGCAACAGAGGTGTCCCTCTGTATACTTATACCTCCGTTGCACACACCTGAAAGCAACGGAGGTGTCCTTCTGTATACTTATACCTCCGTTGCACACATCTGAAAGCAACAGAGGTGTCCTTCTGTATACTTATACCTCCGTTGCACACACCTGAAAGCAACAGAAGTTTCCTTCTGAATACTTATACCTCCGTTGCACACACCTAAAAGCAACAGAGGTGTCCTTCTGTATACTTATACCTCCGTTGCACACATCTGAAAGCAACAGAGGTGTCCTTCTGTATACTTATACCTCCGTTGCACACACCTGAAAGCAACAGAAGTGTCCTTCTGAATACTTATACCTCCGTTGCACACACCTGAAAGCAACAGAGGTGTCCTTCTGTATACTTATACCTCCGTTGCACACATCTGAAAGCAACAGAGGTGTCCTTCTGTATACTTATACCTCCGTTGCACACATCTGAAAGCAACAGAGGTGTCCTTCTGTATACTTATACCTCCGTTGCACACACCTGAAAGCAACAGAAGTGTCCTTCTGTATACTTATACCTCCGTTGCACACATCTGAAAGCAACAGAGGTGTCCTTCTGAATACTTATACCTCCGTTGCACACACCTGAAAGCAACAGAGGTGTCCTTCTGTATACTTATACCTCCGTTACACACACCTGAAACATTTCAGGATTCTTACTTTTTCATGACTTCATGAATGAAATTAACTCTGATGTTACCAGACCATCATAAGTGCTGGCATCATAAAGCCTAGTTCGCTGGGCTCATGATTATTTGTAGGATTACATGGTCCCGCGTCGTTAATTTTGGCTGGCTTCCCACGAGGCAGGCTAAAACAACATGGGTTCGATCCTCCCAGTGATGGATTATTTTATCTCCCTATATACACTTAGATTTTTTATCTTATTTGCTTTTGTGTGGACTCGAATTCTTTTTCCTTTCAAGGTAACTTTTATTCCCAACCCTTTAATGCTGTTGTCTCTAATCTTTTTATGGAATTTTACTAAACTGTCCTACTTGCTGTTGTTGGGGTGCATCCACCTCTTTGACTTCGCAATGCAGACGATGTCTCTTCCTTTTCCCGATGCTCTTAACAGTCTTGTTCCTTCGATCAAGTTCAAAACTGAATGAGAATTTATCTTTATTTCCTCGCCTTTACGAGCTTGACCAAAGCTCCGCGATAGAGTTTTCCGTTTATGGTCAGCCAA
>NC_069421.1:47857512-47897512 GCF_026875155.1 Cherax quadricarinatus
TCCTCCAGTTATCATATATACCAGTCTTCCTCCAGTTATCATATATACCAGCCTTCCTCCAGTTATCATATATACCAGCCTTCCTCCAGTTATCATATATACCAGCCTTCCTCCAGTTATCATATATACCAGTCTTCCTCCAGTTATCATATATACCAGCCTTCCGTCACTTATCATATATACCAGTCTTCCGTCACTTATCATATATACCAACCTTCCGTCACTTATCATATATACCAGTCTTCCGTCACTTATCATATATACCAGTCTTCCGTCACTTATCATAAAATACCCGTCTTCCGTCACTTATCATATATACCAACCTTCCGTCACTTATCATATATACCAGTCTTCCGTCACTTATCATATATACCAGTCTTATTCCAGTTATCATATATACCAGTCTTCCGTCACTTATCATATATACCAGTCTTCCGTCACTTATCATATATACCAGTCTTCCGTCACTTATCATATATACCAGTCTTCCGTCACTTATCATATATACCAGTCTTCCTCCAGTTATCATATATACCAGTCTTCCGTCACTTATCATATATACCAGTCTTCCGTCACTTATCATATATACCAGTCTTCCGTCACTTATCATATATATCAGTTCTTCCCGTCTCTTATCATATATACCAGTCTTCCGTCACTTATCATATTACCCGCCTTCCGTCACTTATCATTATATACCAGTCTTCCTCCAGTTATCATATATACCAGTCTTCCTCCAGTTATCATATATACCAGTCTTCCTCCAGTTATCATATATACCAGTCTTCCTCAAGTTATCATATATACCAGTCTTCCTCCAGTTATCATATATACCAGTCTTCCTCCAGTTATCATATATACCAGTCTTCCTCCAGTTATCATATATACCAGTCTTCCTCCAGTTATCATATATACCAGTCTTCCGTCACTTATCATATATACCAGTCTTCCTCCAGTTATCATATATACCAGTCTTCCTCCAGTTATCATATATACCAGTCTTCCGTCACTTATCATATATACCAGTCTTCCTCCAGTTATCATATATACCAGTCTTCCTCTAGTTATCATATATACAAGCCTTCCGTCACTTATCATATATACCAGTCTTCCGTCACTTATCATATATATAAGTCTTCCGTCACTTATCATATATACCAGTCTTCCGTCACTTATCATATATACCAGTCTTCCGTCACTTATCATATATACCAGTCTTCCGTCACTTATCATATATACCAGTCTTCCGTCACTTATCATATATACCAGTCTTCCGTCACTTATCATATATACCAGTCTTCCGTCACTTATCATATATACCAGCCTTCCGTCAGTTATCATATATAC
This sequence comes from Cherax quadricarinatus, assembly GCF_026875155.1. Taxonomy (NCBI): domain Eukaryota; kingdom Metazoa; phylum Arthropoda; class Malacostraca; order Decapoda; family Parastacidae; genus Cherax; species Cherax quadricarinatus. Next base: position 47,858,860 of record NC_069421.1, read on the forward strand.
CAGTCTTCCGTCACTTATCATATATATCAGTCTTCCGTCACTTATCATATATACCAGTCTTCCGTCACTTATCATATATACCAGCCTTCCGTCACTTATCATATATACCAGCCTTCCGTCACTTATCATATATACCAGCCTTCCGTCACTTATCATATATACCAGTCTTCCGTCACTTATCATATATACCAGCCTTCCGTCACTTATCATATATATCAGTCTTCCGTCACTTATCATATATACCAGCCTTCCGTCACTTATCATATATACCAGTCTTCCGTCACTTATCATATATACCAGCCTTCCGTCACTTATCATATATATCAGTCTTCCGTCACTTATCATATATACCAGCCTTCCGTCACTTATCATATATACCAGTCTTCCGTCACTTATCATATATACCAGCCTTCCGTCACTTATCATATATACCAGCCTTCCTCCAGTTATCATATATACCAGCCTTCCTCCAGTTATCACATATACCAGCCTTCCTCCAGTTATCATATATACCAGTCTTTCTCCAGTTATCATATATACCAGTCTTCCTCCAGTTATCATATATACCAGCCTTCCGTCACTTATCATATATACCAGTCTTCCGTCACTTATCATATATACCAGTCTTCCGTCACTTATCATATATACCAGTCTTCCTCCAGTTATCATATATACCAGTCTTCCTCCAGTTATCATATATACCAGTCTTCCTCCAGTTATCATATATACCAGTCTTCCTCCGCTTATCATATATACCAGTCTTCCTCCAGTTATCATATATACCAGTCTTCCTCCGCTTATCATATATACCAGTCTTCCTCCAGTTATCATATATACCAGTCTTCCTCCAGTTATCATATATACCAGTCTTCCTCCGCTTATCATATATACCAGTCTTCCGTCACTTATCATATATACCAGTCTTCCGTCACTTATCATATATACCAGTCTTCCTCCAGTTATCATATATACCAGTCTTCCTCCAGTTATCATATAACCAGTCTTCCTCCAGTTATCATATATAACCAGTCTTCCTCCGCTTATCATATATACCAGTCTTCCTCCAGTTATCATATATACCAGTCTTCCTCCGCTTATCATATATACCAGTCTTCCTCCAGTTATCATATATACCAGTCTTCCTCCAGTTATCATATATAAACCCGTCTTCCTCCAGTTATCATATATACCAGTCTTCCTCCAGTTATCATATATACCAGTCTTCCTCCAGTTATCATATATACCAGTCTTCCTCCGCTTATCATATATACCAGTCTTCCTCCCCGTTATCATATATACCAGTCTTCCTCCAGTTATCATATATACCGTCTTCCTCCAGTTATCATATATACCAGTCTTCCTCCAGTTATCATAAAATACCAGTCTTCCTCCAGTTTTCATATATACCAGTCTTCCTCCAGTTATCATATATACCAGTCTTCCTCCAGTTATCATATATACCAGTCTTCCTCCAGTTATCATATATACCAGTCTTCCTCCAGTTATCATATATACCAGTCTTCCGTCACTTATTATTGCTCAAGTCGTACCTATCCGCCCTCTTATTTATCACTTCTGCTAAGAGTGTTTACTGTATGTATGTGTGTGTGAATACATGTGTTTGTATGCATGAATACATATGTTGATATGTGAACATGGTAATATTGTATGAAGGGATTCAGGGAAACCGGTTAGCTGGACTTGAGTCCTGGAGGTACAGTGCCTGCACTCTTAAGATGGTGTTTGGGATGTTTGCTTTTGAGAGGGACATCTGAAGTGTCGCATCTGCCGGCCTGTGGCAAAACAGTCATAGTGTAATAATAATAATAATAATAATAATAATAATAATAATAATAATAATAATAATAATAATAATAATAATAATAATAAGATCACAGTAAACACGTGATATCACAAAATAATCAATATGAAAAAAAAGTGAATTTCCAAACACTTTCGTGATTTTTCACATTATCAAGGACTTGTAAAAATAATAGGATAGTAGAAGGCTTATAAGGCTAAGATATTACCTCACATTTGACCTCACACCTGACTCAACACTCACATTTGACCTCACACCTGACTCAACACTCACATTTGACCTCACACCTGACTCAACACTCACATTTGACCTCACACCTGACTCAGCACTCAGCGTGGGTGTGAAGTTAAGATTTTCTCGAGTCACATATAAAGTGAAATTTATGAGTGACATGTCAGGCAAAATTTAAATTCCTTAGAAATTGTAATAATTATAAATGAATCTAATTTATATAACCCTGAACTAATATTCAAATTAAAATCAATATTATTTTTTATCAAAAATAATATTTATTTTAATATAAATATACATGTATAGTTTGATTGTAATAAAGTTGGTAGAATTACCGACAATATGTAAAGTAAAAGGACACAAGTGCAACTAATGTGACATTTATTGTGGCAACGTTTCGCTCTCCAGGAGCTTTATCAAGCCATTACAAACAATACATGGACACAGAGGGTATATAAAGGCTCAGAGTGAGGTGTAATACTAGTGAGGTAACAAACATTTCGATGTTCACTAGTGGTAGTAGTAGTAGTAGTAGTAGTAGTAGTAGTATTGTTTGTAATGGCTTGATAAAGCTCCTGGAGAGCGAAACGTTGCCACAATAAATGTCACATTAGTTGCACTTGTGTCCTTTTACTTTACATGTATAGTTTGATGCAGAGTTTGCAGGTTCTCATTCTGTTGTGGACTAACATACGGAGCGCTGTTGACACACTTGTCCACCTTTATGTAAGTTCTTCAACACTTATTTATTACAAATTAATTTGAGTTATTAGACGATGTGGCTCTGAGTGGGGGGGGTTAGACGATGTGGCTCTGAGGGAGAGGGGGTTAGACGATGTGGCTCTGAGGGAGAGGGGGTTAGACGATGTGGCTCTGAGGGGGAGGGGGTTAGACGATGTGGCTCTGAGGGAGAGGGGTTAGACGATGTGGCTCTGAGGGAGAGGGGGTTAGACGATGTGGCTCTGAGGGGGAGAGGGTTAGACGATGTGGCTCTGAGGGAGAGGGGGTTAGACGATGTGGCTCTGAGGGAGAGGGGGTTAGACGATGTGGCTCTGAGGGAGAGGGGGTTAGACGATGTGGCTCTGAGGGAGAGGGGGTTAGACGATGTGGCTCTGAGGGAGAGGGGGTTAGACGATGTGGCTCTGAGTGGGAGGGGGTTAGACGATGTGGCTCTGAGTGGGAGGGGGTTAGACGATGTGGCTCTAAGGGAGAGGGGGTTAGACGATGTGGCTCTGAGGGGGAGAGGGTTAGACGATGTGGCTCTGAGGGAGAGGGGGGTTAGACGATGTGGCTCTGAGGGGGAGGGGGTTAGACGATGTGGCTCTGCGAGAGAGGGGGTTAGACGATGTGGCTCTGAGGGGGAGGGGGTTAGACGATGTGGCTCTGAGGGAGAGGGGGTTAGACGATGTGGCTCTGAGGGGGAGGGGGTTAGACGATGTGGCTCTGAGGAGAGGGGGTTAGACGATGTGGCTCTGAGGGAGAGGGGGTTAGACGATGTGGCTCTGAGGGAGAGGGGGTTAGACGATGTGGCTCTGAGGGAGAGGGGGTTAGACGATGTGGCTCTGAGTGGGGAGGGGTTAGACGATGTGGCTCTGAGTGGGAGGGGGTTAGACGATGTGGCTCTAAGGGAGAGGGGGTTAGACGATGTGACTCTGAGGGGGAGAGGGTTAGACGATGTGGCTCTGAGGGAGAGGGGGTTAGACGATGTGGCTCTGAGGGGGAGGGGGTTAGACGATGTGGCTCTGCGAGAGAGGGGTTAGACGATGTGGCTCTGAGGGGGGAGGGGTTAGACGATGTGGCTCTGAGGGAGAGGGGGGTTAGACGATGTGGCTCTGAGGGGGAGGGGGTTAGACGATGTGGCTCTGAGGGAGAGGGGGGCTAGACGATGTGGCTCTGAGTGGGAGGGGTTAGACGATGTGGCTCTGCGGGAGAGGGGGTTAGACGATGTGGCTCTGAGGGAGAGGGGGGCTAGACGATGTGGCTCTGAGTGGGAGGGGGTTAGACGATGTGGCTCTAAGGGGGAGGGGGTTAGACGATGTGGCTCTGAGTGGGAGGGGGTTAGACGATGTGGCCTCTGAGGGGGAGGGGGTTAGACGATGTGGCTCTGAGGGGGAGGGGGTTAGACGATGTGGCTCTGAGGGAGAGGGGGTTAGATGATGTGTGGCTCTGAGGGAGAGGGGGGCTAGACGATGTGGCTCTGGGTGGGAGGGGGTTAGACGATGTGGCTCTGAGTGGGAGGGGGTTAGACGATGTGGCTCTGCGGGAGAGGGGTTAGACGATGTGGCTCTGAGGGAGAGGGGGGCTAGACGATGTGGCTCTGAGTGGGAGGGAGTTAGACGATGTGGCTCTGAGGCAGAGGGGGTTAGACGATGTGGCTCTGAGGGGAGGGGGGTTAGACGATGTGGCTCTGAGTGGGAGGGTATTAGACGATGTGACTCTGAGGGAGAGGGGGTTAGACGATGTGGCTCTGAGGGAGAGGGGGTTAGACGATGTGGCTCTGAGGGGGGTTAGACGATGTGGCTCTGAGTGGGAGGGGTTAGACGATGTGGCTCTGAGGGAGAGGGGGTTAGACGATGTGGCTCTGAGGGGGGTTAGACGATGTGGCTCTGAGGGGATGGGGGTTAGACGATGTGGCTCTGAGGGGATGGGGGTTAGACGAAGTGGCTCTGAGGGGATGGGGGTTAGACGATGTGGCTCTGAGGGGATGGGGGTTAGACGATGTGGCTCTGAGGGATGGGGGTTAGACGATGTGGCTCTGAGGGGATGGGGTTAGACGATGTGGCTCTGAGTGGATGGGGGTTAGACGATGTGGCTCTGAGGGGATGGGGGTTAGACGATGTGGCTCTGAGGGGATGGGGGTTAGACGATGTGGCTCTGAGGGGGAGGGGGTTAGACGATGTGGCTCTGAGGGAGAGGGGGTTAGACGATGTGGCTCTGAGGGAGAGGGGGTTAGACGATGTGGCTCTGAGGGGGAGAGGGTTAGACGATGTGACTCTGAGGGAGAGGTCGTTAGACGATGTGGCTCTGAGGGAGACGGGGTTAGACGATGTGGCTCTAGGGAGAGGGGGTTAGACGATGTGGCTCTGAGGGAGAGGGGGTTAGACGATGTGGCTCTGAGGGAGAGGGGGTTAGACGATGTGGCTCTGAGTGGGAGGGGGTTAGACGATGTGGCTCTGAGTGGGAGGGGGTTAGACGATGTGGCTCTAAGGGAGAGGGGGTTAGACGATGTGGCTCTGATGGGGAGAGGGTTAGACGATGTGGCTCTGAGGGAGAGGGGGGTTAGACGATGTGGCTCTGAGGGGGAGGGGGTTAGACGATGTGGCTCTGCGAGAGAGGGGGTTAGACGATGTGGCTCTGAGGGGGAGGGGGTTAGACGATGTGGCTCTGAGGGAGAGGGGGGTTAGACGATGTGGCTCTGAGGGGGAGGGGGTTAGACGATGTGGCTCTGAGGGAGAGGGGGTTAGACGATGTGGCTCTGAGGGAGAGGGGGTTAGACGATGTGGCTCTGAGGGAGAGGGGGTTAGACGATGTGGCTCTGAGTGGGAGGGGGTTAGACGATGTGGCTCTGAGTGGGAGGGGGTTAGACGATGTGGCTCTAAGGGAGAGGGGGTTAGACGATGTGGCTCTGAGGGGAGAGGGTTAGACGATGTGGCTCTGAGGGAGAGGGGGTTAGACGATGTGGCTCTGAGGGGGAGGGGGTTAGACGATGTGGCTCTGCGAGAGAGGGGTTAGACGATGTGGCTCTGAGGGGGAGGGGGTTAGACGATGTTGCTCTGAGGGAGAGGGGGGTTAGACGATGTGGCTCTGAGGGGGAGGGGGTTAGACGATGTGGCTCTGAGGGAGAGGGGGGCTAGACGATGTGGCTCTGAGTGGGAGGGGGTTAGACGATGTGGCTCTGCGGGAGAGGGGGTTAGACGATGTGGCTCTGAGGGAGAGGGGGGCTAGACGATGTGGCTCTGAGTGGGAGGGGGTTAGACGATATGGCTCTAAGGGGGAGGGGGTTAGACGATGTGGCTCTGAGTGGGAGGGGGTTAGACGATGTGGCTCTGAGGGGGAAGGGGTTAGACGATGTGGCTCTGAGGGGGAGGGGGTTAGACGATGTGGCTCTGAGGGAGAGGGGGTTAGATGATGTGTGGCTCTGAGGGAGAGGGGGGCTAGACGATGTGGCTCTGGGTGGGAGGGGGTTAGACGATGTGGCTCTGAGTGGGAGGGGGTTAGACGATGTGGCTCTGCGGGAGAGGGGGTTAGACGATGTGGCTCTGAGGGAGAGGGGGGCTAGACGATGTGGCTCTGAGTGGGAGGGAGTTAGACTATGTGGCTCTGAGGCAGAGGGGGTTAGACGATGTGGCTCTGAGGGAGAGGGGGTTAGACGATGTGGCTCTGAGTGGGAGGGTATTAGACGATGTGACTCTGAGGGAGAGGGGGTTAGACGATGTGGCTCTGAGGGAGAGGGGGTTAGACGATGTGGCTCTGAGGGGGGTTAGACGATGTGGCTCTGAGTGGGAGGGGGTTAGACGATGTGGCTCTGAGGGAGAGGGGGTTAGACGATGTGGCTCTGAGGGGGGGTTAGACGATGTGGCTCTGAGGGGATGGGGGTTAGACGATGTGGCTCTGAGGGGATGGGGGTTAGACGAAGTGGCTCTGAGGGGATGGGGGTTAGACGATGTGGCTCTGAGGGGATGGGGGTTAGACGATGTGGCTCTGAGGGATGGGGGTTAGACGATGTGGCTCTGAGGGGATGGGGGTTAGACGATGTGGCTCTGAGTGGATGGGGGTTAGACGATGTGGCTCTGAGGGGATGGGGATTAGACGATGTGGCTCTGAGGGGATGGGGGTTAGACGATGTGGCTCTGAGGGGATGGGGGTTAGACGATGTGGCTCTGAGGGGATGGGGGTTAGACGATGTGGCTCTGAGGGGATGGGGGTTAGACGATGTGGCTCTGAAAATCGCTGCAAGTAAAAGAAAAACTTAAGTTTTTGTTGTTAAGTTACTGTGTGTGTGTGTGTGTGTGTTTGTGTGTGTGTGTGTGTGTGTGTGTGTGTGTGTGTGTGTGTGTGTGTGTGTGTGTACTCACCTATTTGTGGTTGCAAGGGTCGAGTCATAGCTGTACTCAGGTAAGACATATATGCAACAGTTAGGTATCTTTATTTCGAAACGTTTCGCCTACACAGTAGGCTTCTTCAGTCGAGTACAGAAAAGTTGAAAGAAGCAGAAGATACTTGAAGACGATGTAATCAGTCCATTACCCTTGAAGTTTTGAGGTGGTCAGGACTGATGGACTGATTACATCGTCTTGAAGTCTCTTCTGCTTCTATCAACTTTTCTGTACTCGACTGAAGAAGTCTACTGTGTAGGCGAAACATTTCGAAATAAAGATACCTAACTGTTGCATATGTGTCTTACCTAACAACCTGTCGGTATTTTATACCATTTTAATGATCATAGCTGTACTCACCTAGTTGTACTCAACAACCTTTGCAACTTCTCTTCAGAATCTCCCAAAAGCACAGTGTCATCCGCAAAGAGCAACTGTGACAACTCCCACTTTCTGTTAGATTCTCTATCTTTTACCTCCACACGTCTTGCCAACACCCGAGCATTTACTTCTCTTACAACCCCATCTATAAATATATTAAACAACCACGGTGACATCACACAACCTGTCTAAGGCCTACTTTTACTGAGAAATAATCTCCCTCTCTCCTACATATTCTAACTTGAGCCTCACTATCCTCGTAAAAACTTTTCACCGCTTTCAATAACCTACCTCCTATTCCATACATTTGCAGCATTTGCCACATTGCTTCCCTATCCACCCTATCATACGTTTTTCTCAAATCCATAAATGCCACAAAAACCTCTTTACCTTTATCTAAATACTGTTCACCTATATGTTTCACTGTAAACACCTGGTCCACACACCCCCTACCTTTCCTGAAGCCTCCCTGTTCATCTGCTATCCTGCTTTCCGTCTTAATCCTAATTCTTTCAATAATAACTCTACCATACACTTTACCAGGTATACTCAACAGACTTATTCCCCTATAATTTCTGAACTCTCTTTCGTCCCCTCTGCCTTTATACAAAGGAACTATGCATGCTCTCTGCCAATCCCTAGGTACCTTACACTCTTCCATACATTTATTAAATAAAAGCACCAACCACTACAAAACTATATCCCCACCTGCTTTTAACATTCGCACACACACACACACACACACACACACACTCGACCCTTGAAACCACAATTAGGTGAGTACACACACACGTGTGTGTGTGTACTCACCTAATTGTGGTTGCAAGGGTCGATACTCAGCTCCTGGTTCCGCCTCTTCACTGAGTGCTACTAGGTCCTCTCTCTCCCTGCTCCATGAGCTTTATCATACCTCATCTCAAAGCTATGTATGGTTCCTGCCTCCACTACCTCACATGCTAGGCTAATCCACTTCCTGACTACTCTGTGACTGAAGAAATACTTCCTAACATCCCTTTGACTCCTCTGGGTCTTCAACTTCCAATTGTGACCCCTTGTTTCTGTGTCCCATCTCTGGAATATCCTGTCTCAGTCTACCTTGTCTATTCCACGCAGTATTTTGTATGTTGTCATCATGTCTCCCCTAACCTTCCTGTCCTCCAGTGTCGTCAGGCCGATTTCCCTTAACCTTTCTTCGTAGGACATTCCCCTTAGCTCTGGAACTAACCTTGTCGCAAACCTTCGCACTTTCTCTAATTTCTTGACGTGCTTGATCAAGTGTGGGTTCCAAACAGGTGCTACATACTCCAGTATGGGCCTGACGTACACGGTATACCGTGTCTTGAACGATTCCTTTACTAAGGTATCGGAACGCTGTTCTCAAGTTTGCCAGGCGCCCATATGCTACAGCAGTTATCTGGTTGATGTGTGCTTCCGGAGACATGCTCGGTGTTATACTCACCCCAAGATCTTTCTCCATGAGCGAGGTTTGCAGTCTTTGGCCACCTAGCTTATACTCCGTCTGCGGTCTTCTTTGCTCTTCCCCGATCTTCATGACTTTGCACTTGTGCGTGTGTGTGTGTGTGTGTGTGTGTGTGTGTGTGTGTGTGTGTGTGTGTGTGTGTGGAATGTATGTCTGAGTGTGTGTGTGTATGTGTGTGTGTGTATGCGTGTGTGAATGTATGTCTGAGTGTGTGCGCGTGTCTGTGTATACTACCTCTGAATTCTATTTTTCTATTGGTCCTCCAGTACATCCAAGCCCATGTCATAGTGGTCCAGTAGTTGTGAGAGGCAGGAACCCATGTTGCCCTGAGTTTTGCCATTGTTGGGTATTTAAGTAGCTGGCGACGTTGCTTCGAAGAACATTTTCAAAGATTTTTTATGATGTGAGACATTGGTGCTATAGGTCTGTAATTCTTTGCAACAGCTTTACTGTGGCCTTTGTGGAGTGGAGTTATGTGTTGTTTTAGTGACTGTGGGATAACCCCTGTGTCCACGCTCCCTCTCAATAGAATATTTAAGTCACGTGAAAGGGGATTCTGACAGTTCTTCATGAACACGGAGTTCCACGGGTCTGGGCCTGGGGCAGAGTGCATGGGCACGTTGACTGCTTTTTTTTTTCAAAGCCCTGTGGTGTTAGGGTTATATCAGAAATTCTTCAGTCATTTAAAATTAATTAAATCTCGGTTATAAAGAAAATCCATTAGATCGTCGACCCTTAGTCTGAATAATGGCTCACTAAACTCTGAGTCATATTGAGACTTCAGTATCTCATTCATTTCTTTGCTGTTGTCTGTGTAAGTCCCACCTCGTTTAAGCAGGGCCCCAACACTGGATGTAATTTTTGCCACAGATTAGGCATAAGAAAAGAAATATTTTGAATTTCTTTCAATTTCGTTTATTGCTTTATTTTGTGTGCTTTCCGGATGCTGTATGGTTCCTTTAACTTGAGTTCGATATTTTATATTTCTGTAGCCAGTGTTTCCTTCCGAACTCCAGACAGACTGGCCCCTTGGATAAGCTCTGTGATTCTTCACCTTCGTCTGTAGATGAAGTGTCTCTCTCTTTCTGGTTTGCATCTCTTCTTTTTTCTAGGCAAAGGTTCTGATCCATGCTGTTTAGGATATCTTCCCAGAATGTTTAGTTTAGGATATGGTTAATTTGATTCCATTGTGCATTTTTCTTACTGAAATGAATTTGATGAAGGCACCCTTATAACTGATCTCATTTTGCTGGTCAGGAGCCCTGCGCATATGTATGAATGTCGATTAAGTTGTGATCCAGATGTACTATCTATAATACTTTTATATTTTGTACCAGATCGTCATTATCAGCGAAAATAAGGTCAAGTGTATTTTCAAGTCCTGTTGGCTCCATTATTTGCTGGTTTTAGATGAATTTGTTGAAGAGATTTAATCTCTCATGTGTATGAGAATTTTCGTCTGAGCTGCTGCTGCTCCCTGCGGTTATCTATGCTATTACATTTTTTGTCATATTCTTCCATTTTAGGTATTTTGAACTGAAATCGCCAAGTAACATTATTTGTGGTGTTTATTAATTCTGAGCAAATGTGAGACTCTGTGATAACTTCCTCTATGTTACCTGCATTTTCTGTCACATCTAAATATGTTGCAACCTGAGATCCATATTTCGTTATCAACGTGATCTTATGTGTGGGTGTCTGTGACAGCAGCCAACATTACACTTGACCTTGTGAGGAGTCCGCTGATGAAAGATATTATGTTTTTGGTTGATGGCTTTAGATCCAATATATTTGCAATACAAATGTTGTCTTATAGATGGTATGTAGGGGGATTTATTTGTTGGCACTAATATCTGTTGTTCTGGAGTGGGTGGAGCATTTTTGTCAGTTCCTGCCAGTTTTTTTCCTAGCACTAAAAATCTGTTTCTACTAAGTGGAAGTAATTAGCATGGTTTGTTTCCCAAGGTTTATGGGATCTGTACCTTCTGGTTCCCTTTAAATGGTGTGTTTTAGCATTGTCATAATTCTTCACTTTCCGAATTGTCTTATAACACGGTTAATTTCTCCAAAAACAAGAGATGTTTTTTCGTAAGTGTTTCTGTAGTTTACTGAGAGTGTAATATACTCACACTGTCTATTGTCTTTCCAGCAGACCCATAAATACTTCCCTGATTTAATATCAGTGCTGGTAGAGAAAGAAACATTGGTGCTTGAAACATGGCACCACTGTTGGCATAGGTAGCAATGTATCCCACAAGTATGTCACTTGAAGCATTGTTATAATGTAGACAAGGTCTCATCATGGTTGATATTCCAATGTTGGGTAAATATTGACTTATAATTACCGTTTCACGAGCATCAACTGGTACAAAAACAGAATTATACTATCTGGTAACAGTGTGTTTACATGTGCAGTGTCGTTCCTGTACACTCTTAACAGTTCTATATCGCCGGGTCGCCATCTGGAGAAGACCCGGGCCAGAAGTACCAGCGAACCTACATGAACAGTTCTATACAACGCACCTGCACTGCTACACTGCTAGTTCAACCTGTCACCACCACACCATCTTTGACCTGTTGTAACGAGACTTTGTCTTCAATACAAAGAAAGGCTGAGAGCACTTAGAGTTGTGGCAGGTTTTCATCCAAGGTATGGTGCTAATGTTAAAATTGTGAAAATTATGTATCTTGCTTATGTTAGATCATTGGTTGGTTTTGTGTTAGAGTGAAAGCTTGGAGGACTGGAAAACTGCAGAACAAAGCTATGAGGATCATCCTAGGATGCCCCCGTACTACCAAAATTCTAAATGTGTGGAAAGAACTTAATATTCCAGGCTTCAGAGATCGTGTCACTGAAAGAAATGTCCTTAACTAGGTCAATATGCTGATGCAAGCCCATTCAAACCCCTGCACCGAAGCCCTCCAAACGTATCTCAGCACTGGTGAACACTCCTCCAGATTGATCATAAAAACTGGAACCGACCTCCGCATGAACTAGCTACATGATCTATCTCAACTAAGGTAACAGCGGCACTTCCCGCTCCCTGGAACACTACCCCTTTGCAAACCACTATCCCTCCCTTTTCCATAAAAAAAAATTAAATCCCAACCAAAGCTTCTCCTTGAAGCCAAGCAAGATGTCTTATGCTGTATTGGTGACTTAGTCACACAGCAAACCTTTCAAGAAGTTTAAGGTTCTGTTCACCAGTCCACTGGTGCAGCTGGTAGTCCTGCTGCTGTCATACAGAGTGATGGCTCTCATAAAGAAATTGGGGCACGCATCAATAACTGGGCCTCTACCCTCCAGACAGAACTGTTTGCCATACTCCTTGCACTGAAATGCGTCCAAGTATCCGAGGTTGACACTTTAATTTTAACTGATCCTCTGTTATCCGTAAATACTCTCAACTCATTAACTATCAATTGTGGCATGCTCGCGTCAGAAGCCAGTCACAGGTATGGTATGATTGTGAACAGTGGAGTCAGAGTGCACTTGCTGTGGATTCCATCTCACACTGGCCTTCAAATGCATGATAGAACTGATGAACTAGCTAAGTTGTATGCCTTCAGATTATTATAATCAAAAAGAAGCGCTAAGCCACAAGGGCTATACAGCGTATGCCTTCAGAGAGGAAGTAGATTACAAGACTCGCGAAATCGTAATGACACGATTGCAAACAAACCATACCACGGGAGGGATTTGAACCCGCGGTCAGAGAGTCTCAAAACTCCAGACCATCGCGTTAGTCACGGCCACGCTAGCTGGAGATTCGTCTGTAAAAACTTGCATTTGTAGACACAGTGGTGCCTATGCTAACCTTCCTATGGTGTAGAAATATACCTAGTTGGACGAATCTTATTGTGGCTAGCTGGTCCAGTGGCTAACGCGACGGTCTGGAGTTTTGAGACTCTCTGACCGCCGGTTCAAATCCCGCCTGTGGTATGGTAAGTAGATTACAATCTTGGGTAGTCAGTTAGCAGTTTGAGAACAATAATACAAAAAGAACTTCAACTGAAATTTGATTGACTTAAGACTCAGGGAGATTGACACAAGTCAGTCCATCCATCATTCCATCACGCAGGAGGAGCCACATGTCTATGGTGCATCTAACAAGATAAGCAGGACTCTTGGATGTCACTACTGCCCGGCTCCGGCTGGGTTACAAGTATCTTTGGCAGGTTAAATCACCACCACCAAATATAAACCAAACGAAATGTAAACTTTGCCAGATGGACTATTGTCACACCCTGCGTCATTATGTACTGGAGTGCGATAAAATTAATGAATTTAGAGACAACTCAAAAAGTTTCAAGAAATTTCAAAATATTTTATCCACAGTGGTATATTACAGACCACTCTGGAGAAATATTTTATCCACAGTGGTATATTACAGACCACTCTGGAAAAATACTCTGATTTTGCTCTCTGTAAATTGGGAGGGGGGGGGATAAAGTATTACCACTTTTTGCGCGCGAGTGTGTGTGACCTAATTAATGTCTGAGTAAATAACTCAGGACGATTGTAACCAGATATAAACATGTAAATAGTTCATTATCGCTGTAGCTTGTTAGCTATCACAACTTTGCTGCCCAGTCCCTGGATCATTATGTGCCTCTGTAATGTTGAGGGACACTCCCTGGATCATTATGTGCCTCTGTAATGTTGAGGGACAGTCCCTGGATCATTATGTGCCTCTGTAATGTTGAGGGACACTCCCTGGATCATTATGTGCCTCTGTAATGTTGAGGGACACTCCCTGGATCATTATGTGCCTCTGTAATGTTGAGGGACACTCCCTGGATCATTATGTGCCTCTGTAATGTATTGAGGGACATTTCACTCCCTGATCCATAATGTCCTCTGAAAAGTTTGAGCAACAGTCCCTGGATCATTATGTGTCTCTCTGAAAGTTTTTGAGTGACACTCCATGGATCATTATGTGCCAATCTTAATGTTTAGGGACACTCCAGGATCATTATGTGATTCTGTAATGTTGATTGACACACCTGGATCATTATGTGCAAGCTGAAATGTTGAGGACACTCCCTGGATTCAATTATGTGCTCTTAATTGTAGAGGACTGTCCCTGGATCATTATGTGCCTCTTAATGTTTGAGGGACACTCCCCTGGAACATTAATGTGGCCTTCAGTATGTTTGAGTGAACACTCCCTGATCATTAAGTGCCTCTGTAATCTTGAGGACACACCCTGATCCATTAGTCCTCTGTAATGTTGAGGACAGTCCCTGGATCATTATGTGCCTCTGTTATGTTGAGGACACTCCCTGTATCAATTATGGTGCCTCTGTAATGTGAGGACACCCCCTGATCCTATGTCCTCTGTAATGTTGAGGGACCTCCTGGATCTTAAAGTGCCTCAGTAAAGTTGACGACAGTCCCCTGGATCCATTATGTGCCTCATTAAATGTGAGGACAGTCCCTGATCCTTATGTGCCTCGTAATGTTGAGGGACAGTCCCTGGATCCATTATGTGCCTCTGTAATGTTGAGGGACAGTCCCTGGATCCATTATGTGCCTCTGTAATGTTGAGGGACAGTCCCTGGATTCAATATATGTACCCGTAATGTTCATGGGGGACAGTCCCCTGGATCCATAATGATGTCCACAGCAATGTTGAGGGACCAGTCCCTGGATCCACATGTGCACTGTAATGGGGGGGGGGGGTTTTTTTTTTTTTTTAGGGACATTCCCAGGATCCATTAGTGCCTCGGTAATGTTGAGAACAGTCCCCTGGAATCATAATGTTGCCTCTGTACTGTTGAGGGACAGTCCTGGATCCATTATGTATGCCTCTGTAATGTTGAGGGACAGTCCCTGGATCAATATGTGCCTCTGTAATGTTGAGCGACAGTCCCTGGATCATTATTGCCTCCTGTAATGATTGAGGGACACCTCCCTAGGATCATTATTGCCCCTCTTTAATGTTGAAGGGACAGTCCCTGGATCAATATATGCCTCTGTAATGTTGAGGGACACTCCCGGCTCATTATGCGCCACTGAAAGTTGAGGGACAACTCCCTGGATCAATAAGTGACCTCTGAAATGTTGAGGACACTCCCCTGATCAAAATGTGCCTAGAATGAAGAGGGACACTCCCCTTGATCCATAGGTGCCTCGAAATGTATGAGGAACCGTCCCTGGATCAGTATGTGCCTCTGTAAAGTTGGAGACACTCCTGGGAAAATCATTATGTGCATCTGTAATGTTGAGGGACACTCCCTGGATAATTATGTGCCTCTGTAATGTTGAGGGACAGTCCCTGGATCATTATGTGCCTCTGTAATGTTGAGGGACACTCCCTGGATCATTATGTGCCTATTTAGATGTTGAGGGACCCACCCTGGATCATTATGTGCCTCTGTAATGTTGAGGGACACTCCCTGGATCCATTAAGTGCCTCTGTAATGTTGAGGGACAGTCCCTGGATCATTATGTGCCTCTGTAATGTTGAGGGACACTCCCTGGATCATTATGTGCCTCTGTAATGTTGAGGGACACTCCCTGGATCATTATGTGCCTCTGTAATGTTGAGGGACACTCCCTGGATCATTATGTGCCTCTGTAATGTTGACGGACAGTCCCTGGATCCATTATGTGCCTCTGTAATGTTGAGGGACAGTCCCTGGATCCATTATGTGCCTCTGTAATGTTGAAGGACAGTCCCTGGATCCATTATGTGCCTCTGTAATGTTGAGGGACAGTCCCTGGGATCCAAATTAAAAAAAATGTGGCCTCTGTAAATGTTGAATGGACAGACCCTGGATGCCATTATGACCTCTGTAATGTTGAAGGACAGTTCCCTGGAACCGTTAATGTTGGCCTCTGTAATGTAGGAAGGACAGTCCCTGGATCCATTATGTGCCTCTGTAATGTGAGGAACAGTCCCTGGATCCATAATGTGCTCTGTAATGTTGAAGACAGTCCCCCTGGATCCATTAATGTGCCTCTGTAAATGTTGAAGACAGTCCCTGATCCATTAATTGCCTCTGTCAATGTTGAGGGACAGTCCCCTGATCCATATTATTGCTCATTAATGTTGAGGGACAGTCCCTGGATTCATTATGTACTCTGCAATGTGAGGACCGTCCCAGGATCCATAAAGAGCCTCAGCATGATGAGGGACAGTCCGGATCCATCATGTGCCACTGTAATGTTGAGGGACAGTCCCTGGATCAATTATGTGCCTCTGTAATGTTGAAGGACAGTCCCTGGAATCAATATATGTGCCTCTGAAATGTTTGAGGACAGTCCCTGGATCCATTAGTGGCCTCCGTAATGTTGAGGGACAGTACCCTGGATCAATATGTGCCACTGTAAAGATGATCGACCCGTCCCTGGATTCATATGTGCCTCTGTAATGTTGAGGGACACTCCCGGATTCATTATTATGTTGCCTCTGAAATGATGAGGGACCAGTCCCTGGATTATTTGTGCCTCTGTAATGTTGAGGGACACTCCCTGGATCATTATGTGCCTCTGTAATGTTGAGGGACACTCCCTGGATCATTATGTGCCTCTGTAATGTTGAGGGACACTCCCTGGATCATTATGTGCCTCTGTAATGTTGAGGGACACTCCCTAGATCCATTATGAGTCCTCTGAAATGTTTGCGGAACAGTCCCCATGAACATCATGTGCCTCTGTAATGTTGAGTGACACTCCCCAGGATCATTAAGTGGCATCTCTAATGATGAGGGACACTCCCTGGATCATTATGTGCCACAGTATGTTGAGGGACATCCCTTGGATCAATATGTGCCTCTGTAATGTTGAGGGACCCTCCGGGATCATTATGTGCCTCTGTAAAAATGTTGATGGACACTCCCTTGATCATTATGTGCCTCTGTAATGTTGAGGGACACTCCCTGGATCCATTAAGTGCCTCTGTAATGTTGAGGGACAGTCCCTGGATCATTATGTGCCTCTGTAATGTTGAGGGACACTCCTGGATCATTATGAGCCGTCTGTTAATGTAGGGAGCACTCTGGATCATTATTGCCTCTGTAATGTTGAGGACCCTCCCTGGATCCAATATGAGCCACTGGGTAATGTTGACGACTGTCCCTGGATTCCATTATGTTCCCTGAAAATGTTTGAGGACAGTCCCTGGATCCATTATGTCCTCTGTAATTTGAGGGACAGTCCCTAGGATCCAATTATGTGCCTCTGTAATGTTGAGGGACAGTCCCTGGATCCATTATGTGCCTCTGTAATGTTGAGGGACAGTCCCTGGATTCATTATGTACCTCTGTAATGTTGAGGGACAGTCCCTGGATCCATTATGTGCCTCAGCAATGTTGAGGGACAGTCCCTGGATCCATCATGTGCCACTGTAATGTTGAGGGACAGTCCCTGGATCCATTATGTGCCTCTGTAATGTTGAGGGACAGTCCCTGGATTCATCATGTGCCTCAGAAATTGTAGAGGGACAGTCCCTGGATCCATTATGTGCCTCTGTAATGTTGAGGGACAATCCCTGGATCCATTATGTGCCTCTGTAATGTTGAGGGACAGTCCCTGGATCCATTATGTGCCTCTTTATTGTTGAGGGACAGTCCCTGGATCCATTATGGTGCCTCTGGACAATGTGAGGGACAGTCCCCTGGATCCATTATGTGCCTCTGTAATGTTGAGGGACAGTCCCTGGATCCATTATGTGCCTATGTAATGTTGAGAGACAGTCCCTGGATCCATTATGTGCCTCTGTAATGTTGAGGGACAGTCCCTGGATTCATTATGTGCCTCTGTAATGTTGAGGGAAAGTCCCTGGATCCATTATGTGCCTCAGCAATGTTGAGGGACAGTCCCTGGATCCATTATGTGCCTCTGTAATGTTGACGGACAGTCCCTGGATCAATTATGTGCCTCTGAAATGTTGAGGGACAGTCCCTGGATTCATTATGTGCCTCTGTAATGTTGAGGGACAGTCCCTGGATCCATTATGTGCCTCTGTAATGTTGAGGGACAGTCCCTGGATCCATTATGTGCCTCTGTATTGTTGAGGGACAGCCCCTGGATCCATTATGTGCCTCTGTAATGTTGAGGGACAGTCCCTGGATCCATTATGTGCCTCTTTAATGTTGAGGGACAGTCCCTGGATCCATTATGTGCCTCTGTAATGTTGAGGGACAGTCCCTGGATCCATTATGTGCCTCTGTAATGTTGAGGGACAGTCCCTGGATCCATTATGTGCCTCTTTATTGTTGAGGGACAGTCCCTGGATCCATTATGTCCTCTGTAAAGTTTCAGGAACAGTCCCTGGATACCATTATGTGCCTCTGTAATGTTGAGGGACAGTCGCTGGATCCATTATGTGCCTCTGTAATGTTGAGGGACAGTCCCTGGATCCATTATGTGCCTCTGTAATGTTGAGGGACAGTCCCCTTGATTCAGTAATGTCCTCCTAGTAATGTTAGAGGGAAAGTCCCTGATCCAATATAGCATCAGCAATGTTGAGGGACAGTCCCTGGATACCATTATGTGCCATCTGTAATGTGGGGGAAAGATCCCCCCGGATCAATTATGTTGCCTCTTGTAATGTTGAGGACAGTCCCTGTATTTATAATGTGCCTCTGTAAAGGTTGAGGGACAGTCCTAGGATCCAATTATGTGCCTCTGAAATGATGAGGGACAGTCCCGGATCCATTATGCATCTTGAAATTGAGTGAGGGAGAGCCCCAGGATTCCATTATGTGCCCCCGTAATGTTGAGGGACAGTCCCTGGATTCCATTATTGCCTCTTAATGATGAGGACAGTCCCCTGGATCCATTATGTGCCTCTGTAATGTTGAGGGACATCCAGGATCCATTATGAGCTCTGTAATGTTGAGGGGAAAGTCGCCTGGATCCATATGTGCCTCTGTAATGTTAGGGAAAGTCCCTGGATCCATTATGTGCCTCAGCAATGTTGAGGGACAGTCCCTGGATCCATTATGTCCTCTGTAAATGTTTGACGACAGTCCCTGGATCCATTATGTGCCTCTGTAATGTTGACGACAGACCCTGGATCATAAGTGCCTCAGAAAAGATGAGGGACAGACCTGGAATCATAAAATTGCCTCGTATGTTGAGGGACAGTCCCTGGATCCATATGAGCCTCTGTAATGTTGAGGGACAGTCTCCCCTGGATCCCTTATGTGCCTCTGTATTGTTTGAGGGACACCCCTGGATCCATTAACTGGCCTCTGTAATTTGAGGGACAGTCCCTGGATCCATTATGTGCCTCTGTAATGTTGAGGGACAGTCCCTGGATCCATTATGTGCCTCTGTAATGTTGAGGGACAGTCCCTGGATCCATTATGTGCCTCTGTAATGTTGAGGGACAGTCCCTGGAATCCATTAATGAGCCTCTTTATTGTTGAGGTCTAGTCCCTGGATCCATTAAGTGCCTCTGTAATGTTCAGGGACAGTCCCGGATACATATAATGTGCCTCTGTAATGTGAGGCCAGTCGCTAGATCCATTAAGTGCCACTGTAATGTTGAGGGACAGTCCCTGGATCCATTAGAGGCCTCTGTAATGTTAGGGACAGTCCCTGATTCAATTATGTGCCTCTGAAATGTTGATGGAAAGTCCTGATCCATATGTCCTCAGCAATGATTGAGGAACAGTCCCTGGGAACCATTATGTGCCTTCTGTAATGTTGAGGGACAGTCCCCAGGATCAATTATGTGCCTCTGTAAATGTTGAGGGACAGACCCAGGATTAATTATGTGCCTCTGTAATGTTTTGAGGGACAGTCCTTGATCCATTATTGAGCCTCTGTAATGTTAGGGACAGTCCCTGGAACCATTATGTGCCTCAGTATTGGTGCGGGATAGCCCCCTGGATCCATTAAGTGCCCCTGATTAATGTTGAGGGACAGTCCCTGATCCATATGTGCCTCTAACTGTTGAGGGACAGTCCCTGGATCCATTATGTGCCTCTGTAATGTTGAGGGACAGTCCCTGGATCCATTATGTGCCTCTGTAATGTTGAGGGACAGACCCCTTGATCCAAAATGTGCCTCTGATTGTAGAGGGACAGTCCCATGGAATCCATAAGTGCTCTGTAAGTTGAGGACAGTCCCTGATCAATTTAATGTGCCTCGTAAATGTTTGAGGGACGTCACTGGATCCATTATGTGCCTCTGTAATGTTGAGGGACAGTCCCTGGATCCATTATGTGCCTCTGTAATGTTGAGGGACAATCCCTGGATCCATAATGTGCCTCTGTATTGTAGAGGGACAGTCCCTGGATCCATTATGTGCCTCTGTAATGTTGAGGGACAGTCCCTGGATCTATTATGTGCCTCTGTAATGTTGAGGGACAGTCACTGGATCCATTATGTGCCTCGGTAATGTTGAGGGACAGTCCCTGGATCCATTATGTGCCTCTGTAATGTTGAGGGACAGTCCCTGGATTCATTATGTGCCTCTGTAATGTTGAGGGACAGTCCCTGGATCCATTATGTGCCTCAGCAATGTTGAGGGACAGTCCCTGGATCCATTATGTGCCTCTGTAATGTTGAGGGACAGTCCCTGGATCCATTATGTGCCTCTGTAATTGAGGGACAGTCCCCCTGTATCCAAAATGAGCCACTGAATGGTAGAGGGACAGTCCCGGATCCATATATGTGCCTCTGTAAATGTTTGGGGACAGTCTCCTGATTCCATTATGTTCCTCTGTAATGTTGAGGGACAGAACCCTGGATCCCATAGTGCCTCTGTAATGGTTGAGGGACAGTCCCTGGAACCAATAAGACCTCTGTAATGTTGAGAGTACAGCCCTGGACCATTATGTGCCACTGTAATGTTGAGGGACAGTCCCTTGAATCCATTATGTGCCACTGAATGTTTGAGGGACAGTTTTTTCTGATCCATAAGTGCCTCTGTAATGTTGAGGACAGTCCCTGGATCATAATGTGCCTCTGAAATGTAGAGGGACAGTCCCTGGATCCAATTAATGTGCCTCTGTTATGTTAGAGGGACATACCCTGGATACCATTATTTGCCTCTGTAATGTTGAAGGACAGTCCATGATCCATTAAGATGCCTGGGGCGCTGAAATGGTTGAGGGACAGTCCCCTGGATCCATTCTGTGACTCTGTAAATGTTGAGGGACAGTCAATGGATCCATTATGTGCCTCTGTAATGTTAGAGGACAGTCCTGGATCCATTAGAGCCTCTGTAATAGATGAGGGACAGTCCCTGGATCAATAATGTGGCCTCTGTAATGTTGAAGGACAGTCCTAGAATCATTATGTTCCACGTTTGAATGTTGAGGGACAGTCCCTGGATCCATTCTGTTCCTCAGCAATGTTGAGTGACGACCCTGGAATCCAATAATTGCCTCTGATTAATGTTGAGGGACAGACCCCTGGAACCATTATGTGCCTCTGTAATGTTGAGGGACAGTCTCTGACCAATATGTGCCTCTGTATGTTGAAGTGACATCCCAGGAATCATTATGCCTCTGAGTAATGTTGAGGGACAGTCCCTGGATCAAATATGTGCCTCAGCAATGTTAGAGGCACAGACCCTGGAGCCAAAATGTGCCTCTGTAAGTTTCGGACAGTCCCAGGATCCCTTATGTGCCTCTGTTAAAGTTGAAGGACAGTACCCTGGATCCATTATGTGCCTCTGTAATGTTGAGGGACCATCCAGGATCCATTAAGTGCCTCTGTAATGTTGAGGGACAGTCCCTGGAACCATTTATGTGCCTCTGTACTGTTGAGGGACAGTTTCTGAACATTAGTTCCTCTGTAATGTTGAGGGACAGTCCCCCTGGAACCGATTATGGCCTATGTAATGTTGAGGGACAGACTCTGGCTCAATTTAGTGCCTCTGTAAATTTATGAGGGACAGTCCCTGGATCAATTTGTGTTGCCTCTGTATTGTGGGGACAGTCCCTGATCCATATGGTGCCTCTGTAATGTTGAGGGACAGTCCCTGGTACCATTAAGTGCCTCTGAATGTTATTAGGGACAGTCCCTGTATCCATTATGTGCCTCTGTAATGTTGAGGGAGGAGACCCGGATCCGTTTTGTGTTTCTGTACTGTTGAGAGACAGTCCCTGGATTCATTATGTGCCTCTTGTAAGTAGAGGGAGCAGTCCCTGGATCCATTAGTGCCTCTGTAATGTTAGGACAGTCCCTGGTATCCATTTATTGAGCCTCTGTAATGTTGAGGACAGTCCAGGATCCATTATGAGCCTCACAAATTTTGAGGGACAGACCCAGGATCGCATTATGAGATTCTTAATGTTGAGGGACAGTCCCTGGATCCATTATGTGCCTCTGTAATGTTGAGGGACAGTCCCTGGATCCATTATGTGCCTCTGTATTGTTGAGGGACAGTCCCTGGATCCATTATGTGCCTTTGTAATGTTGAGGGACAGTCCCTGGAGATCACTTGAACTAAACTGAGTGTTGGAGATCACTTGAACTAAACTGAGTGTTGGAGATCACTTTAACTAAACTGAGTGTTGGAGATCACTTGAACTAAACTGAGTGTTGGAGATCACTTTAACTAAACTGAGTGTTGGAGATCACTTTAACTAAACTGAGTGTTGGAGATCACTTGAACTAAACTGAGTGTTGGAGATCGCTTGAACTAAACTGAGTGTTGGAGATCACTTGAACTACACCTGAGTGTCGGAGATCAATTGAACTCAACTGATGTTGGAGATCACTTGAACTAAACTGAGTGTAGGAGTCACTAGAACTAAACTGAGTGTATGAAGATCACTTGAACTAAACAGAGTGTTGGACTCCACCTTGAACTATAACAGAGTGTTGTGAGATCACTTGAACTAAACTGAGTGTTGGAGATCACTTGAACTAAACTGAGTGTTGGAGATCACTTGAACTAAACTATTTACTTCAAGAATGTTATCGGAGCATCCTAGTTTTACCAGAGCCACAGCAACATGTTTAAGTCCTCTATTTACCAGAGCCACAGCAAGCAGGTTATGTCCTCTAGTTTACCAGAGCCACAGCAAGCAGGTTATGTCCTCTAGTTTACCAGAGCCACAACAAGCAGGTATGTAATCTAGTTATACCAGAGCCACAACAAGCATGTTACATCCTCTATTTACCTGAGCCACAACAATCATGTTTATTTTCCTCTAGTTTACCAGAGCCACAACAAGCATGTTTATTTCCTCTAGTTTACCAGAGCCACAACAAGCATGTAACATCCTCTAGATATAACCAGAGCCACAACAAGCAGGTTATGTACTCTATTTTACCATAGCCACAGCAAGCATGTATGTCCTCTAGTTTATACCAGAGCCACAACAAGCAGGGTTATGTCATTCCGACTCACATGTTATCCCAGAGGTCACAACAAGCATGTTACTCCTCTAGTTAACCAGAGCACACAGCAAGCAGTTATTTTCCTCTAGTTTTCCCAGAAGCCACAACAATCAGGTTTTCATCCTCTAGTTTAACCAGAAAGCCACAAGCAAGCAGGTTATTGTCCTCAGTTTTACAGAGCCACAGCAAGCAGGTTATGTACCTCAGTTTACAGAGCAAACAAGCAGGTTATGTCCTCTAGTTACAGAGCCACAGCAAGCACGTTATTTCCTCTAGTTTACCAGAGCCACAACAAGCAGGTTACATCCTCTAGTTTACCAGAGCCACACCAGCAGGTAATTTCCTCTAGTTTACCAGAGCCACAGCAAGCAGGTTATGTCCTCAAGTTTACTAGAGCCACAGCAAGCAGGTTATGTCCTCTAGTTTACCAGAGCCACAACAAGCAGTTACACCTCTAGTTACCATAGCCACAACAAGAGGTTATGACCTCTAGTTTACCAGAGCCCCAAGCATAGCAAGGTTTAATTCCTCTAGTTTACCAGAGCCACACAAGCATGTAATTTCTTCTAGTTTAACCAGAGCCACAACAAACAGGTTACACCTCAGTATTACCAGAGCCACAGCAAGCAGGTTATTTCCTCTAGTTTACCAGAACCACAACAAGCAGGTTACATCCTCTTGTTTACCAGAGCCACAGCAAGCAGGTTACATCCTCTAGTTCCAGAGCCACAGCAAGCAGTTACATCTCTAGTTTAGCCAGAGCCACAGCAGCAGATTAAGTCCCTCTAGTTTACCAGAGCCACAGCAAGCAGGCAACATCCTCTTAGTTTACCAGAGCCCGCAAGCAGGTACATCCTCTAGTTATACAGAGCCACAGCAACAGTTATTACTCTAGTTTACCAGAGCCACAGCAAGCAGGTTATGTCCTCTAGTTTACCAGAGCCACAGCAAGCAGGTTATGTCCTCTAGTTTACCAGAGCCACAACAAGCAGGTTACATCCCTATAGTTTACCAGAGGCCCACAGCAAAGCAGGTTACATCCTACTAGTACCAGAGCCAAGAAAAAGGGGGGGGGGGGGGGGGGGGGGGGGGGGGGGGGGGGGGGGGGGGGGGGGGGGGGGGGGAAAAAGAACAGCAAGCAGGTTATGTCCTCTAGTTTACCAAGCCACAGCAAGCATGTTTTATGACCTCTAGTTTACCAAGCCACAGCAAGCAGGTTTTATGTTCCTCTAGTTTACCAGAGCCCCACAGCAAGCAGGTTATGTCCTCTAGTTTACCAGAGCCACAGCAAGCAGGTTATGTCCTCTAGTTTACCAGAGCCACAGCAAGCAGGTTATGTCCTCTAGTTTACCAGAGCCACAACAAGCAGGTTATGTCCACTAGTTTACCAGAGCCACAGCAAGCAGGTTATGTCCTCTAGTTTACCAGAGCCACAGCAAGCAGGTTATGTCCTCTAGTTTACCAGAGCCACAACAAGCAGGTTATGTCCTCTAGTTTACCAGGCCACACAACGGTTTTAATTTCCCCTAGTTTACCAGAGCCACAGCAAGCAGGTATTTCCTTTCAAAAGGTTACCAGTTAAGCCACAACAAGCAGGTTACATCTTTTAGTTTAAAAGAGCCACAGCAAGCAGGTTTTCCTCTAGTTTACCAGAGCCACCCAACAAAAAGGGGTTTCTCTTCTAGTTTACAAAAAGCCACACAAGCAGGTTTTTCCTCTAGTTTACCAGACCACACAAGCAGGTTAATCTCTAGTTAACAGCCACAACAAGCAGGTTATTACTCTAGTTTACCAGAGCCACACAGCAGTTATTCCTCTAGTTTAAAAAGCCACAACAAGCAGGTTATGTACTCTAGTTTACCAGAGCCACAACAAGCAGGTTATGTCCCTAGTTTACCAGAGCCCAGCAAGCAGGTTTTCCCTAGTTTACAGACACACAAGCAGGTTATGTCCCTATTTACCAGCCACACAAGAGGTATTCCTTAGTTTACCGAGCCACAGCAAGCGGTTATTCTCTATTTACCAGAGCCACACAAGCAGTATCCTCTAGTTTACCGAGCCACACAAGCAGGTTATCTCTATTTACAGAGCCACACAACAGTTTCCTTATTACCGAGCCCAACAACAGTATTCTCTAGTTAAAGACCAAAAGCAGTTATTCTAGTTTACAAGCACACAAGCAGTATGTCTTGTTTACCAGAGCCACACAACAGGTTATTCCTCTAGTTACCAGAGCCAAACAAGAGTTATCTCTAGTTACAAGCCACAAAAAGCAGGTTAATCTCTATTTCCAAGCCACGCAACAGTTATTCCTCTGTTTACCAGAGCCACACAAAGGTATCCTCTAGTTTACAGAGCCACACAGCAGTATTCTAGTTACAGACCACAGCAGCATTATTCCTCTGTTACCAGACCACCAAACTTATTCTAGTTTACCAGACCACACAAGAGTTATTCTCTAGTTTACCAGCCACAGCAAGAGTATTCTCTAGTTTCAGAGCACACAAGCAGGTTATTTTCCCCTATTTACAGGGCCCCAAGCAGGTTACATCCTCGTTTTAAAACCACACAGCAGGTTATCCTAGTTTACAGACCACAGCAACAGGTATCCTCTAGTTACCCGAGCCACACAAGCAGTTATTCCTTAGTTTACCAGAGCCACAAAGGGTTATTCTCTATTTCCAGAGCACAGCAGCAGGTATCCTCTGTTACCAGAGCACACAAGCAGGTTATCCCCTAGTTTACGACCACAGCAACAGTATTCCTCTAGTTACAAGCCACACAAGCGGTTTTCCCTAGTTACCACCACAGCAAGAGTTAACCTTAGTTTTCAGAGCCAACAAGCAGGTATCCTCAGTTACAGAGCCACAGCAAGCAGGTTATGTCCTCTAGTTTACAGAGCCCACAAGCAGGTTATCCTTAGTTACCAGGCCACCAAGCAGTTATTTCCCCTTTACCAGAGCCACAAAGCAGTTATCCAGTTTACAGCCACGAAGCAGTATCTCTATTACCAGGCCAAGCAAGCAGGTTATTCCCCAGTTTACCGAGCACGCAGAGGTTATGTCTCTAGTTTACCAAGCACACAAGCAGTTTCTCTATTACAAGCCCCAACAGGTATCCTCTTTACAAGCACAGCAGCAGGTTATCTCTAGTTACCAGGCCCAGCAAGCAGGTTATTCTCTGTTCCAGAGCCACCAAGCAGGTAATCTCAGTTTACCAGGCCACAGCACAGGTTTCCTCTATTTCCAACCACAACAGGTTCCCTTAGTTTACCGAGCCACAGCAACATTTTTGTCCCTAGTTCCAGAGCACAGCAAGAGGTTTCCTAGTTTACAGGCCACCAAAGGTATCCTATTACCAAGCCACAGCAAGCAGTTATGTCCTCTAGTTTACCAAAAAACCACAGCAACAGTTATGTCTCTAGTTTACCAGAGCCACAGCAGAGTTATTCTCTATTACAACACAGAAGCGGTTATTCCTCAGTTACCAGGCCACACAAGCAGTTAATCCTCTAGTTACAAGCCACGAAGCAGTTTCTCTAGTTTCCAGACCACACAGCAGGTTATTCTTGTTTACAGAGCCACAGCAGCAGGTTATCTCTAGTTACGACCCACAAGAGGTTATGTCTCAGTTTCCAGAGCCCGCAAGCAGTTTTCTCTAGTTACCAGGCCAACAGCAGTTATTTAGTTTTAACAAGCCCCAAAAGATTATCTCTATTTAAGCCCACAAGATTTCCCAGAAACCCACACAGCATTTTTAGACAGCAAAAAAAAACAGGTTAATCCTAGTTTTAAAAAAAAGAGGTTAAATCCCTATTACAACCAACAAAACTCCAAAAAAAAAAAAAAAAAAAAAAAAAAAAAAAAAAAAAAAAAAAAAAAAAAAAAAAAAAAAAAAAAAAAAAAAAAAAAAAAAAAAAAAAAAAAAAAAAAAAAAAAAAAAAAAAAAAAAAAAAAAAAAAAAACTCTAGTTTACCAGAGCCACAACAAGCAGGTTATGTCCTCTAGTTTACCAGAGCCACAGCAAGCAGGTTATGTCCTCTAGTTTACCAGAGCCACAGCAAGCAGGTTATGTCCTCTAGTTTACCAGAGCCACAACAAGCAGGTTATGTCCACTAGTTTACCAGAGCCACAGCAACCAGGTTATGTCCTCTAGTTTACCAGAGCCACAGCAAGCAGGTTATGTTCTCTAGTTTACCAGAGCCACAACAAGCAGGTTATGTCCTCTAGTTTACCAGAGCCACAACAAGCAGGTTACATCCTCTAGTTTACC
Source organism: Cherax quadricarinatus (assembly GCF_026875155.1). Lineage (NCBI taxonomy): Eukaryota > Metazoa > Arthropoda > Malacostraca > Decapoda > Parastacidae > Cherax > Cherax quadricarinatus. Next base: position 47,886,459 of record NC_069421.1, read on the forward strand.
AGAGCCACAGCAAGCAGGTTATTTCCTCTAGTTTACCAGAGCCACAACAAGCATGTTACTTTCCCCTAGTTTACCGAGCCACAGCAAGCAGGTTATGTCCTCTAGTTTACCAGAGCCACAGCAAGCAGGTTATGTCCTCTAGTTTACCAGAGCCACAACAAGCAGGTTATTTCCTCTAGTTTACCAGAGCCACAACAAGCAGGTTACATCCTCTAGTTTACCAGAGCCACAACAAGCAGGTTATGTACTCTAGTTTACCAGAGCCACAGCAAGCAGGTTATGTCCTCTAGTTTACCAGAGCCACAACAAGCAGGTTATGTCCTCTAGTTTACCAGAGCCACAACAAGCAGGTTACATCCTCTAGTTTACCAGAGCCACAGCAAGCAGGTTATTTCCTCTAGTTTACCAGAGCCACAACAAGCAGGTTACATCCTCTAGTTTACCAGAGCCACAGCAAGCAGGTTATGTCCTCTAGTATACTAGAGCCACAGCAAGCAGGTTACGTCCTCTAGTTTACCAGAGCCACAGCAAGCAGGTTATGTCCTCTAGTTTACCAGAGCCACAGCAAGCAGGTTATGTCCTCTAGTTTACCAGAGCCACACAAGCAGGTTATTTCCTCTAGTTTACCAGAGCCACAGCAAGCAGGTTATTTCCTCTAGTTTACCAGGGCCACAACAAGCAGGTTACATCCTCTAGTTTATTAGAGCCACAGCAAGCAGGTTATGTCCTCTAGTTTACCAGAGCCACAGCAAGCAGGTTACATCCTCTAGTTTACCAGAGCCACAGCAAGCAGGTTATTTCCTCTAGTTTACCAGAGCCACAACAAGCAGGTTACATCCTCTAGTTTACCAGAGCCACAGCAAGCAGGTTATGTCCTCTAGTTTACCAGAGCCACAGCAAGCAGGTTATGTCCTCTAGTTTACCAGAGCCACAGCAAGCAGGTTATTTTCCCCTAGTTACCAGAGCCACCAACAAGCAGGTTTCATCCTCTGTTTACCAGAGCCACAGCAAGAGGTTATGTCCCCCTTTTTTACCCAAACCACGCAACCCGGTTATGTCCTAAATTTTAGACCAAGCAAGCAGGGTTTGTCCCCCTTTGTTTCAAAGGGGCCCCAACAAGCAGGTTTTCCCTGTTTACCAGAAAGGGCCCCAACAAGGGGGTTACATCCTCTAGTTACCGAGCCACAGCAAACAGGTTATGCCCCTAGTTTATGGCCCACAAACGGTTAATCCCCTTTGTTTACCCAAGCCAAGAAGCAGGGTTTAAATTTTCTATTTTCCAAGCCCCGCTAGCGGTTTTCCTCTAGTTTTTTCAGCCACAGCAAACAGGTTATGTACTCTAGTTTTTCCAAACCCACAACCAGGTTATGTCCTTAGTTTTTCCAGAGCCACAGAAGCAGGTTTTTTCCCTAGTTTACCCGAGCCCCAGCAAGCAGGTTACATCCTCTAGTTTTCCAGGCCACACAAGCAGGATACATCCTCCAGTTTTCAGAGCCACAGCAAACGGTTTTTTCCCCTTGTTTACCAGACCGTAGCAAGCAGGTTTTCATCCCCTAGTTTACCAAGCCACAGCAACAGGTATTCCTCAGTTTACCGAGCCACAGCAAGAAAGGGTTTTGTCCTCTAGTATCAGAGCCCGAAGCAGGTTTTTCCTTTAGTTTACCAGAGCCACAGCAAGCGGTTATTTCCTCTAAATTTACCCAAACCCCAGCCAAACAGGTTAAATTTCCCCTAGTTTTTCCCCGGCCACAAAAGCACGTTATGTTTCCCCCTGTTTTCCCCAAACCACAACAAGCAGGTTATGTCCTTAGTTTTTCCAGAGCCCCAAAAAACCCGGTTATGTCCCCTATTTACCCGAGCCACAGCAAGAGGTTTTTCCTTAGTTTTACAAGAGCCACACAAGGGAGGTTATGTCCTCTAGTTTACCAGAGCCAAAAGCAAGCAGTTATGGGCCTCTTTTTACCCGAGCCCCAGTAAAAGGTTACATCCTTAGTTTAAACCCGGCCCCCAGCAAGAGGTTATGTCCTTATTTTAAAAAAAAGCCACAGCAAGCAGGTTTGTCCCCTTTTGTTTACCGAGCCCCCGGGAAGCAGGGTTTTGTCCCCCTAGTTTTTCCCAGAGCCCCAGGAAGCAGGTTATTTCCTCTAGTTTACCAGGGGCCCCAACAAGCAGGTTTTGTCCCTAGTTTACCAGACCACAACAAGCGGTTATGTCCTTTTAGTTTACCCCAACCACAGCAAGCGGTTATTTTCCCCTTTGTTTTTCCGAGCCAAGCAAAACAGGGGGTTTCCTCTAGTATACTAGAGCCACGCCCAAACAGGTTTTGTCCGGTAGTTTACCAGACCCCAAGCCCAAACAGGTTTTTGGGCCCCTAGTTTACCGGCCACAGCCAAACAGGGTTTTGGGCCTCTAGTTTAAACCCGAGCCAAAAGCAAGCAGGTTTTGCCCCATTTTACCAGAGCCCCAGGGAAGGGAGGTTTTTCCCCTAGTTTTTCCAGGGGCCACAACCCAAACAGGGTTTTTTACTTAGTTTACCAGAGCCACAGCAATCAGGGGTTTTGTTTCCCCTTTTTTTACCAGAAACCCCCCGCAAGCAGGTTATGTACTCTTATTTTCCAAAAGGGCCCCCAAAAAAGCAGGTTATGTCCTCTAGTTTACCAAAAACCACAAACAATCCGGTTATTTAAATCTAGTTTACCAGAAACCACAAAAGCCCGGTTTTTTTTCCCCTAGTTTACCAGAGCCACAGCAAGCAGGTTTTTTCGTTTAGTTTTTCCAAGGCCACAGCAAGCAGTTATGTCCCTAGTTTTAAACCCGGCCACAAAAAAGCAGGTTATGTCCCTAGTTTACCAAGCCACAAAAAAGCAGGTTTTTCCCTCTAGTTTTCCAGAGCCACAGCAAGAGGTTTTGTCCCTAGTTTACCCGAGCCACAGCAAGAGGTTATGTCCTTTAGTTTACCAGAGCCACAGCAAGCAGGTTATTTCCCCTAGTATACTTTAAGGGCCCCAGGGAAAAACAGGTTTTTGTCCTCTAGTTTTAAACCCGAAACCACAGGCAAAGGAGGTTTGTCCCCTAAATTTTCCCGAGCCCCCACAACAGGGTTTTTGTCCTCTAGTTTACCAAGCCACGCAAACAGGTTTTTGTCCTCTAGTTTTCCCCGGGCCCCAGCAAAACAGGTTACATCCTTTTAAATTTTACCAGAGCCACAGCAAACAGGTTTTGTCCCCTAGTTTACCAGAGCCAAAAACAAGCAGGTTAAAGTCCCCTAGTTTACCAGAGCCCAGGGAAGCAGGTTACATCCTTAGTTTACCAGAGCCACAGAAAAAAGGTTATGTCCTCTAGTTTAAACCAAAGGGCCCCAGCAAGCAGGTTTTTGTCCCCCTAGTTTAACCCCCGAGCCCCAGCCCGCAGGTTAAAATCCTCTAGTTTACCAGGCCACCGAAAACGGTTAAAGTCCTCTAGTTTACCAACCACGCAAGCAGGTTTTCATCCCCTAAATTTACCAGAGCCACAACAAGCAGGTTTGTCCCCCCGTTTTCCGAGCCACAACAAACAGGTTTGTTTCCCCTAGTTTACAAGCAAAAGCAAAAACAGGTTACATCCCCCTAGTTTACCAGAGCCCCACAAGAGGTTATGTCCCCTTGTTTTTCCAGAGCCACAACAAGTAGGTTATGTCCTCTAGTTTTTCCAAAAGCCCCCCGCAAGCGGTTATTTCCCCCCTAGTTTACCAAGCCACAGCAAGCAGGTTTTTTCCTCTAGCTTACCAGAGCCACAGCAAGAGGTTATTTTCCTCTAGTTTACCAGAGATACAGCAAGCAGGTTTTGGCCTTGTTTTCCCCGAGCCACAGCAACAGGTTATGTCCCCTTGTTTACCCCAAGGGCCCCAGCAAGCAGGTTTTTGTCCTCAGTTTACCAAGGGCCCCCAGCAAGCAGGTTATGTCCTCTAGTTTACCCGAGCCAAAGCAAAACAGGTTTATGTCCTCTAGTTTAAACCCGAGGGCCCCAGCAAGCAGGGTTTCATCCCCTAGTTTACCAAAAGCCACAGCAAACAGGGTTTTGTCCTCGTTTTTTCCAAAAGCCACAGCAACAGGTTTTTGTCCTCTATTTTGTTCTCTTACAAACAAAATTTTTAAAAAAAACTTGTAGAAAGTCACTTTTTTTTAAAAAAATTTCCCGTAATTTTCCTGTCAAATATGGGGTAAATTTAGGGAAACTCCTATTTCAAAGCCATTTTGGTTTTAGTATGGTCACTATATAAGTTTGAAATTTTAGTAAACAGACAATATTGATTTGCCCCAACCCCTTTTAGAAACCCCGCGGGCCAAAAAATATTCCGGGTTTTTCCCCCCTTGCCTTTAAAATCGTTTTTTATGCAAGAGTTTAAAGGTTTTTTTAACATACATTGCCACTTTCTCCCTCTAAAACTCTTGGGCTGTTTCAATTTTGAAACATTATGTTTGGGTGTGCCCTATAACATCCCCGCAAGTGCGCTTCTATTTTGTTGGGGGGGATCCGGGTCTTGTTCAATTTTAAATTTTATCTTTAAATTTTTTAGATTTCAATTAGGGCGTAGCTGGTCTTGGGTTTTTGCCCTCCCCAAAATTTTTGATGTAGATGCGTTTGGTTTTTGTTCACTTCTCTTTACAGCTGTTTCTCATTTGTAGACTAATTCCTGTGTTTTTATTTGTAACTAACTTAATGGAATTCGCTGTTATTATTATTATTATTTATTTTTTATTATCACACTGGCCGATTCCCACCAAGGCAGGGTGGCCCGAAAAAGAAAAACTTTCACCATCATTCACTCCATCACTGTCTTGCCAGAAGGGTGCTTTACACTACAGCTTTTAAACTGCAACATTAACACCCCTCCTTCAGAGTGCAGGCACTGTACTTCCCATCTCCAGGACTCAAGTCCGGCCTGCCGGTTTCCCTGAATCCCTTCATAAATGTTACTTTGCTCACACTCCAACAGCACGTCAAGTATTAAAAACCATTTGTCTCCATTCACTCCTATCAAACACGCTCATGCATGCCTGCCGGAAGTCCAAGCCCCTCGCACACAAAACCTCCTTTACCCCCTCCCTCCAACCTTTCCTAGGCCGACCCCTACCCCGCCTTCCTTCCACTACAGACTGATACACTCTTGAAGTCATTCTGTTTCGCTCCATTCTCTCTACATGTCCGAACCACCTCAACAACCCTTCCTCAGCCCTCTGGACAACAGTTTTAGTAATCCCGCACCTCCTCCTAACTTCCAAACTACGAATTCTCTGCATTATATTCACACCACACATTGCCCTCAGACATGACATCTCCACTGCCTCCAGCCTTCTCCTCGCTGCAACATTCATCACCCACGCTTCACACCCATATAAGAGCGTTGGTAAAACTATACTCTCATACATTCCCCTCTTTGCCTCCAAGGACAAAGTTCTTTGTCTCCACAGACTCCTAAGTGCACCACTCACTCTTTTCCCCTCATCAATTCTATGATTCACCTCATCTTTCATATTATTGTTTTCCTAAAATACTTTTAAAGTTTATACTCCTTCCGTCCCTAGAGCTGCAACACTTTATTTCCAAACACTCTCTTACCTTGAACTTCTCTCAGGTTAAATTCTTATACAGTTCAGTAACAATCTTCTCCAGTAATGTTATTCATCTCTCCAGTAATATGTTATTCATCTGTCCAGTAATATGTTATTCATCTCTCCAGTAATATGTTATTCATCTCTCCAGTAATATGTTATTCATCTCTCCAGTAATATGTTATTCATCTCTCCAGTAATATGCTATTCATTTCTCCAGTAATATGTTATTCATCTCTCCAGTAATATGTTATTCATCTCTCCAGTAATATGCTATTCATTTCTCCAGTAACATGTTATTCATCTCTCCAGTAACATGTTATTCATCCCTTGCAAACATACTGACGAACACCGAGGTACTTACTGCTAAGTGAGTATGACTACAGGTATATTAAAACATAAAGCGCTTCCCCTCGTGCCGGGATCGAACCTGAGACCTTCGGATGTGAACCGAAGGGGCAACGCATGTTTTTTTTTTTTAATGTTTTTGTTAAAACCATCAACTTAAGCTATATTCCTTCAGCTAAAATGTAAATCAAAGTTAACGCTGCCTGAGGTTAACATACCTTCCTCACTCTTCTAACAGACGATCACGTCATGTACACCTCTGACACGTCCAGCTCTTCTAACAGACGATCACGTCATGTACACCTCTGACACGTCCAGCTCTTCTAACAGACGATCACGTCATGTACACCTCTGACACGTCCAGCTCTTCTAACAGACGATCACGTCATGTACACCTCTGACACGTCCAGCTCTTCTAACATACGATCACGTCATGTACACCTCTGACACGTCCAGCTCTTCTGACAGACGATCACGTCATGTACACCTCTGACACGTCCAGCTCTTCTGACAGACGATCACGTCATGTACACCACTGACACGTCCAGCTCTTCTAACAGACGATCACGTCATGTACACCTCTGACACGTCCAGCTCTTCTGACAGACGATCACGTCATGTACACCTCTGACACGTCCAGCTCTTCTAACAGACGATCACGTCATGTACACCTCTGACACGTCCAGCTCTTCTGACAGACGATCACGTCATGTACACCTCTGACACGTCCAGCTCTTCTGACAGACGATCACGTCATGTACACCTCTGACACGTCCAGCTCTTCTAACAGACGATCACGTCATGTACACCTCTGACACGTCCAGCTCTTCTGACAGACGATCACGTCATGTACACCTCTGACACGTCCAGCTCTTCTAACAGACGATCACGTCATGTACACCTCTGACACGTCCAGCTCTTCTGACAGACGATCACGTCATGTACACCTCTGACACGTCCAGCTCTTCTAACAGACGATCACGTCATGTACACCTCTGACACGTCCAGCTCTTCTAACAGACGATCACGTCATGTACAACCTCTGACACGTCCAGCTCTTCTGACAGACGATCACGTCATGTACACCTCTGACACGTCCAGCTCTTCTGACAGACGATCACGTCATGTACACCTCTGACACGTCCAGCTCTTCTGACAGACAAACACGTCATGTACACATCTGACACGTCCAGCTCTTCTAACAGACAAACACGTCATGTACACATTTGACACGTCCAGCTCTTCTAACAGACGATCACGTCATGTACACCTCTGACACGTCCAGCTCTTCTGACAGACGATCACGTCATGTACACCTCTGACACGTCCAGCTCTTCTAACAGACGATCACGTCATGTACACCTCTGACACGTCCAGCTCTTCTGACAGACAAACACGTCATGTACACCTCTGACACGTCCAGCTCTTCTAACAGACAAACACGTCATGTACACATCTGACACGTCCAGCTCTTCTAACAGACGATCACGTAATGTACACCTCTTACACGTCCAGCTCTTCTGACAGACGAACACGTCATGTACACATCTGACACGTCCAGCTCTTCTAACAGACGATCACGTAATGTACACCTCTTACACGTCCAGCTCTTCTGACAGACGAACACGTCATGTACACCTCTGACACGTCCAGCTCTTCTGACAGACGATCACGTCATGTACACCTCTGACACGTCCAGCTCTTCTAACAGACAAACACGTCATGTACACATCTGACACGTCCAGCTCTTCTGACAGACGTTCACGTCATGTACACCTCTGACACGTCCAGCTCTTCTAACAGACGTACACGTCATGTACACCTCTGACACGTCCAGCTCTTCTAACAGACGTACACGTCATGTACACCTCTGACACGTCCAGCTCTACTAAGTCTGTATACTTGTAATTGAAGTCTCTCTTGCCATTTAATTAAACTTAATATAATTTCCTTAAATCTATATTAAATAACATATAATGACAAATTCAAAATGGTAATAATATTTTACAAAATTGTAAAAAAATGCAGTATTAATAAAAGATAAAGAAATAAGGAAGCCAGTGGAAGTAAGTCGCTTTGTTTGACTTATGTCAGGTAATTTACACATGTATTATGTCAGGTAATTTACACATGTATTATGTCAGGTAATTTACACATGTATTATGTCAGGTAATTTACACATGTATTATGTCAGGTAATTTACACATGTATTATGTCAGGTAATTTACACATGTATTATGTCAGGTAATTTACACATGTATTATGTCAGGTAATTTACACATGTATTATGTCAGGTAATTTACACATGTATTATGTCAGGTAATTTACACATGTATTATGTCAGGTAATTTACACATGTATCATGTCAGGTAATTTACACATGTATCATGTCAGGTAATTTACACATGTATCATGTCAGGTAATTTACACATGTATTATGTGAGGTAATTTACACATGTATTATGTCAGGTAATTTACACATGTATTATGTCAGGTAATTTACACATGTATCATGTCAGGTAATTTACACATGTATCATGTCAGGTAATTTACACATGTATCATGTCAGGTAATTTACACATGTATTATGTCAGGTAATTTACACATGTATTATGTCAGGTAATTTACACGTGTATTATGTCAGGTAATTTACACATGTATTATGTCAGGTAATTTACACATGTATTATGTCAGGTAATTTACACATGTATTATGTCAGGTAATTTACACATGTATTATGTCAGGTAATTTACACATGTATTATGTCAGGTAATTTACACATGTATTATGTCAGGTAATTTACACATGTATTATGTCAGGTAATTTACACATGTATTATGTCAGGTAATTTACACATGTATTATGTCAGGTAATTTACACATGTATCATGTCAGGTAATTTACACATGTATCATGTCAGGTAATTTACACATGTATCATGTCAGGTAATTTACACATGTATTATGTGAGGTAATTTACACATGTATTATGTCAGGTAATTTACACATGTATTATGTCAGGTAATTTACACATGTATCATGTCAGTAATTTACACATGTATCATGTCAGGTAATTTACACATGTATCATTCAGGTAATTTACACATGTATTATGTCAGGTAATTTACACATGTATTATGTCAGGTAATTTACACGTGTATTATGTCAGGTAATTTACACATGTATTATGTCAGGTAATTTACACATGTATTATGTCAGGTAATTTACACATGTATTATGTCAGGTAATTTACACATGTATTATGTCAGGTAATTTACACATGTATTATGTCAGGTAAATTTACACATGTATTATGTCAGGTAATTTACACATGTATTATGTCAAGTAATTTACACATATATTATGTCAGGTAATTTACACTTATATTATGTCAGGTAATTTACACATGAATTATGTCAGGTAATTTACACATGTATTATGTCAGGTAATTTACACATGTATTATGTCAGGTAATTTACACATGTATTATGTCAGGTAATTTACACATGTATTATGTCAGGTAATTTACACATGTATTATGTCAGGTAATTTACACATGTATTATGTCAGGTAATTTACACATGTATTATGTCAGGTAATTTACACATATATTATGTCAGGTAATTTACACTTATATTATGTCAGGTAATTTACACATGTATTATGTCAGGTAATTTACACATGTATTATGTCAGGTAATTTACACATGTATTATGTCAGGTAATTTACACATGTATTATGTCAGGTAATTTACACATGTATTATGTCAGGTAATTTACACATGTATTATGTCAGGTAATTTACACATTATTATGTCAGGTAATTTACACATGTATTATGTCAGGTAATTTACACATGTATTATGTCAGGTAATTTACACATGTATTATGTCAGGTAATTTACACATGTATTATGTCAGGTAATTTACACATGTATTATGTCAGGTAATTTACACATGTATTATGTCAGGTAATTTACACATGTATTATGTCAGGTAATTTACACATGTATTATGTCAGGTAATTTACACATGTATTATGTCAGGTAATTTACACATGTATTATGTCAGGTAATTTACACATGTATTATGTCAGGTAATTTACACATGTATTATGTCAGGTAATTTACACATGTATTATGTCAGGTAATTTACACATGTATTATGTCAGGTAATTTACACATGTATTATGTCAGGTAATTTACACATGTATTATGTCAGGTAATTTACACATGTATTATGTCAGGTAATTTACACATGTATTATGTCAAGTAATTTACACATGTATTATGTCAGGTAATTTACACATGTATTATGTCAGGTAATTTACACATGTATTATGTCAGGTAATTTACACATGTATTATGTCAGGTAATTTACACATGTATTATGTCAGGTAATTTACACATGTATTATGTCAGGTAATTTACACATGTATTATGTCAGGTAATTTACACATGTATTATGTCAGGTAATTTACACATGTATTATGTCAGGTAATTTACACATGTATTATGTCAGGTAATTTACACATGTATTATGTCAGGTAATTTACACATGTATTATGTCAGGTAATTTACACATGTATTATGTCAGTAATTTACACATGTATTATGTCAGGTAATTTACACATGTATTATGTCAGGTAATTTACACATGTATTATGTCAGGTAATTTACACATGTATTATGTCAGGTAATTTACACATGTATTATGTCAGGTAATTTACACATGTATTATGTCAGGTAATTTACACATGTATTATGTCAGGTAATTTACACATGTATTATGTCAGGTAATTTACACATGTATTATGTCAGGTAATTTACACATGTATTATGTCAGGTAATTTACACATATATTATGTCAGGTAATTTACACTTATATTATGTCAGGTAATTTACACATGTATTATGTCAGGAATTTACACATGTATTATGTCAGGTAATTTACCCCATGTATTATGTCAGGTAATTTACACATATATTATGTCAGGTAATTTACACTTATATTATGTCAGGTAATTTACACATGTATTATGTCAGGTAATTTACACATGTATTATGTCAGGTAATTTACACATGTATTTATGTCAGGTAATTTACACATGTATTATGTC